>LPNX010718438.1:249184-338128 GCA_001517045.1 Pseudotsuga menziesii | reverse complement strand
GAGTCCGGAAAAGTCAACTCGCGGCCTCCTTACTGTTTTTAACGAGCTCGAAGGAGAGCAAAAAGAATGCTCTAAATGCGAGGAGACGAGTGTCATAGGCAAGCGAAACTAGTTCCAAGCGCAAGGAATAGACCTATGCATAATGCAAGGAAAGCGAGCAAGATAAGGACACTCGGGGAACGTCTCCTCGGGGTAAAGGTTGTCAAGTTGCAAAGGCAAAATGATACAAGGCTAAGCGGCGATGAGAACAAAGATGAGGGCTTATACAACGAGCTAAAAGCGTGGAAGCCGGCATCAGGCTCATAAGCGCGAGCAAGGCATATGCAAATGCAATTACAGCTTGAACAACAAGGTGAGGCCCATAAACAGTTGTGAAGCCAACTAATAATCATGTCTCCAAGAAACAACAACATCAGAAGAAACGATCCGATGCGGGTCACTTTGGCAGAAACACTTGTGACTTTGCTATCTTCTACAAAAGGAAAAGTCAAGGCAGAATCAACCGAAGAAGATTCTATAGGACCAAGGCTCGAGGGTTTATAATCAATAAGATCAACCTCAGAAGAGAAGCAAAAATCAACAAGGGAGATAGAGTTTGCAGGAACAAACTCAATATCACAGGAGCGAAGAAATTCATAAGAAAAAATCAAACTCATCAGGATCACTGACTTGCTTTTCAAATGAAGAATCAAAAGACTCAACAAAAACCCACATAAGAAAAAGGGAAGGCTTACTAAGCAAATCAGGGTTAGACTTAATCACAACTGAAAAATAAGGTCAGACTGTATCAAAGACTCCAGGAAGACTTCATCCGAAGGGAGAAAATCATCCGAGATAGGACACATATCCGAACTTTCAAATGGATGGACAGAGTGGAGAGAAGGCTCTACAATCTGTATAGGATGACTCACCTGATCAATTGCTGGGACCAAGTCCCGAGAAGGTAAGCATGAAAACAAAGGCTGCCTCTCAGTAGCAATTGAACACAAAGAAGCCACATAGTTCACCTGTGGTGGGGTGGTGTCTACAGAAACACTGGGAATCAATAAAGGAAAGACTTGGTCTCTAGCTGGGTTAGGAGATGGATCAAGAAAATCCAACTGATAAATAGTGACAATTTCTTCGCCATGATTAAAGTACATCACACGAAAGAATGTTGACACCACAGCTTGCATGGCATAGACATAATCACGTCCAAGGAGCATATTAAAGTCCAAGGGGTCTTCTATTACCATGAAGTCAACTAAGACAGTCTTCCCACCCAAAGTAACAGGTGTTTGAGGAAGAATTCCCAAGGCTACACAAGTTCTTCTATCAAACGCCAGTAACTGACTAGCAGTCGACACAAGGCTGGGAGATCCCATACCTCGCCAAGCACGAGCAGACAAAATACTAACTGAGGCTCCTTCATCAACAATGCAACGAGCAATTGTATAGGGTTCAACTTTGACCTTTATCTGGAAAGGTGCATGGGAAGGAAGGCACGGCTCAACTAGGCTATCCCAATCAAAGGAAGAAATCCGAGGGCTTGGTGGGGGTTGATCCGAAACAAGTTCAGTGCCCCCTTGTTTAGTAAGATCTGAACTGGCAGTGAAGAAAATGTGACTAGTAGACACTTCACTCTCCAAAGGAAGAGTGGGATTGATTGATACTGGAATTGATTCAACCGCTTCATCAAAGTCACTCTCTGAAGGGAGAGTGGGATTGACCAAAGATGGCATTGGTTCAATCACATGAGGAACACTCTCCGAAAGAAGAGTGGGATCGACCAAATCTGAGATTTGTTCGACCACTTGATCAACCAAAGGTTGAGTAGGATGTTGAGAGACTATAGGGTGTTCAGAAGAAAGAAATCCATGAGTCTTGGACCACACTCTTCGCACCTCTGGGATAGCAGGGCATAGATGAGTAAGGTGATCTCCCTTGCATAACACACAAGGGAACTTAAGACGATGCTTCGAATGACCAGTTTTCTCAATTGAGTCAACATGACTAGCAGTGGATGACTGTTTTCTCTCAACATGACTAGCAGAGGATGAGAGTTTTCCCCCAGCGTGAACAACAGAGGCTGGGTGACTGGGTCCAACCTCACTAAGAGAGGCTAGTTGTTGAGAGACTCCATAATGTTCAAAAATGGGATGACCATGAATCCAAACTCTTCGCACCTCCTCAATAGAAGGGCATTTATAAGTAAGGTGGTCTCCCTCACAAAGCTTACAAGGAAACTTGAGCTTGTGTTTTGAACGAGTAGACTTGTCAACAGTGTCAACATGACTCGCAGTGGTTGATGGGTTGTCCTCAGCTTGAAACACAGAGGCTGAAAGACTGCCCCCAGCGTGCCTGGCAGAGGCTGAGAGACTGGGTCCAACTTGACTTGCAGAGGTAGGACGGGCACCATCAACATGAACAACAGAGGTTGAATGGTTAGGATCAGCATGCTTTGTAGCAGTTGAGTGTGTGCCCCCAGCTTGAGCAACAGAGGCTGGGTGAACGGATCTAACGTGAACACCAGAGGTTGGATGGGGAGGTTCAACTTGAACACCAGAGGTTGAACGAGTGCACTCAACGTGAACACCAGAGGCTGAGTGACAGGATCCGACATGACCTGGAAAGGTTGGAAGGATCCCACCAGCGTGAACACCAGAGGCTGGCTGGATGGATCCAACTTGAACAACATAGGTTGGATGGGAAGGTTCAACTTGAAAACCAGCGGTTGAACGGATGCACTCAGCTTGAACATCAGAGGTTGAGTGATAGGATCCTACATGACCTAGAAAGGTTGGAAGGATCCCACCAGCTTGATCACCAGAGGCTGGATGGATAGCTCCAACATGAACAACAGAGGTTGGATAGGATGGTTCAACTTGAAAACCAGAGGTTGAACAGGTGCACTCAACGTGAACACCAGAGGTTGAGTGACTAGATCCAACATGACCTGCAGAGGTTGGATGGGTGCCCCCTGCCTGAACAACGGAGGTTGGGTGGTGAGGTTCAACTTGACTTGCAGAGGTTGAACGGGTGCCCCCTTGCTTATGTGCTTTCTTCCTATTCCTCCTTCTTTTACTCCTTTTAGACTGTCGGTTACTAGTATCAGTACTTTCATCGCATGAGGTAGAAGGAGGAGGAGAACTAACTACAGGTGAAGGGGAGACAGTGTTTTGATGCCCTTGATATAAGGTGCTTACTTGAGAAGCATCAGGAGCATTCAGGACAGTTGGAGTGGAAAACAACCACACTGGTAGCCCTATGGTGAATCCCGGAAGATTCAAGGTGGCCATCAAGGGAACACCAACATTCCCTGTGAGAGGAATAGGACAAGGATCTCCCATCATGGGGATCTCTTGGTTGGTGTTCGAAGGGGTGCTAGCCATAGTTTTAAAACAAGAGACAAAGTCTGAGGTTGATGATCAGCCGAAATTACAAAGCAGACACCTAAAGGCCCACTAAGTACAAACAAACCACACAGCACTCACTAAAAAGATCCTAGAGTCTCGAGCAATCTAAACAGGCTATAAAGATATACCTTCCAAAAGAAGGTTGATGAATAGTTACTTGGCGTCCTTGAGGGGTTCTCAGGCACAAGCGGAGGAATCACCCACCACCCTCCTGCACTTTCCACAAGGGTTACCTTCCAAGTCTGTCCAAGGTCAACCAGAAATAACCTTCCGGTTTACCTGTGTATGAGCCCTAAAAGACAAGAGACTAAAGGCTACCTTGATAATACCTACTGTCTGGGGGGACAGTCGCAAGCCGAACTTGTACGCATGGGCAGGGTAGCTGAGCCTGAAATTCTGCCTAGACAGAATCCCCAGATGCGCAAAAGTCCTGGGTTATGTTTTGACAAGGATTCGGGGGGTTATCCCCTCTGTCCAAGCCTCCACGCGGCCTCGTGCTTAACTCCCGTTTGAGAGGAGGTTCCCAGATACAGCGGTAGAACCAAGGATTTACCTAATGAATGGTCCACTACGTCTGAGTTTATAGCTTGTGGGAAGTTTACACTCCCTAGCCCACAAGCCTAGCCTAAGCTAGTAGGTGGAAGGCCCTAAAAATAAAAACTTACTAATAAATTTTAAATTTATGCATTAATTTTAAGGGCTTTTTCTTACTCAAGAGGAAATGGAATGGTAAACTGGTGGTGTTTTAACTCAAAAAATGAAACAAAATGACTAAGCAAAAAGAGAAATGAAATGCAAAAAGCAAATAGCTATTCTGTTTATATTTTCAAATAACTTGAAAGCCAAAAAGATCAAATCTTTTTATATTTTTAAAATTTTTCAAAAACAATGCTATGCAATCTAGACTAACAGCCTAATCTACATGCATATAAAGAAAATATGTTTTTGTGTTTTTCTTTTATAAATGGAAAAGAAAAATCAGCCTATCTACTTATGCAAACAAGTACTGAAAGCAAAGAAAATAGACAACTACTTTATACCCCGAAAACAAACCCTAGGTTTCCCTAAAGTTGAATATAAACCTCTTTTAAAAGGAAAGCTTACAAAAGTAAACAAGCCAACAACTTTGGAATGAAAAGACTAAGCACAAAATACTGACATAAACAAAGGTCAAGAAGTCCCAAGAGTCAATCTAAACCTACAAACAAAGGCTCCTCAGTACCTTGTCCAACAAGGTTAAGCCAAAGAAGGAGGTGGGAGAAAAGCAGCAAAAAAAAATTCTTTTTAATTTTCTTTTATAAAAGGAAAAAGAAAAACTACCTACAAAACAAAGCATGCAGATAAAAAGAACAAAGCAAAAGGAACTTTGCTATGCAACCACCCAACAAACTCTAGAACCAACTAAAGTCAGCATAAACCCTACTTGGAAGAAAGGCTTGTATAAGAGACAAGACAACTATTTTGGCAAGGTGAAGTAGACCAACCAAAGAAGGAGGAAAACAACATCCACAAGCTTTTGAAATCAAACAAAGGCCACTAACAGAGGCTGATCAGAAACAAAAGGCCAAAAAGCAAACCAAGCAAAGGAGACAGGTGAAAGAGCAAAGAGTAAATCCTAATGCTATAAAGGGGCTTACCACATAGATAAAGAAAAACAAAAAGAATGACACAAACTCCCTGGATTCATGCACCCGCAGAAGACATTAACAGACCTACCATGCACCTAAAATGCACTATGCTTTGAGTAAACTTGGATCTAATAAAGAAAACAAGCAAGAATTACTCCAAGCAAAAAGACTCAAAGGCTTTTGAAAAAGTAGGTAGGGTGATCACCAACAGTCTTCAGACAAGCTACACAACATTCATAAAGAGACACCACTCACAAACAGGGATTACCTGAAGAAGGGAACAAGAAAAAAGTTGACTTAAAAAATCCTAACTTCCAGGTACATACGCGACTGTCTATAAGGGCAGGTCGCGAATGATACGCGACTGTTCAGTAGAACAACCTGCGCATGCAAACTTGTATTCGCGACTGTTCAGAAGAACAACCCGCGAATAGGTGTAAAAATCACAATCAAGGGTAGAAAACTGCCTTAGGAAGGCAGGGGAGAGGGTGCAATCAGACTTAAAAATGTTCCTAAGTTGCAAGAAGGACCTGCAACAATGCAAAAGCTAAAAGAAATCAAGAGAAAAACCCCAAACAGACAAGGCTAGTCCCCAGCGGAGTCGCCAGTTTTGTTGTAAAGGAAAGTGTCCTATGGCTAGGGTTTAAGAGGCCATCAAGGTACTGGGGTTGAAAGAGAGATGCACAATGTTCAGCAAGTATATAACAACAAGTTTCAGAGATGAGAAAGGTCCATACCTGATAAACCGAAGGCTGGTCCAAGATTTCTCTTCAATCCTTTTCTTGCTCCTCTCGCTCCAAGAGACCTGCAAAACAAGTTATACCTTCCTCAAACCATTATGACCTTACATAAGACAATGATAATCAAATAAACATAAACAAATGATCTGAATAACATCATCATATGATCAGAAACAGAAATTCAATCACACATTGAACAATGATTTGGGAAGAAGAAGGACATCACATCTTTATTAATCTTGAAAACAAGTACAAATATACCTTCTCTTCAAGTTTGGCACCTCATGAAACCTTGATCTGGATCTGCTGTTGCTCTTCTCCAAAGAACTCAGCCTTCAAGCTTTGCAACACTAAGGGAAGACCTCCAAGGCAAAGGTGTAGGCAAAGAGAGTCCCGATTCCTCCAGCATAACAATGCATAAATTCAAAGTCCCCTTTCATGGACCTCCCTACCTCTATTTATATGCTGAAAAAGAGTTAGGGGTGAAGCCAAAGTGGTTACAACTGAAGGAGTCAGTTGTATAACTACCCAAACTAACTCAAAAGGCGTGTTTTTATGTTTTAATGTTAAGAAACAGATTCGCGACTATGAAGGAAGACAACCCGCGCATGATACGTGAGTTTACACAAGAGCAACCCGTGAATATATGCATGCAAAACACAAGAGTCGCGAGTGATGCGCGAGTTGCACATAAGGAGAGTCTCGCATACACAAAAAACACATTTTTAAGGTATTTGTGGGCATTTTCAGACTTTGGTGTCTTCTGGAAAGTTTTAGCTAACTGAAATACCTTTCCAACGGTGTAGAAATGAGGTCAAACGGAGTTACAGAACTCAAGATATGGGTCCTCCAAGATAGGTGTTTTTTCAGTGACTTTCATGAAGTGCCGACATGCGACGAAATCATGGAAAAGTGGTCACAGGCAGAGATGTGTCATTTTGGGCTATAACATATCCCCCTGCCGCCATGGCACACTGGAGGAGGCTTGGGGCTGTAGCTTGAAGGCAGACTAGCACGGCTTGGCCGCCCCTCACCCTGCGATACCTGGTAAAACCCTAGCATCGTCTTTGCTCCTAATCACTCCACCAAATCTTATAGGAATACCTGAAATTGACAAATCTTTAATTTACCTTCAAATCCAATAATTGATGACTGGTGGTCTTCTTTGTGATTATCCAAGGCTACATATATACGAGGAGTGCTTCTACGAACAAATTCCATTGTAGATGCTTCTTACACATTATACATATCGACATCTCTATTTTTCGTCTCAAGACATTTATTGAGGTAATTGTCACCTCCACATTTCCAACATTTAACTTGTAATGGTTTATACTATAGATTCAGTCACGCTTGAATCACTTTTCAAAGTGGATTGTTTTAATGAATTATATTTATCTTGTTTAATATCAAGAGACATACATCCCTTTTTTCACTGATCTTGCTTATCCTTTAGTTTACTGTTCCAGCCTTATGCAAAATCTGCTTATTCGTACCTTTCTCATACATGCATGCAACTTTCATATGCATTATTTCAAGGTATGAGTCTCATCATAAGTTATTCGATATTTGTAGAACACTTGTAAACCATTGAGGAATCATTGAATCTTAAACTTTTCATCTTGGATGCATTCCACATAAACTAGCAATTCCAAGTATATTTTATCATACTCTTCCATTGTCATATTTCCCATTTTAAGTTCGAAGAATCCTTGAATTTTCTTATCATGGTATTACCGTGACAGGTATTCACATTTGAAATACCTTTGAAAAATCCTCCATGATATTTTCCTCTCATCCAGATTCTCTACCTGCTTCACATGCTTCCACCACCTATAAGCTTTCCTTGAAGATTATAAATAGCAATACGATCTTCTTGTTTATCAGAATAATCATGGAGCTACATATATTTATTCCTTTCTATAAGCTAAAATCTCTGCAATTTCCCCATATTTTTCTCCATCAAAGGTGGGAGGTTTGATCTTCCGGAGTTCACCCTGTAATGCATTCCCACCAGGTTTTCTCTTATGATTCCTTGTAGGATGATCATAATGCCGAATTGTAGTCATTTTGTTCACATGATGAATTTCAACTGAATGATAGTGGGAACATAACCCCTTTTGTCTTACATCCTTATTTCTAGAATGTTGATATCTATCAGGAATTCCTCTATTCATTGATTCTTCTCCTTCCTTTCTTACAACAAAAGATACTTGTTGCATCTATTTTTTTAATTGAACCAGACACTACATCACTTGCTAATTTATTTGGTTTTGTTGATCCATACCTTGTATAATCTTTAAATTCCTAATATGAATATCCCTCAGAGTTTGGAACACTTCCATGGTTCCCATTTCATACTAATGACCATTAGATAATGTTCTTTGTATACCCATGACAACTTCTTTAGAAAAGTTGGACATTTAAGGTTCTTCTAATTCCATCCTTTCAGTATTGCTTGCCTACTACAGTGGCAGTCAACAAGTACAATGGGATGAAAATTTATGTTGTCATTAGCAATCTGAATTCATCCATGATTGTTAGTCCACATCAAGATTCATATACATGATATAATTCACATTATCCACATGCATACAAACATTTCATACAAGAAATATTACAATATCAAATAGACTCAAGAATTACCGTTTTTGTAAAATTCAAAACATTTCCCAGAGCTAAATGTGCCTTAACTTAGATACCAAATTGTAATGCACGCACACATTAGACAACTACACATATGGAAAATATATATCTAAAGCACACATAAAGAGATTACAAAGGCTCTATAACCAATTTTTAATATAAAAACACAATAAGTGCCACATTACAAAACATTTAGGAGAAGCTTGGTTATTCATTAAATAAACTTAAACATGATTAATTAACTTAACCCAACATGATTAATCACATTTAACATAATTGCTACACAGAGTTCTTAATTAATGATTAAAATCAATGAAACAACTAATTAAATAGTAATATTATAAGTTTTGGTGGTTATTTCATCCCTCCTTGACATTACCATGTCGATACTAGCATTTTCGACATCGATAGTTGATAGTTGGTACCGCTCAACAATTCCAAACAAAACCACTTCGACGTGCTTGCTCAAATGTCGGGATCTTGAATTTCCTGACATCAATCAGTCGAACCTTGGAAGTTGGCACACATCTTAGATGCATTAAAACTAATATTTTGGCGCCAGTGTTTCGCCCTCGAAACTCTAGTTCCCCACCGTCGGAACTCGGACATTGGCACCTCAGTAATGACATGGAATAATGTAAATATTAAATATGTCGATCCCGATATTTGCACGTCGACATCGACACTTCAAGGCGGGCATGAAATACAATAACAATGAATATGTCGATCCCGAGTTTGACACTCTGGCACATTTGCACTCTAGTAATAAAAAATTAACTGATTTGATTCCAAATGATTAATGCCTAGCTATTTTAGGAAAATGACTAAAGTAGGAAAGGGTCTATAACTCAACATTTTTCTACCTCAACATAGCTTTTCAACTTAGACCATTTTGGTACATCTACAATCTATAGTTAAGCATTCCATTGCTTTCCACAATTGGAAACTGTAATGAGATTACTATCCTATCAAAGAAATAATTTATCAGACTAGAGATCTTATAACCTTGAAAATGGTTTCAAGAACAAGGAAACCATCATGGTTCATTTGCATTAATCAAGACTTTGCATTAATCAATACTTAAACTAGACATTCACATGCATCAACAATCTTAAAGCAAATGTTAATAATCCAAGGAAACAAGAATTTCACCAAATTTACAATGATATCCTACTTGTTTATTTTTCATTCAATTTTTACAAGAGGAAGCATTCAAAACAAGGGCCTTCTAACTTCTATCACATATTGACTAATAAATAAAGCATGTTAACAAGAATGTAGAATCTATATTCTTTGATGGTTATGCAAATACTCATAAAACATAAGGCATTATGCCCCTTTAATCAGGCTATCAGAACTAGGAAATCAATGGCCTTCTACAACCATTAATTCTAGTTAGTAATAATTAAAGCATCTAATAGCTCTCAAAAAGAGAATTTAATTAAATATTGACCCAAACAATATTTCAATCGAGAATGCATCCATGAACACCATACAATTTGTTTCATTAGCCATCATATCAATTCAAAAAAATCATAAGGTTATTAAATCACATTTCAACTTTACCCCATTACTCATTGCAACTATAATTCTATAATCACTTAGGAATTCAATATAATCACTGCAATTACTTCAAGTCCATTCCATCTATGAGAAAATAAATGGGGAATAATATTCTTGATTCAAAACATGAATTTACATCACAAAGTAACAATTTATATTTACCAGCAATTGAACTTATCTGAAAACAATTGGATTGGAAAACTAACTACGTGTGAGTCACGCTCCACCCAACCATAAGCAATTCTGCTCATTTATCTCTTAGCAGAACACCACCCTTGAGATGAGACCCAAGCATTCATTACTCGGGTTTCCAACCATCGCCCTAATTTATTTTCATGGTTTAATATTAGGCAATCAGGAACATTGGTTTACAACCATTTCCATGCCAAACAGTGCATTCTTCCTTCCAAGCTTCCTTTTGTCACCACTACATTGAGACACATCATTGCTCAAAGTGCTCAGAATTCCACTAAGGCGGTTTCATACACCATTTTCCATTTCAATGGAACGTCTAAAGGAAAAAATGGATACATTTCAACATATATTTTCCCCGTATGGTTCATGGTTCAGAATTGGTCCATGTTGATTAAGCACCACTCTTTGATTCGCTCATCCCCTTCCTTGGACATGGACCGATTTGGATCTCTTTCCCGAAACGAACCAGTTTCTCCGTGACACATGACGAAATTCTTCATCCCTGTACCAGAACCCATTTTTCTCTCTTGGTGGACTAAATTCTTTTTCCAGGATGGAATGGGCTACCAAGTTTTCCTTACATGTGTTTCCGAGGGCATGTGGTGCAACACTTGACCCTTTTCTCTTATTGACACTTATCAACCTTAATCACAATTATGACTTAAACAAGTTTAGGTTAATCCAAAAAGAATTAGGCCTAAATCATGGTTTAAGGGTAATCTTAAGGACTTAAGCAATTAACAAGGTCATAGAATAGTTTCCCCAACTAAGACACTTCTAATCCCCTTTTGAACCTTTGGTGAATACCTGGGTCCTTGATCTCTTTAGCATTCCACCTCTTCACAACCAGATGTATATTTTAATATTAATAATAACAAAATACAAAGTGTTCATCCTTTCATGCATTCATAGTTAATAATTACATTTGGACCCGATTAAACTAGGGGTTCAGGCATGGTTCAAGCCAGGGGTGTTACATTACTTCTAGTTTGTATGCCTTGCACTATATGCAATACAACTATATTATTAGAAAGACTAGGATCAGGATTTAATTCAAAGTAAGCGGGGCCTTGTTTTCCATTATTTCTCACATTACTTATCAGAGGAATTTTGTACTCGATTGATTTAGTCGAATTATCTCATAGTAGTAATTGTTACATGCTTTCATAATTAGTCAAGTATAATTTAGATGAGACACTACCATCAAGAGAAAATCCCCCCCCCCCAAAAAAAAATAGAAAATATCTATTGAATATTGTTTAGATTTAGAATGAGTATACATTGTAGGATTCTTCACAAGATCATGATCCCTGGTTGATAATCCAAGTATAAGTCCCAGTACATCTTAATTATCAATACCAAGCATTACTAGAGCTCACTACTTTTTGGTGTCGTTTCCAGGTATTTGTTGCCAATTTTATCATCTTGGTTGATATTCAATCATGACTAACCAATGAATGAGGATAAAGAGAGACTAGTTCGGAAGATTTTTTCCTAGGATATTCGTGATTTTATTAATATAAAAAGCTTTGGTTTTGGATGGGTAACTTAAACAATTATATAAAAAATATAATTAGTTAAAAAAAAAAATATCAGAATTTTTCAAATAACTAATTATGTTAATAATTATATATCTTATTTCTTTTAGATTATATATAAATATAAAATTAATATACTATAAAAACTTTTAAAAAATCTAAATATAAATTTATATATATTATTTAAAATATGATCATGCTAATTTATTTTTTTCAAAAAATAATAAAAAAATAAGATTGTATCTAGATGTATCTAAAGCACATTCAAATAACTAAACACCATATAATAATATGTACATCAAATTGACCCATTATCCAAATATTTTGAAAGTAAAAAAGTGATCATGTTCATTTATGCTATTTAAAATATAACGATATGTAAAGTGAAATTGATTACTTTTATTGGGGAGTAGGTGTAGGAGGGGTCATCTTTCATCCCGGAGGACAGACAATGAAGAATTTTGCTTGGGGCTTAGGACATAAGACCAACAATGGGGCAGAATGGCTGGTGCTTTTTCAAGGCCTGGAAATGGTAGATTGATGAACTATCTCAAGCCTCCTTGTCTTCAGGGACTCTCACCATGTCATCCTGAAGATGCGATCAAGTTATTCCGCTGAATCCATAAACTGTAGGAAGTACTATGATAGGATTTCTCAATTACCTCTTCCCCCAACACCTCCTTCTACCATATCCTAAGATAGCACAATGTTAATGCTGACAATTTAGCCAACAAAGGTGCCTCCCTCTCCCAAGGATCCATTTCACTCAATAATCTTGATGTTGCTTTTTAAATTCATCCCCTAATCTAGCCATAAGTATCCTCCCCTTGCCTACATTTGACCTCACTCAGTAGTGCCTGCATGTTCATCACTTTGGCCCTCGAGCCCCTCCTTGGTAGCTCGTGTAGCCATCTCCTGGACGCATGGCCTCCCGCTTCCCCCACCTTAACTATCTGTCCTCCCTTGTTACTCCTGTCCTCCCCAGCCTTCATTGCCCGTCCTTCTCCCCCTCAACAACCATCCCCTCCACACGAGCCACGGGATCACACTGGGTTTTGAGCACCCTCCTCCCTCCTCCTTTGCATTTGGTGTTCCCCTCAGATGGTGTAGAGCTCCTCCATTCTGGTTTTGCTACCTTGTATCCTTTGTTGCTTTGGTGTTTTTCATGACATTTCATCGACCTGTGTCACCTTCCGCCCCCCCTTCCACAACATCTACTTTTGGAGCATCCCGATGGGATTGAAGAGCTCCTTAGCTCCTTCTTCACCCTTTCAGTTAGTTCTGTGACTGCAATTTCTTTATAGGTCGAACTCTCGATGACAAATCCCTATGTGGCTTTAGCAGAAGTGGATTTCTCCCGGTTGAATATTGAAGATTTTGTTGACTGGTTTCGAGCCTCCCCTGTTGAGGCGATTCCAAGTTACCCCTTTGGCATCATTTCTTCCCAATTCATTAGCATGGATTTTAGAGGCTCGGGATCGGGGCAACACAGTGTAAAGGAGGGACTCGATAATTGAAGAAAAACATACGCAACCTTGCATTTAGAGGCTAAAATAAAATTAAGATATTATAAGATATTATTAGGAGGTCATCAACCATACTCTAGAAGATCAAAAGTATCTCTCTGTATTAACCAGTTCAAAGAAAAAAATTAATATAGCCAAGATAATAACAAACTCTCATGAGCTTCATAGTGAAACAGGTCGTTGGACAGTTCCTAAAACACCATGGGTGGAAAGGATCTGTCGTCTCTGTGAGAAGAGGAACATTGAAGATGAAAATCACTTCCTCTTAGAGTGTCCTGCGTACACCCACATTAGATCTCAGTTTCATAATCTTTGTTGCAATACCGACCTTCCTAGCCTTTTAACTTGTCAAAATTATAGTGAGCTCGGGGCGCTTCTCACCAAGTTCTTTGAGCATAGGAATACAATTTTAAAGCAAACTAATTAATTTGTTTCTTTAGGTCCGATAGACCAAATTTTGGTCTCAGTAGATGTTAACCATCATCATCATCATCATCAAAATCATAAACATAGAAACATTTGAGTACGCGTAACTATTTCGAAATGATTTAGTTATCCCTTAAACAAAAGAATCATAGCCATCCCATAACAATATAACAGAAAGCAAATTTTTTTTTTTTTTTTTTAACCATGGGAACAGCAACCTCCCAAGGGTATATCCAACAGCCCGCAAGCCAGATATACCAAAAACTTGTGACTCAGCAGGGGCCGAGACGTCCCGAAGCCCACCGAGGAGAATCCTGGAGTGAACCTCTATCCCAGGGGTCGCCTACCCTTCGAGCCTTGTCACAACGGGATAAATAGGCATCCCTACCCCCCGCCGATTTTGAACCTGTGACCTCCTCGAAGATAACACAAGCTCTTAACCATTGGGCCCACTCAGGTGCCTGTCATATAACACAAAGCAATTATGATCCCTTCGAAGAACACAACAAAGGTAAGATAAGGGTTGATCCCTTCTTTGCTTATTAAACCAGGTACAAACTCCCGAAGGACAAGTAATTATTTAAAAGCTTAAATGAAAAATATAACTAAGGGCTATGATCTACACCCATCTTGAACTAAATCCATACGTAGTTATTATATTAAAAGCTTATACTTTATTTGCTTTTCATTTTAAATTCTTTAAAACTATATTAATTACTTGGGAAAGACTTCTCTATTTATTACTTATGGAGGAGTGCTCCCTTTATGGGCCAAAGATATCGAATTCATAATCAAAGTTTATAAAAATATAAACATTTCAATGTCGGGTAAAGATTTTTTTCTATGATTATATTGTTTGCAATTTTCTCCTCTTTAAAAAAAAATGGTAATGGTAATAATTAGTTTTAAATAAACAATTTAGAAAAATATACAAATATCATTTACAATGCTTCTACTTACAGTGGTTTTGTGGGGATGTTACAACAATGATGGCAAACACGATTTTAAGTCTATCATTTAGATAAGCAAAGATGCACAACAATGAAAATAGTATGGAGATAATTCATCCAATTCATATAATGATAGCTTCATTGGTAATTAGTATAAGCTAGAAATTAGTTGCCATCCCATCATATTTGCAGACACTATGCTTAAATTTTAATGTAAATCATATTGCAGGCATTATGTTCCAATTTTAATATAACTGATAATGTCTTAGCACAAATGTTATGTTAGAGATTAGAGTCTTGGGAAAACAAATGTTATTGATTAGAATTAAAATTGATATTCTTTTGTTATTTTTGGATCAACTCACTTGTGAAGAAGTAGTTTAGAGAGTGACTAAGGTGGTGAAGACTCACGAAGACCTCTAGCAAGCTTGTAAGCAGTTATGCATTCTACTTGAAGAGGTCACAAATGATATAGACTTGTAGGTACATGTAAGGAAGCATGTAAAGAATGAGCTATAGATGGTTGGGGTTCATCTAGATGATCTTTAGCCTTAATTGAAGTAGGATGATTCAAATATAGCATATTTTATCCATGATTGTCTACCTGCCACAACATTAGGCACCATCTACATGTCTTGAAGATAGCTTCACTAGCTTGCCATTTCATTGCAATTAGAGTTGGATTTGGGGTGCACTAAGGAAAATCAAAATCTGAATGAGCTCATAGAAAATGTCCATTGTCTTGGTTTAAGGTCGGGATGTTTGACCATAATTGCAGAAGGCGATGGAGGAGAGACTACTAATCCATACAATGGTCTAGGATTAAGCGGGGCTTCTTTAGAAGTGTGAGTGACCAATTAAAGAGTTGTGGGAGAATATTCAACAAATGAATGTTGAGGTCATACAATCCCCAACTCTTTCAATCACATAGCTAAGTTTAATGAGATCTTGGTTGTAGATGATAAACGTGTTGCTATGCATGATGATACACTTGTGGATAAAATTACCTTCAAGGACTTTTAACCTACTACAAAAAATGCATATTTTGAGTTGCAACAGTTGGAATATTTAGCATATGTAGAATATGATTGTGCAAAGAGAATGTGCATACCTATGCATTGTTGCTTGATTCTTCGGGGATTAATTGGACATGTCTACACATCCTTCGGTAATTTTTCTCACAGAGCTAAGCAAGCATGATTCAAGCAATAATGATGCAAACTCAGGGACCATTGTCAGGCATACTTAACATAAGAAGCCTTCAACATTGCTCAATGTCTTCAAAACTAGAAATATAAGAGGCATGCTTGACATAGCTCTAAGGTGAAAATTCCTAGAACATGTTACAATGGAGAACAAATTCCATGGAAACCAAACTCTAGAAGAGAAATAACATTGTGTTGTCCTTGAACTATGATTTGAGCTATTATGAGGTGAGAGCGATGCATAAGCTTAGGCGGTGCATGAAAGCGGTGAGGCAACAAAGCAATGCAAAGATAACAAGGTGCATGCCTAAGTATGATCCAATTATTCAATTCTTATTGAATGTATTCAATCTTGTCTTGGGCACCCACCATTCTATCGTCATCTAGGCAATAACACCCTCAACATTTTAGCCAATAGCGTGGAAGTTATGATTTTCCAAACTTAGGATAAGGGAACTACATAAAATCATGCATGTGAAAAGTTTGGTTAAAAAGAAAAATAAAATGGAGAACTAATACATAGTCAACGTAACTAATAACTACATTGCCCTTGAAAGGAGTATCAAATTTATGGTTGGGATTGATAAATTCCTTCAACAAAATGGGGGATTGGATAGCATGGTCTCTTGGGAATGAAAGATCCATTTGTATTGGGATGGATCCAATCATCAGAGGCCCCCCTTCTTTCACACTCTCTGAACACTTGGTTTTTTTCCTTCGATCTAAGGGTTATTATTATTTGAACAATATCGCTACTCCTAAAAAAGGGAATATTTTCATAGTTGGATCACAATGGATCAATTGGGTCTTTTGGAAATATGGCTAATGATCGGTTGAAATATATTTAGGGCCTCCAGAAGGTTATATTCATCTTGATATGAGTTTTGATGCTCTTAAATGGTCTTACAACAACAAAAATGGTATTCTAACTGCAAATCTCGCATATCAGGTGTTGACGGACGATATTGATGTATCTTTGGAATCGTGGCATAGAGGAATATGGGAATGGAATATGCCTTACAAAATATCCCTGTTGTCCTAGTTGGCGATGGGGAATCACTTTCATACTTGGGACAATCTTGTCAAAAAAAGGCTTATGTGGCCTGAACAGGTTACGTGGCTACAGTGATGGTTTAGTTTTCCATATTCTCGTATCTTGCTTTTTCACCATATCGGTATGGTATTTTATTTCTTACATAGTGATTGCTCGTTTCAATGGTTTGGTGATTCTGTCGATGAATATTTTCAAATTTTGAAGAATCAAGGCCAAAATTGGCTTTCTCTTCCTTGCTTCATCAGTTGGGAAATCTAGAAAGGTAGAAACAATAATATTTTTGAAATTCCAAAATCGATATATATCATATAGGATCCAAGGGTATAGCTTCTTTCTATTATATTTCTCCCCATAAAGTGAATGGAAATAAGCCTCTATAGGTGCCTCATCATGTTCTTCCATTGTCATATGATAAAATCCTTGGATTCTTTGATGGTTCTTCTCAACAGGTCTCTACCTTGTGTAGAGCTTGTGCAGCTCTGTGGATGAACCAATCAAGAATATACAAGTTGTGGATGTCATGCAGCTTGTGTACAAATCCTAAAGGAGAATTATTGGCTTTATGGATGATTTTGTTCCCTGCAAAGCATATTAACTTAGATGGAATTCACATTAATGGGGACTCCAAAGTGTTTGTGGATTGGGAAGAAAAAGGTGTCACGTCCTCGTGCCTCCGACCGGCGAAGAGGACGCGACCCGTGGCTTAAACCACCCGGGCTGAGAGCCCCATGAACATGTACATGAATAAAATTGCTAAAACAGAATGCTTAAACATACACACATGAACATTTATCATGCACAGATGCAATCATCTATCAGACACAGCGGAAACATCATACATTTAAGCAAGCATTCATTTAACATGTTCATCATTTCCATTAACAGAATTTACAGTTGCAGAAGTAAAATGGAAAAAATCACTTATCTTATGATGAACTCGATCCGCAACCAACTATGTTGCTGCAACGTTCCACCCAACCATAGGCCAGTGTGCTCCTTAATCTCTCAGCAGCGCTGCCACCCCCGAGCTGGGCATGATTCTCCAAGGAATAAGGGAACTAGTAGGCTTACACATAGCCAAGGATATACAAAACACACAGCCAAGCCAACAAAGTTGGGTTTATCAGGCCATCAAGGAGTTGGGAAAGGCTAAATGCTAAGCTGGTGAGCTCATTACAGAGCCAAGAACACCTACACCAGAACTAGCCTGACCTCTAAGACACCCAAACACACCCAACACAAGGAATCAGTCCCTTCTCTGCTACATAGTCCCTCAGGCCCTGCCTTCCCTTCCAATGCTATTCAGGGGTGATGGAGAAGAAGGCCAGCCCTCTAGGTCTATCTGTGTGGTTTCGAGCACCAGGTTTATCAAGCAAACCAAGCCAACATCCCTGCTCCTTACACAGTCCGAAGACCAACCATTGCACGTATGCAATCAATTAGCTATCACAGCTTAAATAGGGAAAAGACTCCCCGACGAATTACACAGTCCCAAACACAACAGCAAACACAATTCCGATAGGGGGAAACACCACAGCTCCAAAATGCATCAGCATACATATTACCAATAACGTGGGGAACAACGACCCATTTTGTACAACCAATGCTGCTGGGAAAAACGTACGCATACCACAATGGGGATGAATTTACAGTCTCACGACCGGTGCGTGAATCAACCACAATGCAGAACCCACGAATCAGCCCGTGAGTAAAGGATACGGCCACACTATTCACAAATCCGCAGAAGAAAACTACTGCGTGGGTAAATCCAGCAAAATCCTGTGCGTGAAGATGAAAAACGGGAAGGAATCCCTTTGTGTGAGAATGAACAACAATGGAGAGGATGCAAAATTGCAGTGCATGTGTGTTTTGCGACTCGTGGAGCCAAGAAAATGTCTGCGTGAGGGATGAACAACAAAATCGTGGGTAGAGTGTGCGTGTGGTTGAGGACTAACAGTCCTTCCACCCCACTTCCAAGACCATAGCTGCCTCAACCACCAGCAGCCATTCTTAATGAAAGTGGTTGGGATAAAACAAAGAGAGGTGACACATGGATTTTTACCCCATTGGCCAAGGTTTGACAAATTCCCCCACATCCTTATCCTTGTGAAAATCACGCCCCTTTCGATTTAGTTGCCGTGATCGTAGCTGGTCGGGTTTATTTAATTAATTATAGATGCATATTTACATGATGACCAATCATAATATATGCCGCATGCCCCGATGTACCATAGGTGACAAATTTAAATCCAAAACATAGCATAACCAACCAATGGTGGGGCCTTGGCCTTTAGCTCCGCACCATGATTATTACAATATATACATCATGTACATTTAATGCAACGGGGTCAAAACCGGGGTGTTACATTCCCCTCCCCATTCAATAACACTGTCCTCAGTGCTTTACAAAATTTGAACAAATTCTACACTAGTATCACCTCAGTGTTCCTCAAAATTGAACAAAAATGGATGTGCCAATCACATGGCATCCTCCAGCTCCCACGTAGCCTCTTCAGGTCTGAAGTGCTCCCATTGCACCTTTACCTGACCTATGGCTCGGTTCCGGAGCATTGTGACCTTCCTGTCGAGGATGCGCATTGGCTCGATTCGGAACTCTCCCTCGGGTTCCACCTGAATCACATCCCAATTTATCACATGGTTAGGATCATGTACATATCTCTTAAGCAAAGAAACATGAAAAACATTATGAGCTCTAGTGCTAGCAGGTAATGCAAGTCTATATGCAACTGGACTTATTCTTTCAAGCACTTCAAACAGCCCACAATATCTTGGTGACAACTTGGCACAACTTCCAAGCTTCAAGGAACTCTTCCTTGCCCTCACTCTGAGGTAGACATGATCCCCAACACTGAACTCCCTATTCACCCTATGCTTATCTGCATAGCTTTTCTGTCTGTCCCGTGCTACTTTCATCTTCTGCCTGATCTTTACAACCTCTCACTCCATTTCCTTGAGCAATTCTGGCCCAAGCACAATCCTGTTCACTGGATTATCCCAAGTCACTGGTGTCCTACACCTTCTTCCATACAAAGCTTCATATGGACTCATCCCCAAGGATGCTTGATGTCCATTGATATAAGCAAACTCTACCAAGTGCAAGTAATCTTCCCACTTGGTTGGTTTGTCCATTATGTACATGCGAAGCATGTCTTCAAGCACCTGATTAACTCTTTCTGTCTGCCCATCTATCTGAGGATGGTATGCAGTGCTGAAGTTTAGCTTTGTACCCAAATCTGCAAACAATCCCTTCCAAAAATTGGAAGTGAACTTGACATCTCTGTCAAAGACTATTGCCTTCGGTAATCCATGCAATTTGAAAATCTCCTTCATGAAGATCTTTGCAATGTTGCCAGTCTCATACGTAGACTTAACTGGTACAAAATTTGCTGCCTTAGTCAGCTTGTCTACCACAACCATGATAGAATCATGTTGTCTCCAAGTCATTGGCAATCCTGTAATAAAATCCATGGAAATAACTTCCCATTTCCATTCCGGAACTGGAAAAGGCTGTAACAAAACTGCTGGATGTTGATGCTCAACCTTTACCTGCTGACATTTCATACACCTGGAAATGTACTCAGCCATATCCTTTTTCATTCCTGGCCAAAAGTACTGCTTTCTAGCTGTAGCGATTGTTTTCTGATATCCTGGGTGACCAGAATATGGAGCTTGATGGATTTCATCCATGACAACTCTCCTCAAGTCTGCTACATCTGGAATATAAATTCTAACTTTATAAGTAAGAATTCCGCCTTCTTCAAATTTATATCCCTCATACCTTTTCTCAAGACTTTGCTGCTGCAACTTGTCTTTTACCTGCTCATACAGTTCATCTTCGGCAACATGATTGGAAATCTGCTGCCTCAAATCTGATTGGAAAATACTAAGAGATGCCACATGCATTTCTTGCACTTTCCTGCTAAGTGCATCAGCTACCTTATTCTCCTTTCCCTTTATGTGCTTGATCTAAAAATCAAACTCACATAAAAACTCCAGCCATCTTGCTTGCCTAGCATTCACAATAGGCTGATCAAATAGATACTTTAGTCCACAGTGATCTGTCCTGAGCTCAAATCTCCTACCCATCAAGTAATGCCTCCACATCTTGAGAGCATGTACTATGGCTGCAAGCTCTGGATCATGAGTGGCATAGTTCTTCTCATGTTCCTTCAGCTTTCTTGACTCATAACATATCACGTGGTTGTCCTGCATAAGGAATCCTCCAAGCCCTTGTCCGCATGCATCAGTACACACCACAAAATATTTCTCTGGATCTGCAACTTTCAATACTAGTGCACTAGTGAGAAGATTCTTCAACCGCTGGAAACTTTCTTCACATCTCAATGTCCATTCGAACTTCATCCCATTCTTTTGCAAAGAAGTGATAGCATGTGCAACTTTGGAAAATCCCTCAATGAATCTCCTGTAGTATCCTGCAAGTCCCATAAAATATCTTACATCTGTCACATTCCTTGGAGTAGGCCAATTCGTAATGGCTTCTATCTTTTTGGGGTCCACAGATTTACCCTCCTCTGAGATAACGTGTCCTAAATACTGAATTCTATCTCTATAGAAGTCACACTTGCTTAGTTTTGCATACAGTTGATGCTCCCTAAGCAGTTTCAATGTCAATCTCAAATGCTCTTCATGCTCTTCCTCATTCTTAGAATAAACAAGAATGTCATCAAGGAAAACGAGAACAAACTTGTCCAAATACCTGCTAAAGACACTATTCATAAGGTGCATAAATGTAGCTGGTACATTTGTGAGACAAAATGGTACCACTACAAACTCATAATGCCCATACCTTGTCCTGAAGGCTGTCTTATGAATGTCTTCATCCTTGATTCTCACCTGATGGTAGCCAGACCTTAAGTCAATCTTGGAAAATATCCTTGCTCCTCTCATTTGATCAAAGAGGGCATCAATCCTAGGCAAAGGATATTTATTCTTCACAGTAACCTTGTTCAACTGTCTGTAATCAATGCATAACCAGAGTGTACCATCTTTCTTCTTTACAAACAGAACAGGTGCTCCCCAAGGAGACACACTCAGTTGCATATACTTCTTTTCCAACAACTCCTGCATTTGCATCTTCAACTCTAGCATCTCCAGTATACTCATCCTGTAGGGTGCCTTCGACACTGGTGCTACTCCTGGCACAAGTTCAATGGTGAAATCAATGTCCCTCTTTGGAGGAAGCCCTAGAATCTCATCAGGAAACACATCCTTGAATTCCTGTAACACCTGATAGTCCTCCAACCTAGGAGTTTCATCTCTCGTTTCCTCCAAAATCTGAGCTGCATACAACTGGAAACCCTTCCTACAGAACTTCTTTAACTGCATTGCTGAAACCTGCCTCACTGAAATCACCTTTGGAACACCTTTCACAACAACTAGGTTCCCTTCTTCATTCATGCATTCAAAAGTCTTATTGTAATAGTCAAGCTTCACCCTGTGAGCTTCTAACCAATCCATTCCAATGAGAACATCATAGGAACCAAGCGGTAGAACATTCAGATCTACACACGTGGCCAATCCATTCATGACCAATGGACATTTCTCTACCACTTCACGGACCTTTCTCTTAGTTCCAGTGGCTAGCTGAACTAACCAAGACTTCCTATGCTTTACTTTCTTAAAAGCACAAATATCCACTACTCTAGGAGTAATGTAACTGTGTGTAGAACCAGGGTCAATCAAAATAGAAATAGATTGCTCAACAATCTTACCTGCTACTTCAACCATAGCTGACTGGTGATCTTCCTGACGGTCTTCCAGTGCTGCATAAATCCTAGGAACTGCCCTTGCTACTTGACCCACTGTTTCTGCGTGTTGAACATTATAAGCTAGCCTTGTACCCTCGTTCTCGAGTGGACAATTTCTGCGCATGTGGGGTCCTCCACATTTCCAACACTGAAGTGGCCCTCTATTCTGTTGTGGATCCTTAGGCTTTTCTCCTATCATTCCAACTACCTTGCTCGTAGCTTGGGATGGCTGCTTCTGCTGATTCCTGAAGCTAGAAGGTTTGAAACTTTTCTTTCTTTGGTCAAACTTCTCGTTCTTCTTGTCCTTCCATGCCTTATGGTAATCCATTTTACCTTTGCTTTGCTCATAGCAATACTTAGCCTTCCTTATTGCTTCTTCAAGAGTTCTAGGCTCATAAAACTCAATCCTATCTTTGTAAGACTGAGGTAATCCATTTAGAAAACGCTGGACCTTCACTTTTTCATCTCTGATGTACCGGACATACCTCAACAGCTCCAAAAACTTATTTGCATATTCTTCCATGGTCTGCTGTCCCAATCTCAAATCATGGAACTCCTTAATCTTGTCATCATAATACCTGTCAGAGAGGTATTTCTGCTTGAAGTACTTCTTGAACTGTTTCCACTTTAGTCTCCTTTCACTGATCCTCTTCACTTGCTTGAAGTGTTCCCACCAAATGGATGCTCTTCCATTCAGATTGAATATGGCAACTCTTGCCTTCATGTTTCCTGAATAATCATGCACTTGAAAGTACTTCTTTATCCCAAGAAGCCAAGCTTCAGCTTCTTGTCCAATATTTACCTCACCATCAAATGTAGGAGGTTTAGCTTTCTTAAATTCATCACGAGAATGATACCTATGGTGCCTCTTTCTTTTTCTTCTATGAGAAGAAGAACTTGAATCCCCGCTTGATTCTTCAGAATTAGATAATCCACTAGAAGTCCTTCTCCTTCTCCTAGTGCTACTCTTACTGCCTTCTGGTCTTGCTGTACCTCATCCAGAGTCTATCTTTCTTTGCAAGTCTGTCAAAATCTGCAACATTGCAACATTCAACTGATGCTGCTCTTCCTGGGCTTTAATCAAGCTTCTCATAGTAGCTGCAACATCTGACGGTGTCTCTTGGAATCTCCTTCCATTAGACTCTATGTCATCATTTCTATTACGGACATTTTCTCCCATGGCATCTCGGGCATGCTCATAAGAATCTCGAGCATCATACCCATCGTGAGTTCTCATACTGAACCACCACTTGCTTATCAAATGCACTATCTGGAATACTTCCCTTGAAGGTGACTATGACTCTGCAATGTGTTAGTAACACAATTGTTAGATGCATAATATTGATATAAACCAACATTACTTACCTTCTCTTGGAAAATTATAAATTACGAGTTTCCCAAAACATAGAATTTTCTCCATCAAAGTGTGTCTATCTGAGGGGGACGACGGGGGTGAAGGGGGCTTGCCCCTTTGTGGCTTCACCACTGCAAGGCGGGTCGAGGGCAGCGCCCTTGTTTTTTTGTTTGTTTGTAAATTATTGGTTTTCGCGCAATCTGGCGCATAAGATCGCTGCCTCTTTTCTCCTTTCCAGCCCTGAAATTTCACTGAAAAATAGCTGAAAAATCCCTCTGAAAACAGTCGAAATCTGCTGAGAAATCCCATGGAAAAACTCAGAATTTTTCTTTTCTTCTCATCAGCTATTGGATGTCTTTCCACATTGGAAGCCTTAGCACTTTGGCTTCCGCAACGGCGGACGCTCAATCACTTTCTCTCCCGATCGATGAACTGATTGACCGGTGTCGGCAGTCTTTCTAATCGGAAGCTTTATCTCTTTGGCTTCCGTAATGATGGATGCTCAATCACTTTCTCTTCTGCAACGATGGCTCTCGGAAGCATTCTTTCTCATCAGAAGACTTAGCACTTTCTCTTCCGCAACAGCGGCTCATGAAACGCTCTTTCTTCCGACTGGCGGCTGTTTACTTAGAAAATTTCCACTTCGGGCATCGGCGGTCTTTGCACATCAGAAGCCAAATGACTTTAGCTTCCACAATGGCGGCACACTAAAGGCCAACTCCTTTCGACATCTGCTCTTTACTTGGAGAAATTTTCAACTTTTTGGCGCCGACAGACTTCTGACATCGGAAGCCAAATGTCTTTGGCTTCCGCAATGGCGGCACACCAAGACGAATTCCTTCCAACGGCCGCTCTTTTCTTAAAGAAACTTTAACTTCGGATGTCGGCGGACTTCTTACATCAGAAGACAAATGACTTTGGCTTTCGCAATGGCGGCTCGCCAAATGTTAACTTCTTCCGATTTTTCTTAAACTGTTCCATCGGCCAGGCTTCCGCTACATCGGAAGTCCTTCCCCGTCAGAAGACTTAGCGGTTTGGGCTTCCGCAATGGTGGATGGGAAACCACTAACTCTTCCGCTACATCAGAAGTCCACTTCGAGAACTCTTCTGCAACGACGAAAGTTTTTCTGCTGGCTCTTTCGACTGCTCCAACACTTAGACAATTTTTTTTGAATTTTACAGTCTTCCACTGCTTTCTGCTGGGTAGAAGAAACGTTGCTTCTGTCACTGCAATCCTTCAAGGCTCATGCAGGCCCATGCTGCAACATGGGCTCTGATACCATACTGTCACGTCCCCGTGCCTCCGACCGGCGAAGAGGACACGACCCGTGGCTTAAACCACCCGAGCTGAGAGCCCCATGAACATGTACATGAATAAAATTGCTAAAACAGAATGCTTAAACATACACACATGAACATTTATCATGCACAGATGCAATCATCTATCAGACACAGTAGAAACATCATACATTTAAGCAAGCATTCATTTAACATGTTCATCATTTCCATTAACAGAATTTACAGTTGCAGAAGTAAAATGGACAAAATCACTTATCTTATGATGAACTCGATCCGCAACCAGCTACGTTGCTGCAACATTCCACCCAACCATAGGCCAGCGTGCTCCTTAATCTCTCAGCAGCGCTGCCACCCTCGAGATGGGCATGATTCTCCAAGGAATAAGGGAACTAGCAGGCTTACACATATCCAAGGATATACAAAACACACAGCCAAGCCAACAAAGTTGGGTTTATCAGGCCATCAAGGAGTTGGGAAAGGCTAAATGCTAAGCTGGTGAGCTCATTACAGAGCCAAGAACACCTACACCAGAACTATCCTGACCTCTAAGACACCCAAACACACCCAACACAAGGAATCAGTCCCTTCTCTGCTACACAGTCCCTCAGGCCCTGCCTTCCCTTCCAGTGCTATTCAGGGGTGATGGAGAAGAAGGCCATCCCTCTAGCTCTATTTTTGTGGTTTCCAGCACCAGGTTTATTAAGCAAACCAAGCCAACATCCCTGCTCCTTACACAGTCCGAAGACCAACCATTGCACGTATGCAATCAATTAGCTATCACAGCTTAAACAGGGAAAAGACTCCTCGACGAATTACACAGTCCCAAACACAACAGCAAACACAATTCTGACAGGGGGAAACACCACAGCTCCAAAATGCATCAGCATACATATTACCAATAACGTGGGGAACAACGACCCATTTTGCACAACCAATGCTGCTAGGAAAAACGTACGTAGACCAGAATGGGAACGAATTTACAGTCTCATGACCGGTGCGTGAATCAACCACAATGCAGAACCCACGAATCAGCCCGTGAGTAAAGGATACGGCCACACTATTCACAAATCCGCAGAAGAAAATTATTGCGTGGGTAAATCCAGCAAAATCCTGTGCGTGAAGATGAAAAACGGGAAGGAATCCCTCTGCGTGAGAATGAACAACAATGGAGAGGATGCGAAATTGTAGTGCATGCGTGTTTTGCGACTCGTGGAGCCAAGAAAATTTCTGCGTGAGGAATGAACAACAAAATCATGGGTAGAGTGTGCGTGTGTGTGAGGATTGACAGTCCTGCCACCCCACTTCCAAGACCATAACTGCCTCAACCACCAGCAGCCATTCTTAATGAAAGTGGTTGGGATAAAACAAAGAGAGGTGACACATGGATTTTTACCCCATTGACCAAGGTTTGACAAATTCCCCCACATCCTTATCCTTGTGAAAATCATGCCCCTTTCGATTTAGTTGCCATGATCGTAGCTGGTCGGGTTTATTTAATTAATTATAGATGCATATTTACATGATGACCAATCATAATATATGCCGCATGCCCCGATGTACCATAGGTGACAAATTTAAATCCAAAACATAGCATAACCAACCAATGGTGGGGCCTTGGCCTTTAGCTCCGCACCATGATTATTACAATATATACATCATGTATGTTTAATGCAACGGGGTCAAAACCGGGGTGTTACAAAAGGAATACTATCAACATTCTCCATTTGTTGGCATGGATGAAGAATACTAGGATGCTCATAGATGGTTTCAAGGATACATAATTTTCCATATTTATAGGGATCAGAATAATATAGATGAATCCATTTTTAAGAAGGATTTGTTGGACGGAGATGGGTTTGTCTTCTATGATCATTGGGAGGATGGTGCTCTTTTTGTTGAAGACAAACTTTAGGTTTTTTGAGTTGCATCTCTTTGGTCGTCTTTAAACTTGCCCGACTGTCCGACTATCTTTGTGGATGTTGGTCCATCTGTGTTTTTTTTAGTCATCTTTTGTATTTTTTTTCTATTCCTCTCAGTCTGATGAGTATATATGGAAATCATGGTGATCTCCAAACTATGTACTTTGACTTTCTTTTCATATACTATCAATACACAGTATAAGTTTTTTTGAAAAAAAAAACAACTAATAGCTAGTCAAATGCATATCAAATCAAGATAGGGCGAACATATGCTTCTTCTCAGAGGTTTTTCGAAGTGACGATGGAGACAACAGAAGGAGGAAGGACTGACGGTGATCATGGAGGCAGGAATGGGGGGAGGCTCTCAAGCCTCCCTAGCTGAACCATCAGGGGATTTCAGATTGGGGGTATTCTAATCCCTCTGGAGGAAATGGGAGGAGAGGTTCAGATCAATCAAGATCCAAAATCGGGAGGCCCTTTAATAGACGAAGGCCAGGTCAGTGCATTCCTAAAGCTTCCCTAATACATTCGATGCATATTAGATCGAGTAAATTAAAGGATCCGATCCAATATATTCAAGATCATGCGCTCATAGGTAAGTTTGTGGGAATGCTACCATAAGAAAATTACCTAGTGTGGTGGATAAACTCAACATGGAAACCTAGGGGAAACTATGATCTCCAATTGGGGTCCACAGGATTTCTCACCATCTCTTTTCTGAACATGGAAGACATAAAAAAAGTTCTGGATGGAGGACCCTACTTATTTTATTCGATAGGCTTGTTCCTAATACCTTGGAAGGAAAAGTTTTTCCCGAACAAGAAAGATATGAAAGTTTCTTTGGTATGCATCTGACTTTGCTCTCTCTCAAGTGAGTACTGGGATTTTGAAATTATGGAAGATCAAGGAAACAACTTGGGTAATTTTATCAATTGTTTGTAACAAACTAAGGAACATAGATACACAACCAATGCAAGTGTATACATGGATCTGTCCAAGGAATTACCAGAATCCATAAAGATGTCATGGGAAGATGAAGAATGGGTGCAAACCCTAGACTATGAGAAAATACTATTCAGGTGTTGCAGATGTCATCAGTACAAACATCTGTTCGAAGAATGTCCTATGAATTCCATAAAACTGACACCCAGGAAAGAGGAGGAAAAAAAAATACCAAGGGTTTACTATGGTTACATATCGTAAAAGAAGGGGGAGAAAAAATAAAAAAAATGGAGGTAACCAAAAAGATCTCAGTATCCAATTAATTTGAATCCTTAGGAGGTCAACCTGAGGAAATATCTAAAATATCTCATAATGAAAAGTGATGGGAATGATCCCAGCAGAAAGAGAAGGATGACTGTGTAAAGACAACAAATAGTGTGACAGAAGGAAAATCTAACGAAGAGCTAGAAAGGGACATAGGGGATGAGATAGAGGATATGGACATTGGAGATCTGGATCTGGATGGTGTCAAAAAATCTTGTGTCGATGTCGGTAAAGGCTATGTCCCCCAAGAGAAAGTAGTTTTACTAAATGAGACAATAATTAAAAAAAAGGAAACAAGGCAATTGGGAATCATCCTAGACTCAAATAAGGATCACAAGAGGAAGCAGGAAGAAATGGGAAATAATACAAGGAGGAAGTCAAATAGACAACGTATAGTGGAAGCTGGTATGAAGTTGGTTGAATTAGGTCATTAACCTATCATTAAGGATGCTTTAGGATTATAATTCCCTCTACCTAAACTTCTCAATGAATATAGTAACCTAGAATAGAAGAGGGATAAATATCCCTCAGAAAGAAAAAATTATAATAAAAAAGATCCAAAAAAGGGCATGAATTTAAAAGCAAACAATATGAATTCATAGACAAATGTAGTCTTGTGCTGGTCTTCTTTAGCAATAGGAACTTGGTGATAGCCAAAAAATATGTTTGTGAAAGAGTAGCATTTGTGACCAGTGACTTCACTAATAATTTAGTTGGAAAAGGGTGTAGGAAAAGGGTTATTCATTTTAACTTTATTCAATCCTAAAAAATCGACACATATGTGCAATTTCATCAGATCTTGCTTCTCTGGTTGGACAACCATAGGTCTAGTCCACTTCGATTGGTCTATAGGGTAGATGATTCCAGAGGCTAACATGGTTTCTATTTCCTTCTTGATGATATCTTTGTATTTGTGTGCGAGTTTGTCTGGCCATTTTTTCACTGGTTTAGCATCTGGCTTGATGTCAATCTTCATTTTTCCGTTTTCTTGTACTAGCCCTTTTAAATATTTCTGGTCTCCGAAAAACATGTCTTGATATTCTTTAAGTAGATTGGTTATGTCGGTTGTTTGTTGTTCTGTCAAATAGTCCCCAATCTTTTCCATTTTTGGAGGATTGTCATTTGAGATGTTGACTTCTTTGATCTTGATTTTTGCATCCATCCACTCTAGTTCCCTTGTTTCATTAATCGGTTGGTATCCTTCTTTAAATTATGTGAAAGATGGAGGAAATTATTATCCTATTCATCTTTCTGGATCACTTTTCTCTTCCATGGCTGCTTTCATTATTAATTTTATTGGTTTCCTTTCCAAAGTATGGTCAGATCTCCAGTGAATCTCTTATTTACAATTTTAGCATTTTCTAGTTCTTGTCATGAGGATAGTTGAATTGTCTTGGTCAAAATAAGATGACATGTCAGCTCCGATCTATGGTCATTAGTTGTCTTGGAATTATTCTTCGGCTCTATGAACTTTTTTATTTCTTCAATCACCTCCTTTATGGATTCTTCCACTGGGAAGAATGAGAAGTCTTTTATGAAATTGTCTTTTAATTCTTTCCAAGTGAATGTTCCACCCTTGGATTCTTCCATATGCTACCATTTTTCTAGGAGATCATCTAATGTGGTTGGAAATAAATTTGGCCAAAATTTCTCACGTTTATATCCAAGTCTCCTCCATTCTTTCTAGCATCTATTGATGTGAATGTGTGGGTCCATGCCTTGCACAAAATTTGGAATGTGATTTTGTTGTCAACTTTTTACCTCCAAACCTTTCAATAAAATAAATTGATGCAATCGCCCATGTGGGAATTCATGATTGATGTGTCTCGCACCATCTAGCTGCTTGACCAATGAATGATTCAACCACACTTTGCAATCATCCTTGTTCTCCAACAGTTCGGGATACTTGTTTGATATGAATTATAGGAGAATAACATTCTCTATATCTTGGTGGATGAAACACAACCGCTTCAATTTTTGTTGGTTCTAATGTCAGATATTGTCTCGTATTTCTCTCAAATATTTTGGGGATAATAGAAATGACGAAGCAATGTTTCTCTTTCCATTGGGGGATGGCTTGTATCGACCAACAATCTCTTGCATACATTTCGTATTTTTCTATCCGCCAATTGTATAAGTTGGTATCATAATTGTAGCTGACTGACAGAGGTGATCCCAAATGAATATCCCCATTCTCATTTTGTTCGACGATATCTTCATTATTGCCAATTATTTTATATAGTATTTTTATTTCTCCCTCTTAGTCATCTAACTCTTCCCATGTATTTTCTTTTAATGGATATATTGGGACAATAACTTTCTTTCCATCTCATTTTATTTTTATATGGTATTTCTCCAAGGAGATAGACACTTTCATATTTCATCCCATGGTCGAACGACTAAGGCTGAAAAATACGTCACTCCTTCCTAGGGATCAATCATTTCGAAATTGACTTGTGCTTGAATACCCATGATTCTGATATTCACCTATTTCCAAACACCAATTGATTCAATGAGGCCTTGAATGCCTAATTCTGATAGTCGTGGTCGACCAATTCATTCCCATGTTTCTCTTGTCACAATGTTCTCTTGCGAGCCGAAGTCGAGTACGACTTGTGAAATACGGTATCCATCAATGTCAATATCAACAAGAGGGTCAATGGCAATTTTCTCCTTTTGTCTTAGATTGCATAAGCTTCTAGGAATTTTGTCATTGCTAGTGTCATTCCTTATGGTATACATAAGATCAATTAATCATGGAACAACTTCTTCTTTGGTAAGTAATTGCAATAGCTCACTAGTGTTTTGTTTTGAAAATCTTGATTGTCTTCCTCTTGTGCTAATTCTTCAAAAAATTCTTGAAGCATTATTAAATACATATTTATGTTGGTTAATTTGGGGGTAATTGCAATCCTTATCAGGAAAGTTTGTTACTTGTGCATTGTCATTCCCAGTTTTTGTGACTTGTCTTTTAACAATTTGTAAGTTATGTTTAATTACATCATTCCTAGGAACACCAAACAAGATATTAAGATTATTTTTATTAAGAAACTTTTATACCATGATGGGGAAATCCTCGAGGGAATGCTCATTGACACCACATTTAATACACAATTTGATAACTATCTTGTTCTTCCAAGGGCAGTCGACACTCAAATGTTATTCATTCTAGCACACAAAGCATCTCGATCATCCATGACCGTAATTGTTGTTGTTGTGTACTCGACCATGATATCCTCCTTTGTTGTGCTGCTTATTGTGTCGATTATCTTCATGTTGTTTGTGATTATTTTTTTCTCTAGTACGTGTCTGGTATATTCTATACTCATTGTTCTTGGTCTTCAAAATTTTGATATAGTTGGCGGTGTTATGTTGAGTATTTTCGTAGATTCCACACCAGTTTAATTTGACCGCATTGACATTATATGGGCATTCTATTGTCATATGTGGTTCAAATATTTCATAGATATCACATAAGTATGACGTTTGAGCAGGTCAGAAATTTTCAAGTCACCTTTACTCATGAAAGAGGTAAGGTTATTCTTGCAAATATCTTCATTCTTCTGGCAAGGAAGATCTGTCTCCATAGATAGGTCGTCATTTGTATCGACATGATTCTTTCATGTGGCCTTTGCTTGAACAATTAGTGCACCAAAAGTCGTTATGTCACAATGCCAATTGTTGCAACAACTACTGCATTTGCTCCAATTTTTATTTGACTAAGTGGTCGGTGTTAGATTCGAATTTGTGTGCCTTTTAAGAGCATCATCTTATGTATTGAATTCGTACATGGTTAGTGTCATCCTTATTCATGGCAGTAGAACAGCTACAAACTGTTTGATAAGGATGGACTCTTCCATCTTGGCTGACATATAATTGAGGATATCTTTGAATCTTTTATCGTATTCATGGACATATTCTCCCACTCTTAGAGCTATAGCTTTCACCTTTTTTGTAGCCAGGTGTCTATTATCTTACATCTAGAAGAACCCAAAGAAATTCTTCTTGATTTCTTGTTTTGTTTTTGGTCCATTTTCAATAAAATGCATGTACCAACTCAAAGATTTATCATGTATACCTCCTACAAACATTGTAATTTGTCTATTTTCATATGCAACAATGTTAGCTACCATATGGCTTCACACATAAAATAATGTTTTTGAACATCTCCATCCCCATCATATATAAGACAATTTCTTTATGTAGTGAAATCCATATTGAGAATATTAGTATTGTTACCTGGATTATTATTTGGAATGTTACTTGGAAATGTCGACAGTGATGATGTTGTTGACGACCTACTAGATGAAGACTGAGTGACTATTTGGAGCGTGTATGACTCCTAGGACAACTTAAATTCTTCTACATACTCATCTCTAACAACTCAAGATTTTGATTGGTTAGATGCTTGAAACGATAATATTGACGGAAGGGGGGGGGGGTGTACCTCCACAAGTTCAAAGTAGAATATATTGAAACAATTATGGTTGTATTCTGGTGTTGAAGTGAACCAATTCCCACATTTAGGTCTCTATATCACCAAATGATCCAAAATTTTGCCATACTCATCTAAATGACTGTAAATGATACTAGCAACAGGTTCAAGTCCCAAGTCATGCACAACGATTTCTCTAACACTTGGTCCATTCGATATAAGCCTTGATATAAAATATATAGGAATTACTATACCAGGGATTGCAATATTAATCTACGAGGTCAAATACATCGACCGACGACCCCCTATTGGAGTCAATTCCTCACCTTCTCCATTCACTAGTGGCATTTCCCTTGACTCAAGAAGGACTTTTGAAATATTGAATTTTCTTTCTAGTTTCTTCATAGTTATTTTCCCTCTCAGTGGACTCTTTCTACCTCCAATTTCTTTTGATTTCTTGAATTTTTCTCCCTTCAATCTTTTGAATATTTTTCGGAGGATTATAACTAGCTGTGTTTCTATTTCATCGAGGAGAACTGGTATTTTTAGTAAGCTTCATATTTTCATAACTTGTCGTGGAATACAATAATTTATCTACTACTCATATTCATATGGTCGACGACCCCCCCATTGTTGACCCGACTATTGTAGGGTAACGAAGGAAACTTATACTACTTGACTCATTTACTAAGAAAATACTCCCACAATCGTTCTTGAATAAAATGTTCACAGTCACTCTATTTTGCCTCCCAGTATGATGTTGCTCCTTTTTCTAACAGTGGTCATGCTTCAACTATGTGGCCTACTCCATGTTCAATAAAAAATTTAAATAGTAGCTTTGGTATAGTAATGAAGAATGATTCGTGAAAGTTGACGTAAAATATATTATTGATGTCAGTGAGAAAATTTCTTTCTTGAATGTCATGTTCTTCGCAGAATTCATCGCATATATTTTCTATCCAATCATATAGATTTGTTCATCCACCATTATTAAGTTTGTGCATTATCATTTTTTCATTGGTTGCGTCGATTTTTGCATCAATATGATCGATCAAAATTTTCAGCTCATGTGTAACAACTTCGATGAATTTTTGGTGAGTTTCATTAAAAAATATCTCTCTGTCTTGCACTAGAGAAAGTTTATTCCTTTTGGCATAATTCTGAATAGAATTCATCACTTTTCGATTCCACCATTATATGATATCTTCTTTAGCTATCATATATGCAGATGTATTCATCTTCTAAATTCCAGAAGTACAACCGGCAATGGAACCAATATTGTAATCTATGCGATTACATGAATATAATCAATATAAAAGATAAAAGATAAATCGTTTACATTATATATACAAGAAGACACCAAAGATGAGGAAACACCAACAACACTTGTAGTATATTAGAGCCAGAATATGTAAAAAAATAATCATGAGATAACATAATCATGACTCACCAACCTATATATATTGTTTTACAGACAATTATTCGGTTACAATTAGTTACGTCAATATAATCGACTGACTGGGATGACCCAACGGTGGTCGGTCGGAGGACCCAGTTGGTTGGTCGACTAGGATCCTCCAATAGTGTATAATACTCAAGAATATTTTGGACAATGCATATGTGCTAGAGTTTCCTGAAAGTATGGGCATATCGCCGAACTTCAATGTTTATGAACTATCTAAGTTTAAAGAAGTGTCGACCAGTGATGGAAATGAGATATCCAAATTGTTGAGACAGATTCCAATTTAATCGATGAATGAAGTCACAGAGGTTCTTGATGATCGAGAAGTTGAGAAGACTAGGATCCATAAGAGGAAGGAATATATGGTTCGATGAGTGAATAAATACTAGGAGGAGGTGACGTGGATTCCATAAGAAGAGATCAAGAGACTACAAAGTCATGGGAAAATTTATTTTCAACCTTGAAAGGTTGATGTAGGGGCATCCAATCCCAAGAGAAACAATCTACAAGTTGCGAGGATTTCAACCACAAGTGGTCAATGATTAACGACATGAAGACAAAAAATGGTAGATGAAGACATACTAAATGAAAGAAGGAAGAGTTGAAATAGCAAACCAATCGAGGAGATTGAAAATTGATCAAACATCTAGGATCTTGAGGGGAGGAGCCGCTAGAGTAGTTGGAGTAGTTGTAGAGCAGTTATGGAAGTTGTTGAAGAAGGTCAGGTGGTGAAACCTACAAAGGGGAACCAAAGAGGTGTATTTAATGCATCCATGCTGGTGCCTAGGAGTATGCAAACTTCTAGAATGGAAGCAGAGTAATGTGCACCAAAGCACAGTTATAAGTACTAGTGTATGTTCAATAACAAGGGACATTTTGGAAAAGGGAACTTTGGATCCCCGCTTTGAGAGATTAGAAAACCTACATGTGTTACAGAAGTGTGTATGAGCACCGATGATGCAGTATTCCCTCGGGAACGTGTAATATGAGGTTTTAGTCGATGTCCATTCTGACTAGTTGAGCTTTGAATCATATTGTATTTCCTCTTGTATAAAGATTGTTGTTTTTAAATTAAATTCAAAGCCATAATTCTTGGCATAAGTAGTTTTTGGGTTGTATATGTGTGCTTTCATTGTGTACACTGATAAGCGACCTACCTGGGTTGCATCATACATGGAATCAATGCTTTTGAGGAAATATTGATTGGTTCCAAGGGATTTATAGGTCTCAAACCTTTGGTTCAATTTGAAACTTGTTATTATAGATAATGAAAATGAAAGAGATGATGCTTTTGACCCTTTTGGAAGTGTCAATGTGACTTTGGTTTGGGAAGTATCACTCTAATTCTAATGTTTCCTTTTAAATAATGGATGGCTTGAGAAATTCCCATGGGCTACGTAATAGGTAAAACCATGCAGTTTATCTTGATGATGTTCTGAAACCCTTGCAATTTTCATCATTTGATTATGACAAAGATGAATTTGAACAAATAAGTGAGGTTGATATTTTTTCCAAACATGAAGTTTTTTCATTGTAATTTGAGAAAAATTAGGCCTACATAGGTTCCTCCATGTATCTAATACAACCGGTCTTCAATTTAATGATTTCATTGCAACTCTATACAAGCAAGATGAAAAAGATGTTTTTCCCATTCCAAGTAGTAATGAAAAAAATTCTATATATAATCACAATAGGGAAAGTGTCTATGCAACTTAGGGACAACTAGAGTTTCCAGTTATTGATGCTAATAAACTAGTTGATGTTTGAAGTGTCCATAGTGTGCATTTGAACACTAATTTATTTGGGTATGATGACTAAGACCTTAAATCATCTATTTTGTAATTCAAATATGTCTATTTTGAACATCATAGTAAAGATGTTATTAGGCTTTCCTTTAGATAAGAGCGTTCATTTGATTATAACAATAACTTGGTAATGTGTTAAGTGAAATGGGGATGACTTCTAATGGTGTGCAATTAATACCAATATATTTGGAAATAATAATGACAACTTTGACTCTTCTGGTTGGGAGTTTAAGGATGCATTTTCTAAACCTAACTCTAGATCCACTACTGGTGATTTATAGTATCGGTGATGGAGGTGCATTGAAGCAAAATGATTGATGCACTATGAGTTTAGAAGAAAATGATGACAAACTAAGGGAGTTGTCTTTATTTTATGTTATGCTTATCCTTTTAATTACTGGAATATCCCTTGTGTGTCCATAATTAGGTTATCTACGCAATATTAGTTGTGGCAACATAAAACATAAGATAATGGTATGCTAATTAAGTGTTAGTATTTGAACATCCAATTCCTATAACATTATTTCATATCGTCATGATCAATGTGTTCTAAATTATGATAATTAGTTGAGAACTGCAAAGTGATACAACATGGGCATGGGCTTATTCACAAAAATATAGGAGGTACTTTTGTCTCTAGTTTAGGATTGCAATGTGATGTTGTGCAATTAGTTAGTATTGAGTTATTTAATTGTACCTCCACTATGACTGGAGATGCCATCAAATTAGCAACAACATAATCTACATTGTTGATTGTTGTGGGTGTTTGATGTTGAAATTTGTGTTTTATTTAGGGGAATTTTAGTAATGCATTATTGAAGTCTCATATGAGTCTAATTTCCACATTTGTAAAGTATTTATATAATCCAAAATTTGTTTGCATGCCTAGTTGGATGGATAACATTGCAACCACTCATAATAGTATGATCTATTTGAGTAGTACCTGCTAGAAATACAAAGAAAACATCGCATGATCATTTTGTTTAGTTCTCAAGTTTAAATCATTTTACAATGCATGCAAAAATGCATCTTCTATAACTAGCATAATGGCCCAAACAATGTATGTGTGAAAAATGTGATCATATGATAAAAACAAGAATTTGAAATAAGCTAACTGTTGAGGCAATCAATTCTATGTTTATGCTTCAAAATACATTTATTTGTAGAAAACCATACAATCAAGGCTAGTGATGTACCTGTGTTGGAACCTATTGTTCGTTGGTGACCTCACCTTGTTAGAATAAGGGAGTTTATTATTGAAGAGATCCAACTATCGACTAAAGTATGTTCACTTTAGGATCTTAGATCCACTTTTTATGGACGTTTATAATTGATGTGGTCTGGTTGTTTGCTTGATACCCTACCCAAACCTATTTATAGATGGTACTTATGGATCAATTTATCATCGAATCGTTGTTCTCTTATGGAACTTGCTCATTGTGCTTAATTATTGTAACAACATCTTTAGACACCACCACTCTTTTGTTGAAAACCTTTTCTCTTCTGTAGTTTAATTCCTGATTCAACATGGTATCAGAGTTGGTTAGTTCATGATTAATGGTTTTTCATATTTATTGAGTTCCATTAAAAGATGGTGGTTTGATGAGATGCATTTTTTGGGGTCGAGAAGAATGGTGAATCAATGAATTTGACTATCATACCCTAAATTTGTTGTGATCTTTTTTCTTTAGGTTCAATGCATTGTTATTGGCATATATGGAGTGTTCAATAATTTGGGTGAGATAGCTTCTATGGGAATACACTTGCAACCATCAAGAAAATTGTTTCTCTTAGAATAATGGTGAACCATGGTGTGTCATGGATGATGGGATATGGAAATTTATTAAGTGTTATTTTTATAATGCCATGATGCTCTAGCTTGTTTGATAGAGAATTGATATTTGATTGGGTTTTTTATTGGCATATCAACTTGTTGTTGACAGAATATTGACCAACAATAGTTTGTTTGAATGGAGAATATCTCATATATGATCAACTAGCTACCTCAAGGCATGACCGATTGAAGATTCAATGACTAGGTATATCTTGTGTTTCCCTAGAAAACATTTTTGTTTGACTTTTGGGGCCATTGTTTGGAGGGTTCAACCAAAGGGTGAATTGACTGGATAAGCCGACTTGCATCTTAGAGATGTTGACTTGATTAATTCGTAAAGGTCGTCAAATGAGAATTTCTTGGATTTTTTTTGATTGACTAGAACTTGACTTGTCCATCGATTGGTTTCATTTGGGCGATCAACTTATTGAGCCATTTACTATCCTCACATTTGGTTGATTAAGTATTGAATGATAAAATATTTTTTATTTCTAGACCTAAAGATACTTATTTTGGTTGCAAAGAATTGAAGGTAGCCTTTTTATTGTTGTTGTTACATTCTTGTTCCTTTACTATGAAAGTATATTAAAGATGTGTTCCTTTGACGAAGATGAATCCTCAATCTTGTTGAGATTGAAGGAGGTTTGTGAGAAGAAAGTAGTTGCTTTGTAGGAATACCATGATTGACTTCAACATGAAGTTGTTGCCTTGTATGGTACTATTTCCTTGTTGAAAAATGTGAATGAAGGACTAAAGAATCACTTGAAGATTGATCATTTCTTTCTTGAATATGAAGCTTCTCTTTTTCAGACTATTGTTTTGTAGAGAATGGATGAGAAATATAGGAATATTTTTACTTTAGAGAACACTATGGAAAATATTTTCCAAAGCCTTGTTGATGAAACCGAAGATATGACAGACCTCATTGATGATTTAGAAGTAGAGGTTAAATCCCTCTCTCATATAGAAAATGATGTCTTGAAGGAGGATATTCATAGATTGGAGAAGAGTAATACCCATATACCTAATGAGGATTCCCATTTATAGGAGTATGTCAATGAGATTCATGAAGACGGCGATATTACTCAAGAAGATAATAATTGCGTGTTTGATGAAAATCAAGCATTGAAATAAGATTACGATTCTTTGTTGTCACAACCAGTAGAGAAAGATGAGACTGTTAAGTATTTTCATGAGTGCAAGTAGAGCCTTAAATTGTTGATCAATTGACTATAGGAAGATGAGAGAAAGTCTAGTGATGTTGAGTTACCAGGATCATTTATTACTTCTTCTACCTTTGATAATATTGGTTGTATCCTAGCTACTTGCGAACTTGTTGACTATAAGAAATATGTTGATGATGGTGTTATTTTGTCTCATGATTTCATGTTGACTACTGATGTTGTTTCTCCTATATTTGAGAAACATATTATAGGAATAGTTTCTTGAATATTGTGCAAAATGGGATATACCAGAGGATTAACTGGGAAGAATGGACAAAGTATTGTTGCTCCTATTACCCTTGAAATGAATTCACCTAGAACAGGTCTTGGGTATGATGTTGCTACACCTAGTTTCACTAACAATAGAAGAGTGTTATTTGTTGTTGGAGGTGTTTAGTCTAAGATGTTGGAATAACAACTTGATATTAAAAGTGTTGAAAAGAATGATGAGCTAGTTGTCCTTGATAAGCCATAATTTGAGAATGTTGTTGTAGATGACATTATTGCTAATGTAGAGGGTTATTCTGTTCCTATTAGTGAGATAGAATCTAATCCTGCACCCTCTGTTTAGTTATAATAGAAATCTATTCCATATAACAACCCTCATCATAAAAAATGGAGGATTTTTTTCAGGAATCATAATTCTTGGAAAGATGGCAAATTTGCTTTCAAAATTTTGTAGAAAAGGCATGAAAGGAAGGACCATGGACTAGTGTCTACTACTCAGATAAAATATGGTTGGATTAATGAATGGTCATGGAATAATTTAAATCGATGCTTGAGGACTTCATACAGATTTGTATATTCAACTGTACTACCATATGATGCTCCTATTGTATGTTTTTTATTTCTTTGGAGTGGTTGACTGAGGCTGGACCAAAGATGATGTATTACTGAGGTTTCGAATTGATTGTTTGTTGATTGAGTTTTTATTGATATTGTTGTATTTTTCTATTAATGTTTGTATTATCCCTCAATTTTGATTAAGGAGGTGAGAAATTGAAGGAAATTGACTATTGTTGATATGTAAACATAACGAATGTCTTGATGTCTACTTGATCGTGACTTGATGAGACCGATTGAACTATGTTCGATCGAACTTCTCATTGTTTATTGGGAGATATGATTGAGTACTATTGTTCATACCTATTTTATGGAAGGAAAACCAAAATGTATTAATAGACAAAAGAATTCCCCTTTGTTGCACTATTTGTCCATTCGATTGATTTACTGGATTGTGTTGTCTTGTTGTCTAGTCGACTGATTAACTTGGATTATTTGAACATCAGAGTGGAAATTTTTTTGATGAATTAAATGACCATCTGGATAGTGTTTCGCTCTTCTTCAAGGAGTATCTATTGTACCTAATTTTAATCAGCTTCTCACAATTATAGCTTCTAGAAACCCCTCACCCATAATGTGCATGTTTTTGACATACCTCCTATAATGAGCATATGACCATCACATCCCTTCCAATTGCATGAATGCACTTCTTCCACCTTATTTGTTCATTAAAAATACCAAAATAATATAATTGGATCAAGTGACAAATGAAACTATTGAATTGTGTCTAATCCAATGGAGGTGCTATTGTCCTCAAAATCTGTTTGTGTGAAAACAACAACTTAATTAAATATGAAACCTACATAGCACACTCTCTGTAAATTACCCTTGAATTCTATTTTATTGAAGGGGGGTAATACATGGGGGAAAATTGGTGGAGTGTGATGTTCTTAATAATGCGAAAACCAATTAAAGACTACCCATTAAACAAAACCAATCAAACCTTTTATTTTCTTTAGATAAAGTAAATATATTTACATTATATTATCTTGGTGATGTCATAGTGATGTCACCACCATATTATTGATTGTCCTATCCTCAAAGTGGAGGCCCATCGAAGGGTCACCCAAACCTTACTATATCATAAAGTAACCATAGAAAGGATGGCCAACACATCCTTATTATAGTGTTCTTGTGGTTAGAGAGAGCAGAGAAGGGATGACTGCCACTTCCTAAATGATGGTGTTAAGGCCTCGAGGTACACATTGGAATCATTGACCAACACTTTCCTGATGTTGGATCAACCTTTGAGGGAAATAAAATGGATCAAACGACCAATCCTTTCTCTAACATCTTGTATATTAGTCACCCAAACAATCCTCTTCCTTATTTGTAATCTCCTTGAAAGAAGGATTACGTGGATGGGTTGGCTAAGACTTCCTTCTTTATAGAAATCTCTCATTGATGGGTCGATTGACACTTCCTTCACCACATAATTTTAGTTGATTAATGAATTGAACCATCCTCCATCACATAAATCTTTTAGTAGAGTTGGATAATGATTCCTTCAACATAAAGCTATCAAGCCTTAAGACAAGGGAGAAATGTTGGCTGACACTTCCTAAATGATTCTTTCAAGGCCTCCTTTTTTACATAATTGGAAGTGTCAACATAAAATTTTAGAAAGTATGATATATCCTATAGGTGAATCTAATGGAAGGGTCAACCAGTAATTCCATTTCCATACAAAAGATTCATCTACCCAACTGTCTTCGTAGTTGTTGCATCATGAGAGAAAAATTAGAATATTGATTCAACATTTCTTTTATGTTGGAATTAAGTATTTTAAATATGCATTGTAAGAATAAGAGGGAACTTTCAGAATGTTGGATTTTCCATTCAAATTAACCTAGTGGAGTGGACAACCAACCCTTTCGCTAGAATCCTTCATATGAGTCGACCAAAATAGATCCTTCTCCAATATTGTATTCTCTCAAAAATATATTATGTTTTGGAAGGGTCAACCGATCCTTCCTTTATCATATAGCTAACATAAAATAGTTAGAAAACACCTTTGTATCATACTGCTCTTATATGAAAAGGAAATGGATAATGGTTGGACAACACATAATTAATGACGGTGTCAAACCCTCATTCTCTACTTTGGAGACTTTGTCCTTCTCTACTAAATGATGGATCCACTAAAATGGTGGATCCGATGAAAGGATCAACCGATCCTTCCTTTTTCGTTTAGTATATGGTCTACCTAACTATACTTATAGTTTACACACCGAACCATCCTACTCCAATATTGTATTATCCCAAAAAGATGATATATTTTGGAAGGATTGGTTGATCCTTCCTTTATCAAAGCTATAACATAGAAGAGTAAAAAAACACCTCTTTTTTCATAGTGTTCTCATATGGAAATGCAAGGATATTGTTTGGCCAATGCATCTCTAATTATGATGTCAATGTCAGTTTTATACTTTGGAAACATTGGACGGATCTATTGAAACAATGGATCCACTGAAGAGGTGGATCCTATGAAAGGATTAACCAATCCTTCCTTTTTCATTCACTATATGGCCTAACCATGCTTGCTTATTGAAATGTGATGACTAATCCATCCTTATAAGAGTTTTTGCACATGGAAACAATAATTAATTAAATTTATAATTCTATTTGTTTTTTGTTCTTTCAAATTTATTTGCAATGGTTTCTATGGATTTTTTTTGTGGGAAATTTCCTCTCTTATTGTCATTTAAAACATTTCTCATTTGTTATGAATAGGAAGTTATTATTCCACTTATTTTTGTCATTTTCCTATCCTTATATAAAATTTACTTCTATCATACTTGCTTGCAATTGCTTCCATGTTTTCTTCTTGTTTAGTAACCCCCCCTATTCCAGTTTAGAATGTTTCTCTTTTGTTCTGAAAATAAATTTATTATTCCACTTGTGTTTGTCCTTTTTCCTGTACTTGTAGAATTTTTTCCTTCTATCAAACTTCCTTGCAATTGTTTCTATGGATTTTTTTGTTTACCATTTTCCTCTCTTATTCTTGTTTATAGTTTTTTCTCATTTCTTAAGAACATAAATTTATTATTCTACTTATTTTTGTCTCTCTTCATATATTCTATGGAATCTCCTTTCTCATTTATTTCATTTTTTTTTATTCATGTTTAGAAATTTCCATTTGTTTGTTCATTCATGCTTAAAATCCCCCTAGAAATGTGCACAATTGTATCATATATAGAATTGTGCAATTTTTTTAATTATTTATGTGATCAATTGTCGTAAATATAGAAGTTGTATAAATTTGGTATCATAAAGAAGTAATCGTGCACTGTGTACTAACTATTTCATTGGTCAGTTTTTTTTTTGTTGGTTAAGTGCCCTGTGACTTGTTGGGCAAACCTTTGGTCTAAGAAACCACGTTCCAGGGGCATCTAAGCTGTCAAAATCACCCGGGGATCGCACCCGGCCTGGCCGCACCAAAACTTAGCATGGTTGGATTTAAATGTCGCCTTCCAAGAGAAACAGGTTTTGATCTTGGGCCGCTAAGCAATGAAACCCCTCTCGACCATTTTCTCTACCGAAATTTGACTATTTCATTGGTCACTTATGATAAATGAAGAGTTGCATAAAAAAATGTATTTTATACACAATGTGTATTTACTTAGATATTCCTTTATTCAAATATGACAACTATAGAATTTCATAAAGTGTATCAAAAATAAAGATGAGGGTAATTTTTATTATTATTTTTAATATTTGCATTGATGTTATACCAAAATCCTATCACCATCATGTGATAAGACGTTTGACATACCTACTTGCCCTGAATCCCAGCTTCTGGAGTGGAAACTAAATGGTTTTTCATCAATCTGTCATACAAATTCCCAGCACCGCGCATGCCCCTTTACCCAGGAGTGGTGCCCTGCTCGCATCGCCTTTCATAGGTTATCCACAAGCGGTGCCACCGCCCATTGCCCTTGGTCCATAGGCAGTTATTACCAGAACCGCTCTGTCATAGACGGAGAAGCATGGTACCCTGGGTTAAAAGGGAAAAATAGAAGTTTCTCGAGGCTTCTAGATGATAAGCCTTGTATACTGCCTTATCCCTACTGTTGTGGGTTGGTTGAGCTCGAGATCCCTCATCTTAGGATCATAGAGGCCACCTCACCCACTAATTTCTCAACCATCTCTATCCATTAAAGCCCTATAAATATGAGATCATAGCCATGGTTGAGGGGAGAACATTGAAGGTATTGTTTGGCTATTGGATTGATTCTTGGCCCAAGATCATTTGGAGAGAGCATAGAGAGCTAGAGTCAGAGCTTTTGGGGATGAATAGCTGGTTTCATGGAGATGCATGTCAACACTAAGGCTTGGTTGTAAACTTCTTCATATTTCTAATGCAAGTTGATTTCTGTCCCACATATGATGTTGTTGTTGTGATTTCACATATATATGTTGCTAGATTACTTAGTCACTAGCATAGATTAGTAGATCATATTCTGGTTGCTTTGATTCGTTTCGTGTTGAGCTTTATTGCAGGTACACAGGTGAACAGTTAAAGCCTTGTATTCCAAATATCTACATCGTCTAGGGAGAGTCTTCAAACTCTGTCCTCTATTTGTTCTAGATCTGAACCATTTAGACTAGTGGAACACCTTACTGTCCATAGGAGGTGAAATATTCCAGCTAACAAATCTGGCGACTCCACTGGGGAATAGAGTATTCAGTTGTTCTGATCTTCCTCGGTCTGTAACTCTTGTCTGAATCCAGGCTCTGTTTTCTTTAACTCTCTTCAGTCAGATTTGCTTTCTGACTTGCATTATTTGGGTTTGAAATTTCCACATCCGTTCAGATCTGAATCATTTCGGTCTTTTATGCTCTGTTTCCATACTCAATTCAGCAGTATTCACCTTGATCTAGTCTTTTTCTGACTTGATCTATCGTTCTCTTTGTGTTTTGGATTTTTATAGGGAACCGCACATGTTCTGTTAGCAAGGAACAGTGCCACCACCTGAGTCTAGTTAGCCATACGCAGTGCCATCCCCTAAATCTAGTGAGGAAGAAGTGGTGCTGACTCAAAATCGCCTGTCAGCAGCTTCATTTGCGTGATGCCAAGTAGGCCCTGTTCTAGACTTTGTATTTTGATTTTTGTGTGTTTTTGGCTTACTTTTTGATGAAAATGAAGTGTACTTTTGAAAAAAATGCTGCAGTCGCTTTGATTGTTGTATTCTTTCTACATTCAAAGAGAGTTTATGTTTCTTGCATTGGATTTTGCATTATTTTCTTTGCTTGAAACCTCTTTCTCTTTTCTGTAGATATTATTCATTAGTTTGTTTCGGTCTTGGAATGCGTGTGTGATCCATGTTGTTTTGAGTCTTTCTTTGCTTGGGGTGATTTGTGTTTCCTTCTGCATGTTGATTTTTTTAGTGCTTGGTAGGAAAGATTGGTTCTTTGTTTCCTTGTCTGTTTCAAAGAGAAGTTTTAGTTTTCTCTCTCTTTTGCTTCATTCCCAAGCTTGTTGAATGATTTTCTTCTTGTTTTGTGCATGATTGTTTGAAATTCTAGATCTTACTTTCATTGAGAAGAAATATTTGTTTTCATCTTTGCATGCATTAGAGTTAGATTTGTTTGGAAACGTTAGTGAAATCATCTTTCCATTGAGTTTTTATGCGTCTTTTTCAAGAATGAAAATATAGGAAACATTTTGATTTATGTTATATGTTCTCTAGATCTCTTTCTTATTTGCTTTGAAGATTGTTTGGGGTGCATTGATATTTCACTTTTCGTTTGAAAAGATAGAATTGCATTTGGATTTGGGTGTGCATTCTTGGGATGAAAAGTAAATCTCTCTCCCTCTGATAGGTAGAATTTCATTGAAGAGGAAAACTTGCATTATCATATAGATCAATATGCATCTTCTTTAATTTCAAGTTTTCACTCCATGGTTCCACCTAAATGCCAAGATAAAATTAACAGTATTACTAGGCTAAAATTTACATAGCAATTTGAGTGATAAGTTAGAGACATGTTCGGGCATCATCAAGCATAGGAGCTGCGTTATTTGTTAGCATTACATCCCAGGAATCACGTGGTTCTTCCATGTACCATCGGTATATCGAATGGCCTTTCACGTACCCTTGAGGTATATAGAAAGGTACTTCACGTACTCGATTGTATATCGGAAGGCCCCTTGTGTACGGTTATGCATTAGATAGCACTACTACCGATTTGACCTCCCCCGTACCTTGTGTATATCGGGAGACCCTTTTAGGAATCCTCAAACCATTTGAGTTATCCTTTTGGCCTGTCCTGTGAGGTTCCTGACTCTTATCCACTCCTTTCACATGTTTGCTTGTTGCTTTTAGTTTGGGTAGTACTTGGTTGTGCATGGTAGTTAGGGGGTTTCTAGAGAGTTTAGAGATGGCATCCCTATCTGGGACTACCAATTAAGAGGTCCCTTTCCAAGGTGTACCTTTTGTATTCCCTCCAAGTGAAGGTATTGGTCCTCCCTTTATTGCCACTCTAAATCTTCCTGGATTAACTATAGGATTACCGGTCTGGTTTCTTAATCCGGTAATTCCTAGTACACCTAATGTCTCAAATGTCACCTCTCCTCTGAGGGAGGATCGACCTCAACCTAATCCTGCTCCTTCTTCACCGGTTGTGACTTCACCTATTTCTTATTCTTTGCTTGATCAAAGCTCTGTGGTTAGTATTCATGTGGATAAGAAGAAGAAGAAAGGGAAGGGTACGAAGAAGAAGGATAAGAAAGAGAAAAAGCAGCAACCATCTGCTCTTGATGGTGCTCGTTCTAAGAGAACACTCAAAAAACCCAAGTTCCCTTGTAAGCTTTACAAGGGGGACCACCTTCTTAAGGAGTGTCCTGGTCTCTCCCGTGTAAAGAAGAGTGGTTTAAAAGGTCCAAACCATCTGTGTCATCAACCTCTAATCATCATGTTGATGATACTCCCTCAACCAGTGACCCATTAGTAAAAGGTCGTAAGGGTAAAGTCTTGTATCCTTGTTTAATTTGCAAGGATATACATCGTACTTTTCTTTGTCCAAGCATGGATGGAGCTTCACATTGGTTGGAAAATATTACTGATCATCAACAGGTGATTCCAACAAGTGATAGTAAGTTATCCCTTGATCCCCCACTGGTTGACCAAGTGGTCTATTCAGATTTATCTGTGGTTGATCCCACTCTTCCTTTGGAGAGTGAAGTTAAAGTGGTCGAGTCGGCATCATCTCCACTCGATCCCACTCTTTCATTAGAGAGTGTTAAGACTAAAGTAGTCTCTTTGACCAAATCTTCGTCTTGTTCTTCTCTTCCAGTAGAGAATGAACCAAAACCTGTCGAAGTTTTTATGCTTCGTTCTGATTGTTCTCGACAAGAGGAAATTTTTTCTGTTTCGACAGAACCCTCTCCGAGTAGTGAGGTTATTTCCTTTGACTGGAGTAACCTAACAGATTCTTGTCTTCATTCGAGTGTTCCTTTCCAAATAGTTGTGAATGTTATTGCTAGGAGGATACTTCACACTATTGTTGACGAAGGGGCTTCTGTTAGTATTCTATCCTCAACTGCTTGGCAAGCTTTAGGCTTTCCTCAGCTTGTGCCAGCTACCGATCAGATACTGGATTTTAATCGAAGGCCTACTATACCTTTAGGGATCCTTCCTCATTTTCCTATTACGTTAGAAGGGAAAACTATCTGTATTGATGTTATGGTGGTCCAAGGTCCTTTGGATTTCAATCTGCTCCTTGGATGTGATTATGTCTATGCCATGAAGGCTGTTGTGTCCACACTCTTTAGAGTTATGAATTTTCCCCATGATGGGAAGATTGTGACCATTGATCAGCTTTCCTTTGTTACACCTGACCATCGCATTACTCCTAGTAATCAGACTGCCCTGAATGTGCCACATGTTCTTGTGGTTCCTTCCCCTTTCTTCTAGTTAGCTTCTTCCCATCATAGGTAAAATGAGGGGCATGGCTCTAGTCTATGGACATCATAATAGAGCTAAGCCACTAGCTTTTATGTAATGGGAGAAACCTACCAACCTCTGGATATCATGTTGGATAGGAGCAGGTTCCTAAGCATAGTTTACCCTGTGGTTTCAAGCTCATTAAAAAATAAAACCACTCCTTAAGCATAGTTTACGCTTTTGGTTTCAATCTTGCATAAAAATGAAACCATGTCTAGAGCATAGTTTACGCTTTTGGTTTCAATCTTGCATAAAAATGAAACCATGTCTAGAGCATAGTTTACCCTGTGGTTTCAAGCTCGTTAAAAAATAAAACCACTACTCAAGCATAGTTTACCCTTTTGGTTTCAAGCTTGCATAAAAATGAAACCATGTCTTGAGCAAAGTTCCCATTCTATGTCAAGCTCGTTAAAAAATGAAACAACACCTGATCAACATGTCAGGTTCTAACCATCATGTTAGTTTTCCTATGAGCAAAGTTCCCATTCTATGTCAAGCTCGTTAAAAAATGAAATGGATTTCCTTAAGCATAGTTTACCTTTTGGTTTCAAACTTGCATAAAAATGAAACCATGTTCCAAGCATAGTTACCTTCTGTTTCAAGCTTGTGTAAAAATGAAACAGATCCCCTTCCCTTGATTCGAGTCTTCCCTTTAGTGTTAGAACTTGAACCTTTGCCTGCCCAATTCTTGTTCTTCCAACCCCCCTGGTGAACATTTTTACAATAGTAACCAAGTTCTTAGGTTGGGTATGGAAGAAGAATCGTCAGATGAAATGAAGCTTGGGGGCATGTTAATTCGCTAGCAACCATGCTAGGGGTAAGCTTCGCTAGCAATCATGCTGGGGGAAAGATTCCAACCTCTGTATATCATGTTAATGGGATTTTTCAAGCATAGTTTACCCATTGGTTTCAAGCTTGCGTAAAAATGAAACCAGTCTTCGAGCATTCTTTCAACTGATCTTCGAGATCGTTAAAAACAGTAAGATGGTGTTGAGCTTACTTTTCATTTTTCGTGCTCTGGTTAAAACATGAAAAGTGGTTTGAGCTTAGTTTATTACTTTTTCATGCTCTAGATTCAAACATGAAAAAGGTTAATGGAGTTCTCTTTAAACCCTTTTCAGGCTCCCTAAATACGAAAAGATCGTTGAGCGATCTTGTCTTCTTCACGCTCATTAAAGTATTTAAAGATTCACCTGTCTAACGATAGGTTATCTCTTTTTCAGTTCGGATAGGACTATTTACGAAAAAGGATCACTCCAGCCAATCATGACTGGAAGAGTTCTCTAAGGTATGATTTTACACTTTTTCGGGCCTTAGAGACTAAATCATACGAAAAAGGACCCCCATGGATTTTTCTTCTGTATTCGTTCAGACTCTCTAAACATGAACGATGCCGAGTTTTCTTTCAGTGGACTCATTAAATTAAAAATTGAGAGACCCGTTTTGGGAACGAACCCCTCCTCTCTCAGGTTCGTAAAACATATGAGACTGGACTTATCTTCTGACAAGCTATATTGAGTGTTTGTTACCCTCTTTGAACTCGTAAAACCGAAAAGAGTCACTCATCGATCATGATGGGGAAAATGGGAAGGGAATCATCTTGCAAATAATGGCAGTTGTTTGTCATTAGCTTTGAACATGGCACTTGTCTGCACAATCATGTCAGTTAATTGGGTATTCAGCTGATCTCCACGACGATCCACTTTCATGAGTCATGTCAATCCTTTGAGTCTTTCAAAAGAATGCATTGTCCACTGTCGCATTGTGTCATGTAGTCATGTTGCGAATGTAGTCATGTTGCCAAGTCTTTTTGTCGTGCCGCCCGATGTTCAAAGGGGATTTGAAGAAGTCTTACCTCTATAGTCCACACAGTCTTTATGTCAGTATCTTTGAGTCAATCATATGGTTACTACATTCGCATCATTCCAGAACTATGTTCTGAGTTTTGTGTCGTCGATGTGGGACTCATCATGGCCCTCCTTCAACGAGACTATCCCCATCGACATCAGCTCATCATCCGAGAAATAGTATTAGAAACAATATTTAGTACCTTAAGATCTATATGCCTTAATGACCGATTCTCTCTCTCTTGACATAGGTTCACATCATTGACCTTTGATCGATAGAATCGACTAGGTGTTCGACATCAGGACATCTATTTGCACTCAGTAGATTGTACTAGGGTACCTTGGGAATCATTGACATTAATGGTGATCTCCCTTGCACTTGTTAACGATTCACATCATTGGTCGATAATCAAGTGGTTTCTACCATGTTTGACTTCAGATCATTGTAATCACATGGATAGAATCATACTTTGTGGAAGACGAGACGAAGACCCTGGGCATTTGTTTAAAAGCGCTCATTGCTTTTTCCCCAGGTTGTGATGGAGTTTTGTATATCTAGCATGGATCCACATTTGTATGGTCATGGCTATGCTCAAATTTGTGTCTGTATGACATAGATCTACGTCGTATGTCTGGTAGCTATGTCCAAGTTTGAGTCCTCTATCACATGGATCTATGCTGTATTCTAGTAGCCATGCTTGTTTATTCCACTCATGGATCTGCCTTGTATTGGTCTACAACTATGAGTTTGGTTACTTGTGTCTATGAGTCAACATACTGATGTACTACAGATGCCTACTTGACTGCATAGTCTTATCGAGCTGACATTTTCATCTCCTGGCAACGACTTGTTCTCAAAGCTCTCGTTTATCGTATCACTCTAAGACTCATGCTTTGGGGGGCATCCTATTATACCAAAATCCTATCACCATCATGTGATAAGACATTTGACATACCTACTTGCCCTAAATCCCAGCTTCTGGAGTAGAAACTAAATGGTTTTTCATTAATCTGTCATACAAATTCCCAGCACCGCGCATGCCCCTTTATCCAGGAGCGGTACCCCTACTCGCACCGCCTTTCATAGGTTGTCCACAACCGGTGCCACCGCCCATTGCCCTTGGTCCATAGGCGGTTATTACCAGAACCGCTCTGTCATAGAAGGAGAAGCGCAGTACCCTAGGTAAAAAGAGAAAAAGAGAAGTTTCTCGAGGCTTCTAGATGATAAGCCTTGTATATTTCCTTATCCCTACTTTTGTGGGTTGGTTGAGCTCGAGATCCCTCATCCTAGGATATTAGAGGCCACCTCACCCACTAATTTCTCAACCATCTCTATCCATTAAAGCCCTATAAATATGATCTCGTAGCCATAGTTGAGGGGAGAAAATTGAAGGTATTTTTATGCTGTTGGATTGATTCTTGGCCCAAGATCATTTGGAGAGAGAATAGAGAGCTAGAGTCGGAGCTTTTGGGGATGAAGAGCTGGTTTCATGGAGATGCATGTCAACACTAAGGCTTGGTTGTAAAATTCTTCATATTTTTAATGCAAGTTGATTTCTGTCCCACATATGATGTTGTTGTTGTGATTTCACATATATATGTTGCTAGATTCCTTAGTCACTAGCATAGATTAGTAGATCATATTCTGGTTGCTTTGATTCGTTTCGTGTTGAGCTTTATTATAGGTACATAGGTGAACTGTCAAAGCCTTGTAATACAGATATCTACAGTGTCTAGGGAGAGTCTTCAACCTCTGTCCTCTATTTGTTCTGGATCTGAACCATTCAGACCAGTGTAACACCTTGCTGTCCGTAGGAGGTGAAATATTCCAGCTAACAATTGACCGTGGTGTATGATCTGTAAATAAATGGACAAGAAATTAACTATTTAATTGTGCATTGTGCAAATACATGTAAGATTTGTGATGTAACAAAAAAAATTTGACATATTTGGAATTGTTATTTTACTCTACAAAATTTAAATTGATATTTAATAGACTCAATAATCATGCTTTTCAAAGTGTAACTTTTACTTTTGGAATTGAAAACTGCATTTGTGTAATTGAAATCAGACTTTTGGAATCTAAAATCACATTTTTTGAATTAAAATACCACTTTATTACACATTTTGAATACAAAATCAAAGTTTCATAGTAAAAACTCTCACTTTTTAAATAAGGGCTTCCAAATGATTAAAAATTGCACTTTTTGAACCTAATTCTGCACTTTTTGAACATGATTTTGCACTTTCGAAAGTGTGTTTTTGCACTTTTTTAGTCTATATTATGTGTCATATGCCAACATAATATGGACTTATAAAATTACCAAAATTTTTGCGTCTAAGTCAACATAATGTCTAAGAGCCCAAATTATGACTTACCGAATGACCCAAATTTTGGGCTATGTTTGATATATTTACCCTTTACCAATATTTCCTCTATGATGTTGTTGTAGAAAATAAACAAAACCAAAATCCTTCCTATCAACCCTTACAAACTCTTAAACTTGACTCAAACCCTAATAATACCTCTTCTCAAAACCCTAATTACAACCCTAGCTCCTTCAACTTTCCTATCTCTCCATAATTCCAAGCTCAATCCAAGTCACTTCTTACAATGCCAAGCTCAATCCAAATCAAGCCTTATTTTCTTATGAACACAATAGTGACTTTGTCACATCTCTTTTGTCTCATGCCCCTTTTTCCTCCTCTTATCATGTCATCTCCCTACCCAACCATAATACAATAGATCCATCCTCACTCTTAGTGACCCAATCCATATTATTCAAGGTTAGCACCTACTCTATTATTCATTCACAATTTCCAAATCAAGGATAAACTCACTATTATCATTCTAGAGAATGGAGGCCAGAATATTATGGTCTTTTAGACATTTGTCAACCACCTCCAAGTGCCTTCCACACCTGGCCCTTCACTTTATCTCCTTGATCAAGTTCAACAAGATGGCAATGATCTATTGATAAGCAAATATTGTTCAATTACATTTTCCATTGGCTCCTTCGAGGATGTCTTCAATTATGACATCGCTTCTTTAGATTTTTCAGACCTAATCCACAATATTCCCTATCAACAACAACGCACTACCCTATAAATTGTGCCTAGTACCAACAATTCAAGCTAATGAAAAATGACAAAATATATCAACTTATCTATGATACCATTCCCCTTCCTTGCCCTCCAACTTGTCACCGAGTAAATTTACACTAGTGTCTTTCCCCTCCTTTTATTTCTTATTAAAATTTTGTATTCCCACACCAATGAAAAATACCACTCAATCACTAGAACTACTAAAACATGCTCTTTGTAGCTTGACCTTTCTCCCCAATAGTTATAGCACTATAACATTCACCCTACAATGAACAACTAAAACAAAAACCACTAAAGCATTCTCCTTTGTAACTTGACCTTACTCCTCAACCATGATAGCAATAGAACATTGCACCCTACCATCACCATATTGATGATAATGGTTAACCTCCACTAACACCAAACTTTGCTCCAACAAAAATTATGAAACTGAGATCTAATTATGAAACAAAGATTATTTTACATGGTTGACTTCTCAAATACAATTTCGGATTTAGGTCACCTCCAAAATCACATTGTTCAGAAAAGAACCAAAACCGCCATTGGTTGACGAAGCTTTGACTCCAAAATCACAGAAAAGAACCAAAACCGCCATTGGTTGACGAAGCTTTGACTCCAAAATCACAGAAAAGAACCAAAACCGCCATTGGTTGACGAAACTTTGACAAAACCGTTGCAAGGCTCCAACCCTAGACACGATCATCAAAGGCAAAGCTCCAATCTCAGACACTTATCGGCATTGACAAGCTATACAAAGTTCCATCCATCTCCAGGAGATGCAACAGATGTATTTGCTACAACCATTCTGCATAACTTCAAACAATAAATTCATTCATTAGATGCACAAGATAGAGTCTGGATTTGCCTACGACCAATTTTCAGAACTTCAAGCTCTAAGTTAACTCATAGCAGAAGATAGTGTTTGGATTTACCTGCAACCATATGTGCCAGTTTGGATCTCTTTACAATCAGTTTTGATAACTTCAAACATTAAATTAACTCAGAAGATAGAGTTTGATTTGATCAATGAGGACTGAACTTCAATTCCAAGAAAGTCGACAAAAGTACATCTTTTCAACCTTAGTTTGAACTTACCTGCAACTATGTCCAAGTTTAGATCTCACTATAACCAGTTTTGATAATTTCAAACACTAAGTTAACTCATTGCAGAAGATGGAGTTTGGATTTACCTGCCACCATTTTTCAGGTAATCCCCTTAGACTGATTATCAAGTCGAGGAAGAATCACTTCCCAAAATTCCAATCACCAAAAATAACACAGTGAAGAAAGATAGAAACAATATCACTATTTTGTATGTAATCTTCAGGATTTTCACTATGTAAAAAGATGACGCCCATCTTCAAGATCATATAAAGCAGTAAAAAAAATTGCTTACACATAGATATATAAATATAACTTAGAAAAAGCTATCTATAAATATAACTAAAAAAAGATGTTATACAGCTAGAAAATTTCTGCATAAATAAGGTTCAACTGTGTATAAATTTCTCAACCTGTAAACATATTCAAGAGTACTTTCATTTCATGTTGAGAGTTGAGAGTGCTCACAGTCCCATCCGTGGACGTTTGTCAAATGAAAGTAACGCTTGATTATGTTTACAAGTTCAGGATTTATAAATGCTCCATCCCTTGGCAAGCTTTTTTTATTTATTGCAGGTTCTGTGAAGTCGAGATTGCCTTTTTAATAGCTCACAGAACAGTTAAAGCCTTCCCACATTTAAAAAAAAATTAGGTTTTGAATCCTGAATGTTATGGCAAATCAATGAGCGTTACCCTCAATAAATGGATATAAATAGACGAATGACTATCGGTCCCTATTGCTAAAATAGGGCCAGACTGTAGAGCAGAACATAATAGAGTTGTTTTAAGAGGCCTAGTGCCAGAACATTATAGCATTCTTTATTGCATTTTCATATTAAAATATGTAAAAGTCTTTTGTTGTGAAGTCCTATAACATGCATAACTATATTTAAATATTGGTTTTCATTTCTATGGATCATAGGTACATGTTTGAGGAAAGTATGGTTTCCATTTCTATGGATCATTGGTACATGTTTCAGGAAAGTCCCAACTTTATAAGGTAGGCCTACCCTTTAAAAAATTCTTGAAAGACTAACATAAACGCCATGGCAAATATGGCAAGCTTTTCCTTTAAGAAATTACCAACTTGACTCGAGCACCATGACAAATATGGCATGGTTACTTTTGAAAAATTGCCAAATTAACTTAAACAAATGGACGAATATCTATGTGATTTTCTTTATCTTCATCCAAAAGGAATCGAGAGAAATTAAGAAAGAAATTGAATCCGGATTAAGATATATATATGTTTTTTTATTTTTATAATAATAATTATTATATTACTTAAATGTAATGTATTGATTTCATAAATGTGACATATTTATTTAATATGGATATGTATTTTTTTATTTTAAATATAATTCAAAAATATTTTTTTTTTAAAATTTATATAAATGTTAGAAATATATTTATTACTAAAGCTTATAATCTATATCCACATCATAATCTTTAAAGAGAGAGTTGTATACTTTATATCCACATCACAATTTTTAAAGAGAGAGTTGCATACTTTAGTCAGTGTAGTAGGTTTTACATTTTTTTTAAAACTTATATAGGGAAGTTTCTTCTATATTGATTGTGATAGTATGAGTTTACTACTTTTAACCTGTTTATCTAGTGGGATAAAAAGTCATTAGATATGAATAATTCAAATACCTTGTAACAAAACTTACAATAAAAAAAAACACATTCTCATAATTAAAGTCCTAATACTAACAATAGTCTCCACAGTGTACCATGACATGATCATGTAAATCTTCAATCAAGTAAGCATCTACTTTGGTATGATAATGTAAATCTTCAATCAAGTAAGCATCTACTTATGTTGATGATTAGTTTCTCAATCTATATTGATTCAATTTTAAAAACTTATTAAATAAGATTTGATCTCTTGCATAATGGTGTTGCTCCATAAGTTGATATGAAGCTTTGGCGATTTCACCTTGATAAAGGTTTTAGAGATAAACATGCTAGTTAAATTCGAAATTTGAACTTTAAGAACCATGGTTTGAGAAAAATACTTTACTTGTCTTAAAACTGCGGCCATATTTCTATGATTTATCTCTATTCTTTTACACTATTAAAAATCAAAATGGAGAGACTTCTAGATCTAAAGTTTACATGTAAAAAATAAATACTAATCAATAATAAGTTGGTTAACAAGAATCACATAAGTTGGTCATAGTTCATTAAATCTACTTATCCAGATTTGGTCTAAGTAATGCTATATTTTCTCAATAACCACCAACAAATCTATTCTCAACTTTGAAACACCTCATAAATTAACAAGGACTTGACCAATAAGGTATGCTTTGTCATGAACTCGTACAATAATACATAGTGTGAGGAATATGGGGAATCCTTTTGATTGTCATAATCTTCCAAGATGCACCTAACTTCTAGTTGTTGGTCATATACTATCAATAATAATATCAAGTACCACTAATGGATAGAAAAAGGTCCATGGGATTATATTGTATTTTAACCGTATGATCTCTCTAATAGAAATCTCGAAGAGGACTTGTATAAGATTCCTTTACTCTTTTTCTATTGAAATCAATTTTTTTATTAGCATTTTATTAAGTAATGGAAGGTCATGTTTCCAACACATATACACGTTTTACACATTATTTCAGATGGTTTTATATATCCCCAACCTTTGACTCCTCCTCAAAATTAATACTGGTTAAAGAAAAAGTTGAAAAATATAGTTATTTAATAAGGAAACCACAATACTATAAGTAGATTGAAATTGTAAAAGAAGCTTTAAACTTTTTAGAAAATGGTAGATAAATAGCATGAACCCCAAACAATCATTCCTCCGATTCAACTTGAATAATAACTAGTACCTATTCCCTAGTTCTCATAGACATAACAAGCCTCAAGCCTCTTGGATATGTTTATTTAATATATTTGATTATTATTTTGTATTATTATTTTATATTAGTACCTATGGTTTCATACATAAAAAATTGCAAAGAACACTTAAAGGAGAAATTCCCTTCAATAAATGTGGTATTGCATTTTATGACCTTAAAAGGATAAACAAGCAGAAAATCACTATTGATTTCTTTCTTTCTTACCTATAACCTGTTCATTTCTTGATATGTGGAAATAGAGTTCATTCTTCCATTAAAATCCATTTCCATGCATGTACATCACAAGTTAATAGTTAACTACATTAGAGCTAATGGAGCTAATGAGTATCTTTTCACCAAGAGGCACTTTTTACAACCTAGGTGGGTGAGGCGTATCATGTCTGTGTCACAACTCTCTCTCTCTCTCTCTCTCTCTCTCTCTCTCATGTAGATTAACCATTGAAGTTAAAAATATATTTGTATTAAGTTGGAAAAACATAAATACAATTATGAAATATATCCATATTTACTTTTACAACCCAATATTAAAGAGAATGTAACATATGTATCAATGTATTGGTCCAATATAATATCTTACAAAACTCACACACACACATATTCACCATTGAAGTTTAAAATATGTATGTATTAAGTTGGAAAAACATAAATACAATTATGAAATATATCCATACTTACTTTTACAACCCAATATTAAAGAGAATGTAACATATGTATCAATGTGTCGGTCTAATATAATATTTTACAAAACCAAAACTAAAGTAATAGTAATAATAATGCTCTAAAATAATAATGTTTTAATCTAATTTGGTACTTTTCTTTTCTCTTTATTGTTTGTACTCAATGATTTTTATTGAATTATTATTCATCTATTGACATTAATATATTAAATAAAAAATGACCTTACTAAAAATCAAAAGCTAAAAAACAAAGGAGATTATTATTATAGGATAAACCAATATAGATCCATCGATTGATCTATCTAGTGTCAAGAGAGATCAAATCATCTGAAGTGAAAACCTTTTTTAGAATCCAAAATTGAGGAAATGTTTGCACCTCAAGGAATTTGATCCCTTTTTACACTTTGTAGATCTAGACTAATTATATAAATCTGAATGTTGGTTTATTAATAAACAACAAATATGTTTCATATGTCTATGTTAGTTTCAAAAAAGGTATAAAATAAAAGAAACTTTGTTCAACAACACTAATAAAAATGGTATTTATTTATTAACTTGTAATTATCCTTCCAAAGAAATGTTTTTGTATAACTATTTTATTCCATTTAAACTCCATATATAATGGACATTTTCACTCCATTTGAATCTTGTCTTGAATTTATCTTCTTCTTTTCTGGTTTCTTTTTTCCTTGGAAAAAAGATCATAGTCCATAATTTTATTAAAATCATGAACCATATTGTTCATATGACAGTAAAGTTGTCCAAAATAGATAGTTGATACATACATCAACAAGAAAATACATATATACTCCTACTTGACCTAAATAACTCTATTATGCTATCGAATACATAAGTCATGAGTGATTCACATAATAGACATATACAAAAATAAAAATAAATAGCCTTGATTAGGGATGAATAGGGTCAATAAGTGGCCTGAGATCCATCTCCTTAATGGATTCCTTATCACAGATCCATAGCATAGAATATTCCATAGTAAATTTAAGAACTATATTGGAGAGGAGGTCATCTTAAAGATTTCTCTTGTTGTAAAGATGATGAAAAGATATATGATGGAAGAATAACAAAAGTCAACATCCATAATAGAGGCCAAGTATTTGTTCCTAGAGCTGGATTTATGATTAATCCAGTTGATCACAATTTTTGAGTCCCCATATACCTATAGACAGTAAATCTTCAAATGAATGGTAAAACCTACTCACACATCTTCATAACCAACTACTATTTTACCAATCCCATTAGTGATATTTTATAAATGGTTCTAAAACATTAATTTATTAATTTTCAATAGGACAATGACTATCGTATAGTAGTTATAGTTTTCTTTACGAAAATAGTCATGGTGATATCTTGTAAGAAGATAGATTAACAAAACAAGTCATGCAATGGTTTTTTAAACAAATTTGGGTACACTTTATTCTTCAGATTTATCATCTCTAACTATAAAATTGCATATATGTGTTACTTTTGGAAACTTTTTTTATGGGGGATTTATGGATATCAAGAAATAGAGGACTACTACCTTCTCTTTACAAAGAAATCAGAGACCAATGAGTAGGAAATTGCAATATAATTGAATTATTAAAAAGGTGGGAACCTATCAATGTATTAAATGAAATCCAAAATGATCAAAGATTAGAACAAGGTTTGGTTTTAGGAAAATGAGAATATTAATGTATTACAGGAAATCCAAAATTATCAAAGATTAAAGCATGGTTTTAGAAAAATAAGAATATTAATGTATTAAATGAAATCCAAAATTATGAAAGATGGAGCAAGGTTTGGTTTTAGAAAAATAAGAATATTAATGTATTAAATGAAACCCAAAATTATGAAAGATGGAGCAAGGTTTGGTTTTAGAAAAATAAGAAAACATGGTTACTAAGTACAAATTAAAATTAAGGATAACTAAAACCTTAAAGAAAATTCAGTATTGAAGAACGTTTTATTCTTGATATAGAAAAACCTCTTTATTATTATAGAAAGTAAGTTTTTTAATTCCTAGCAAAAATAGGGATCAATGAAGCAAAACAAATGGAAATAAAAGGGTGCTTAGTGAAAAGAGTGCCTTATCGAAAGTAAAACCAAAAAATCTTCTCTTTGACTCTGAGGGGTAGGGTGTGCCTATAACAATTTTTCTCACAAAGGAATCTTTAACAAGTACAATTCAAATGTACTCTTGATTCAAGAGATTAGGTTTGAAGCATACAAAATAGTGAATATTTTCTTATTTTACTTAAAATAATGGTTTTTTCTCTTTCTATATATATGACAAGCGTAAGTTGAAGCTTTTAGGCATAGGGCAGAACAATACTTTGGAACTCATAATCATCCTTTCAAATTTTTAGGTATATGTATAAATATAGAGTTAAGGTTTGAGATGATAAGGTGATCATAGAGGGAACTTCAAATTCACTTTGAAAATAGGGGATGACTCGGAGAAAATTCCATAAATCATCTTTTATCAGTAAGTAAAAAATTAATAATATAATTTTTTCTTAAATTTTAGAAACATCATCAAAATTTACTAATTCTTAAATTTTAACCATAAACAATTGATGATATTTAAAAAAAAAAAAGTTTCGAAGGGTTGCATATATAGTTTCTAAGCAATATTATCAATCTTTAGAGCAAAATATTTTTATCTTTTACAATTTGGGTGAATCATTTGAGAAAAAAATGGAAATTGGTGAATACGTTTTTGGAAAAAAACATTGAAAATCATCCCATGGGCTAAATTTCACCACTGTATTTTCCCTCCTTGTCACACCATTTCTTACATTTGTTTGAGAAGGCAAGGCTTTGTGATATGAAACATATTTAGATCATACCCACATTGAAAAACTTGAAGAGTTAAAAAGGGAGTATCGAAAAGGTTAGATAGTTTTGTATTACATGAACAAGACTTTAAGAAGAGGGAAGAATAAAAACCTATGTTGCAAATGTAAAGCCTCAAATCATATCCCATTTTTATTGTAATTACATAAAGAAGATATAATTAAGGAAGTAAACTTACAATGTCTTTAAGTTTAATTAAGGAAGTAAACTTATAAATATAATCATACATAGTTGTAAAAAATATGATCCAAAAACAAGAAAATGTATGCTCCAAATGGAAAAAAAATCGTGTACAAAGTAAAAATAATAGTAGAATGGGTTAAGGGAAATTCAACAAATGGACATAAGGAACTAATAGATATAGAAATATCAAACACATTTTTTTCTAAAAGATAATATTGAAGAAATCTTTAAAAAAGTGGAATTAAATAATCTAAAAGAAATAGAAGGGAACTAATAGAAATATAAATATCAAACACATTTATATCTGAAAGATAATATTGAAGGAATCTTTAGAAGGAGGAAGGGATTTTGTTCTGCAAGAGGAAATATAATGCAAGTTGAAGAAGAAGATCAAATTGGTTAGCAAAAGGGGATCATGTTTCAGGAAAGTCCCCAAGGCCTGCCCTTTAAAAAATTCAAAGACTAACACAAACGCCATGGCAAATATGGCAACCTTTCCCTTTAAGAACTTAACTTAAGCACCATGACAAATAAGGCATAACAAATGGACGAATATCTATGTGATATATTTATGTGATTTTCTTTATCTTCATCCAAAAGGAATCAAGAGAAATTAAGAAAGAAATTGAATCCTTAAAGAATAAGGATAAGGATCAGATGGTTTTTTATTTTTATCATATTTTTAAAATGTAATGTATTGATTTTATAAATGTGTGATAATTATTTAAAGAGAGAGTTGCATACTTTAGTGTGGTAGATTTTTACATTTTTATAAAGAGAGAGTTGTATACTTTAGTTAGTGTGGTAGGTTTTTATATTTTTTTAAAACTTAAATAGGGAAGTTTATTCTATGTTGATTGTGATAGTATGAGTCATGTTTACTAAAAGCCATTAGATATGAATAATTCAAATGTCTTGTAATAAAACCTATAATAATAATAAAAACACACATTCCCATAATAAAAATTCCAATATTAACAATAGTCTTTATAGTGTACCATGATATGATCATGTAAATCTTCAATCAAGTAAGCATCTACTTACATTCTATTTAAGTTGATGATTAGTTTATCAATCTATATAGATTCAATTTTAAAAACTTATTAAAGAAGCTTTGATCTCTTGCATAATGGTGTTTCTCCATAAGTTGATATGAAGCTTTGGCAATTGCACCTTGACAAAGGTTTTAGAGATAAACATGCTAGTTAAATTCGAGATTTGAACTTTAAGAACCATGGTTTGAGAAAAAGACTTTACTTGTCCTAAAACTGTGGTCATATTTCTATGATTTATCTCTATTATGTTGCACTATTAAAAATCATAATGGAGAGACTTATAGATCTAAAGTTTACATGTAAAAAATAAATACTAATTAATAATAAGTTGGTTAACAAGAATCGTGTAAGTTAATCAATAATAAATTAGTTAACAAGAATCATATAAGTTGGACCTAGTTCATTAAATTTACATTTCCATATTTTGTCTAAGTATAGCTATATTTTCTCAATAACCACCAACAAATCTATTCTCAACTTTGAAAGACCTTCTGATAAATTAACAAGGACTCGACCAATAAGGTGTGCTTTGTTATGAATCCCTCCAATAATACATAGTGTGAGGAACATGGGGGAACCCTTTTGATTGTCATAATCTTCCAAGATGCACTTAACGTCTAGTTGTTGGTCATACAATATCAATAATAATATAAAGTACCACTAATGGATAGAAAAGGTCCCCAAGATTATATTGTATTTTAACCCTATGATCTCTCTAATAGAAATCCTATAGAGGACTTGTATAAGATTCCTTTACTCTTTTTCTATTGAAATCAATTTTTTGTATTAATATTTTATTAAATAATGGAAGATCATCTTTCCAACACCTATACACATTTTACACATTATTTTAGATGGTTTTATACATCCTCCATCCTTTGACTCCTAAAAATTAATACTAGTTAAAGCGAAAGTTGAAAAATATAGTTATTTAAAAATGAAACCACAATCATGATAAGTAGATTGAAGTTGTAAAAGGAGCTTTAAACTTCTGAAAAAATGGTAGATAAGTAGCATGATCCCCAAACAATCATTCCTCCAATTCAACTTGATAATAATAACTAGTACCCTATCCTTAGTTCTCATAGACATAACAAGCCTCTAGGATATGTTTATTTAATATATTCGATTATTATTTTGTATTATTATTTTATATTAGTACCTATTGTTTCATACATAAAAACTTTCAAAGCACACATAAAGGACCAATTCCCTTCAATAAATGCGGGATTGCATTTCATGACCTTAAAAGTACCATTTCTTTCTTTCTTACCTATAATGTGTTCATTTATTGATATGTGGAAGTAGAGTTCATTCTTCCATTAAAATCCTTTTCCATGTATGTACATCACAAGTTAATAGTTAACTACATCGGAGCTAATGAGTATCATTGCACCAAGAAGCACTTTATACAACCTAGGTGGGTAGGGCGTATGATGTAGGAGCATCAAGACAAAGTCCGATGTTTGTTGAATAAGAAGTCAATGCTATTCTTTCATTTCCATGTAATAAATTATAGAAGGATAGGGTTAGTCATTAAAATTTATTTTGATTGTAATAACTGGCAATTTTCCACTGTTGTGCTCGAATCTTGAAAGATATTTCTTGAGGATAAGTTAGTTGTAGATTTCTTTTCTTAGGGGTTGAGATCTTGCTATTCTGATATGATAGGTTGATGAATATCTATTTAAGTGTAATGGATGTAGTGTATAATTATGCATAGGGGAATGATAATAGAAAGAGTGTAAGTGTGCTGGTTAATTGAATGAGGAATAGAGTTTAAAATATCTACATGTGTGTCATATATTTGATGTCTTCTTTCAATAACCATAAACATGATTATAAGTTCTCTGCGTGTGTAATTCGATGGCCTGGTAAGACATTGAAGAATTCCCAAAAGCGTAGATGTGTTTCCACATAATGAATTGATCATTCCATGGATTAATTTGACTGTTACAGTCTGATTCAAGAATCTGTGAAATTTAGTAGATCAGTGGTTGTGGTTAATTTCCACAAAGGAAAAGTAAAGATCCGAAGTGTTAAGGTGAGATCTGCATCCAATCTCAGATCAACGGTCAGGAAGGAGCCCACAAAATATTGACGACTCATAAGAATTGTGGAAAAGGAACTGCAGAAGGAAAATTGCAAAAGCCCATCTTTGGAAAAGTGGGAAGGAGGATTCGAAACTCGCAATCCGCAATCCAAGTGTGTAAAGGACCGTTGTGGCCATAAGTATGCGAAATTCAATTAGTTTTTGGAAACTAAGAATTGTAAATCCACAATCCGCAATCCAAAATTGTAGAAAGGGCCTTGCGGAAAAAGGTCTTGCGGAAAGTGCCTTGCAGAAAACTCAATTGTGGCAATTGAGTTGCAGGACAAATCCTGCGGAGAACCAAGTTACAAAAACCTGGTTGCGGGATTGAGCTTGCGGAAGAAGAGTTAATCAGTGAAGTCTACTGGTAGGGATCAATTTTAGGTCTACTAGCTTTCACCTGCCATCAGTTTTGGTATCAGAGATTATTAGAGCCTGTGGAAATATGATATCAAGGTGAGGACGGGCACATGGATTCCCTGCAGGATGTGGTTGAGGTAGACAAGTTGCAGAGATAGAGACACAGAGTGACACAAAGGGAATTAAGAGAACTCCAAGCTAGGATGGAAGCTATGGAGCGAAAGAATTAAGAGAATAGAGACACCAGTGATGAAGAATAATCCTTTGAAGATGAACGAGAAGAGGTTACTAAAGAATTCAAAGTATTGAAGATGCTAATGAAGGCTAGTAATAGACCCATATTTGAAGTCCCTATGTATGAAGGAAATATTAATGTTGATAAACTCATGGACTGGATCAATTCTTTAAACAAGTATTTTGACTTTGAAGAAATCAAAGATAAAAAGAAAGTGAGATTGTAGCGACCAGACTGAAAGGGCATGCAACAATCTCGTGGGATGAACTTCAAATTCATAGAGAAATAAGAGGTAAGACTAAAATCAAATCTTGGGATAAAGTGTTGTATAAAATTAAAAGTCAATTTATGCCTAAGGATTATTAGTTGAATCTCATCAGACAATTACAAAATCTTAGACAAAAAGGTATGTATGTTAAAGAATACACAGAATAATTCTTTAAGCTGAGTACTAGAGGTGGATAGACGTAAGGGGACATAGAAATTGTGGCTAGTTATATAAATGGATTGAGATTTGAGATACAATATGAGATTAGCTTATTGAATTTGAAAACTATTGAAGATGCTTATCATGAAGCCTTAAGGGTAGAAGAAAAGATACTAAGAAAACATAGCAAGAAGAATCAAGGGAGAGGTTCAACCAATGGATATCCAAATAAAGTAGGCAATTTTTAGACCTCTAAGGATGAGGAAGAACGATCTAGTAGCCGCACACCCCAAAGAGGAGGATTCAGAGGAGGCAGAGGAAGAGGAAGAAATACAGAAGTGAAATGCTATACATGTGGAGAACTTGGACACATGTCATTGGAGTGCCCAAAGAATAAATCTACAGCTCAGAGAAATGCAAAAATTGTTGAGGTTCGTGAGGAGTCCAATGAGGAAGCAGAAGAGGTGAATAATCCTCCTGAGGAAGGAGAGTCTCTTGTGCTGAAGAGAGTTTTAGTAAAGACAGTGAAGAAACTATATGAACCATCCCAGAGAAAGAGTCTATCTAGGACTAAATGCAATTCACAAGGTAAGTGTTGTAAGATGGTCATTGACAGTTGTAGTATAGATAATTTGGTCTCCAATGAGATGGTATAGAAGTTGGGATTAGAGAGGATGAAACATATCGCTCCTTACAAAGTGTCTAGTTGCAGAAAGGACATCATCTCTTAGTGAATGAGTAGTGCAATGTGGAGTTCCAAATTGGTACTTATAAATATTTGGTACTATGTGATATAATTCCTATAGATGTATGCCATATACTCTTAGGGAGGCCATGGAAATATGACATAAAAGTTGTTCATGATGGAAGAAAGAACACTTAATCTCTGGAAAAGGATGGAAAAAGACATACATTGTCACAATTGGAGGATGAAGCAGTTCAAGAAGGTTCAGGGTTGAATATTTTGCTGATGACTGGGAAGGAACCATTACAAGAGGTCAAGAAGGAGGATGAGCTACATTTTTCTCTTGTTGGCAAACCAAAGTGAATATTAACTTCTACAAATTTAGATGATTTTCCTACTAAAGTTAGAATTTTGCTAGATGAATATGCTGATATTATTATGGATGAGTTACCAAATGATTTACCTCCTTTGATAAGTATTAAGCATCACATTGAATTAATACCTGGCGCAAGTTTACCTAAAAAGGAAGCCTACAAACTAACTCCTCAAGAGAATGAAGAGATCAAACAATAGGTTCAGAAGTTGTTGGACAAAGGTTTAGTGAAAGAAAGTTTGAGTCCTTGTGTAGTACCCACTGTGCTTAGCCCAAAGAAGGATGGTGGATGGCGAACATGCACTGACTCCAGAGCAATTATTAAGATCACTATGATGTACATATTTTATTTACCCCACATTTATTATTTAATGGATTTTTTGAGCGGTTCAAAATATTTTTCAAAGATAGATTTGAAAAGTGGTTATCATAAAATAAGGATAAGAGAAGGGGATGAATGGAAGACTGCATTCAAGACTAATAATGGACTGTATCAATGGTTAGTAATTCCATTTGGGCTTACTAATGCACTTAGTACTTTTATGATATTGATGAATGAGGTATTGAAAGAATACACTAGAAAATTTGTGATAGTGTATCTGGATGATATTCTGATTTTTGGTCAGAATAAAGAAGAACATTTGAGACATCTCGAATTGGTGTTGGAAACCTTGCAAAAGGAGAAGCTGCTGATAAATTTGAAAAAGTGTAGTTTCCTGAAGAAAGAGTTGATTTATTTGGGATTCACGGTTTCAGAATAATGGTTGAAGATGGATCTAGATAAGGTGCAAGCAATTTTAAGTTGGCCAATTCCAAGAAGTGCATATGAGGTAAGGAGTTTTCATGGTCTTGCAAGTTTTTATAGAAAATTCATCAGGAATTTTAGTCAAATTTGCACACCTATAATAGACACCTTCAAGGGAAGTAGACAACCTTTCAAATGGACAAAATTAGCTAATAGAAATCTCAAATTGTTGAAAAAGAAGATCATTAAGAAGCCTATTCTAGCTTTGCCAAGTTTTGATATGATTTTTCAGGTAGAGAGAGATGCTAGTGGGACAACAATAGGGGTTGTTCTGAGTCAAGAACAGAGACCAGTAGCATATTTCAATGAGAAGTTAAATGAGGCAAAACAAAAGTATTCCTCATATGACAAGGAATTATAGTCCGTTGTACAAGCTTTTAAGAAATGGAGACATTACTTGATTCCCAAAGGGTTTGTATTATATTATGATAATCATGCTTTGCAGTTTATAAATAATCAACCTAAATTGAATCAGAAACATGCTAAGAGGGTGGAATTTTTGCATAAATTTACCTTTGTGATCAAACATACAAGTGGAAAATCTAATAAAGTTGTCGATGCTTTAAGCAGAGTAATTTTGATCTTGTAGGAATTTAAGGTCAGTACTTTGGGATTTGAAAATTTGGTTAATATGTATAAAGAAGATGAAGATTCCAAATATGTATATGCATCCTGTGAGAATTAAATTTCCCATAATAGAAGTCAATGGTTGGACTACATGTTACAAGGATTGTTGTTCATAAATAGTAACTTATGTATTCCAAAATGCTCTATGAGAGAAAATTTGATACAAGAGAAACACAATGGAGGTTTGTCAGGACATTTTGGACAGGATAAAACATTTTCTCACGTGAGTAATTTTTATTTTTGGCCAAGAATGCAACTTGATGTAAAGAAGTTTGTTGTAAATTGTAGGATATGTCAACATACAAAAGGGAGAAGACAAAATACTGGACTATATCAACCCTTACCTATTCCAACTAGGATTTGGGATTCCATCAATATGGATTTTGTTTTGGGATTTCCTAGAACTCGGAGGGGAAATGATTCTATTTATGTTGTAGTGGATAGGTTTCCAAAATGGCTCATTTTATTGCTTGTAAGAAGACCAATGATGCAACAAACATTGCTATTGTTCTTTTCAAAAAATGTAAAGTTGCATGGTTCACCTTTAAGCATTGTGTCTCACATGGATACTAAATTTGTTAGTCATTTTGGAAAACTCTATGGAAGAAATTGGGTACCAATCTCAGTTTCAGTTCTGCTTATCATCCTCATATTGATGGTCAAAGTGAAGTGATGAATAGAAGTTTGGGAAATATACCGAGAAGTCTTGTTTATAAAATTCCAAAGCAATGGGATTTAGCTCTTGCTCAAGTTGAGTTTGCTTACAATGATTCACTTAACAGAAGTACAGGTATGAGTCCATTTCAAATTGTGTATGGTATGCAACCAAGAGGAGTATATTAACTTAGAAATATGGGAGGAAAAGAAAGATGAAGTGCAGATGGTGAATATTTTGCATCTAGCATCCATGAGCTACCTACAAATGTTAACAAGAAATTAAAGGAGAGTGCAGGAAAATACAAAAAAGAGCAGATATGAAAATAAAGGAAGTTAATTTTCAGGTTGGAGATTTAGTAATGGCTTATCTTAAGAAAGAGAGGTTTCCTAAGGGAACCTACAATAAATTAAAGCTCAAGAAAATTGGACCATGTAAAATTTTGAGGAAGTTTTCTGCAAATGCAGAGGAATTAGAACTTCCTTCTGATCTTCAAATTTCTCCAATTTTTAATGTTTCAGATATTATCCTTTTAAATATTCAGGTGGTTAGGTAGAATAAATGATTTCAGGTGAGAATGGTTCATTTATAGTTTGGCAACCTGACAGTTACTACAGAAACAACAACCATAGATTGAAGCTATCCTAGAAAAAAGGGTTTTAAAGAAGACCAGATACAAAGAATATTTTTAGTATTTGGTCAAGTTGAAGGATCAACCATATGAAGATGCATCGTGGATGACAGAACTATATATTTCCAAGTAAAATTTACACCCTGAAGACTTCTTAAAGAATTATTTTCTTCCCCTAGAGTATGATGCAGGAGCATCAAGACAAAGTCCTATGTTTGTTGAATAAGAATTCAATGCTAGAAGGATAGGGTTAGTTTTAGGATTTATTTTGATTTTAATAACTGGCAATTTGCCATTGTTTTCCTTGAATATTGTAAGATATTGCTCGAGGATAGGTTAGTTGTAGATTTATTTTCTTAGGGGTTCATATCTTGCTATTTGAATCTGACAGGTTTATGAAGTTCTATTTAAGTGTAATGGATAGATAGTGTATAAGTATGCATAGGGGAATGATAATAACAAGAGTGTAAGTGTGTTGGTTAATTGAGTCAAGAACAAAGTTTAAAATCTTTGCATGTGTGTCGTATATTTGATGTCTTCTTTCAATAACTAGAAACATGATTTTAAGTTCTCTATGTGCGTAATTTGATGGTATGGTAAGAAATTGAAGAATTCCTAAAAACGTAGATGCATTTCTACATAACAAATTGATCATTCCATGGATTAATTCCACTGTTACAGTCTGAGTCAAGAATATGTGAAATTCAACAGATCAATGGTTGTGGTTAATTTCCACAAAGGAAAAGTAAAGATCCGCAAGTTTTAAGGTGAGATATGCATTCGATTGCAGATCAACAGTCAGGAAGGATCCCGCAAAAGATTGATGGCTCAAAAAAATTGTGGAAAAGGAAGTACGAAAGGAAAATTATGGAAGCCCGTCTTTGGAGAAGTGGGAAGGAGGATTTGCAATGCACAATCCGCAGTCTAAGTGCAGAAAGGACCATTGCGGCCGCAAGTTTGTGGAAGTCCGTTAGTTTTTGGAAATTGAGAATTGTAAATTCACAATCTGCAATTGTAGAAAGGGCCTTGCGGAAAAATGTCTTGTGGAAAGGGCATTGCGGGAAGGATTTTTCGAAGAGCTCAATTACGGGAATTGATTTGGGACTAAGCTTACGGAAGAAGAGTTAATCAATGAAGTCTGATGGTAGGGATCAATTTTAGGTTTGCAAGATTTCACCTGCCATCAACATATCATGTCTGTGTCACATCCATCTCTCTCTCTCTCTCTCTGTCATGTAGACTAACCAGTGAAGTTAAATATCTCTCTCTCTCTCTCTCTCTCTCTCTCTCTCTCTCTCTCTCTCTCTCTCTAATGTAGACTAACCAGTGAAGTTAAAAATATATATGTATTGCATTGGATGATGACATTCTTATGTTTAGTTCAATTTAGGATGAGCATATGCTACATTTGAAATGAGTGCTTGAAACTCTAAAATGAAATAATCTTTTAGTTAATTGGAATAAATGTGGATTTGCCAAAGAAACCTAGGGTATTAGGATTATGTAGAGGGAGGAGGTTAACACGAGATTAATCCAAGAAAAATATGCTCGCAGTTGCACCAATGTTACTCCACGGGGAGCTAGAGCACTCTATTCACATTTAAGATACTACTGCACTGCTCTCCTGTGTAGCGTGATCTAGAATTCCACCAACCTAGTTGCATCTATGTTCTTCCGCACATTCCAGATAGCACATCACAGAGGAACCAGTTTTGCTTACTTTTACGACCCAATATTAAAGAGAAAGTAACATATCTATCAAAGTGTTGGTCCAATATAATATTTTACAAAACTAAAACTAAAGTAGTAGTAATAATAATCCTCTAAAATAATATTGTTTTAATCTAATTGGTGTTTTTTTTCTCTTTATTGTTTGTACTCAATGATTTTTTATTGGATTATTATGCATCTATTAACATTAATAGATTAAATAAAAAATGACCTTATTAAAAATCGAAAGATAAAAGACAAAGGAGATTATTATAATAGTATAAACCAATATAGATCCATCGATTGATCTATCAAGTGTCAAGAGGAATCAAATCCCTTGAAGTGCAAAGCTTTTATAGAATCCAAAATTGAGGAAAGGTTTTCACCTCAAGGAATTCGGTCCCTTTTTACACTTTGTAGATCTAAACTAATTATATGAATTTGAATGTTGGTTTAATAACAACCAACAAATATGTTTCATATGCCTCTGTTAGTTTCATAAAAGGTATAAAATAAAATAAAAACTATGTTCAACAACACTAATAAAAATGGTATTTATTTATTAACTTGTAATTATCCTTCCAAAGAAATGTTTCCATACGACTATTTTATTCCATTTAAACTCCATATATAATGCATTGTTTCACTCCATTTAAAGCTTGTCTTGAATTTATCTTCTTCTTTTCTAGTTTCTTCTTTCCTTGGAAAAAAGATCATAGTCAGTAACTTTTTAAAACCATGAACCATATTGTTCATATAATAGTAAAGCCATCCAAAATAGATATTTGATACATACATCAGCAAGAAAATACATATATACTCCGACTTGACCTAAATAACTCTATTATGCTATCGAATACATAAGTCATGAGTGATTCATTTAATAGACATATACAAAAAGAAATAGCCCTGATTAGGGGCGAATAGGGTTAATAAGTGGTCCGAGATCTAACTCCTTAATGGATTCCTTATCACATATCAATAGCATAGAATATTCCACAGTAATTTCAAGACCCTACTTGGAGAGGAGGTCATCTTGAAGATTTCTCTCACTGTAAAGACGATGAAAAAATATATGATGGAAGAGAGGAAAAAATTGACATCCATAATACAGGCCAAATATATGTTCCTAGAGGTTGACTTATGATTAATCCAATTGATCACAATTTTTGAGTCCCCATATACATGTAGACAATGAATCTTCAAATGAATGGTAGAAACTATTCACACATCTTCATAACCAACTATTATTTTTCCAATCTCATTAGTCATTTTTTATAAATGGTTCTAAAACATTAATTTATTGATTTTCAATAGGAAAATGACTATCATATAGTATTTATAGTTTTCTTTACAAAAATAGTCATGGTGATATTGGGTAAGAAGATAGCTTAACAAAACAAGTCATGCAATGGTTTTTTAAACAAATTTGGGTACACTTTAATCTTCCATCATTTATCATCTCTAACTATAAAATTGCATATATATGTTACTTTTGGAAACTTTTTGGGGATTTATGCATATCAAGGCATAGAGGACTACTACCTTGTCTTTACAAAGAAACCAGAGACCAATAAGTAGAAAATTTAAATATAATTGAATTATTATAAAAAAGGAAGGAACCTATCAATGTATTAAATGAAATCCAAAATTGTTAAAGATTAGAGCAAGTTTTGGTTTTAGAAAAATAAGAAAACATGGTTACTAGGTACAAATTAAGGTTAAGGATAACTAAAACCTCAAAGAAAATTCAGTATTGAATGAGGTTTGATTGTTGATATAGAAAAACCTTCTTTTGTAGAAAGTAAGTTTTTTTATTCCTAGCAAAAATAGGGATCAAGGAAGTACAACAAATGGAAATAAAGGGGCCCTTAGTGAAAGGAGTGCCAAGTTAACAAAAGTGAAACCAAAAAATATTATCTTTGACTGTGAGGGGGTAGGGTGTGCCCATAACAATGTTTCTTTCAAGAGGATATTTAACAAGTAAAATTCAAATGTATTGTTGATTCAAGAGATTATGTTTAAAGCATAAAAAATAGTTAATATTTTCTTATTTTACTTAAAGTAATGGTTTTTTCTCTCTCTCTATATATATATGAAAAGCATAAGTTAAAGGTTTTAGGTATAGGGCAGAACAATACTTTGGAACTCATAATCACCCTTTCAAATTTTAGGTATATGTATAAAGATAGAGTTAGAGTCAAAAGAATTGGGAAGAACTTTATACAAAATACTTTGTAGGGTGCATATGATGAAATAATTGAATTATGAGATAGGTTTAAATATTAGCGATAGGTTTGAGATGATAAGGTGATCATGGAGGGGCCCTCAAATTCACTTTGAAAATAGTAGGGGATGACTAGGGAGAAAATTCCATAAATTATCCTTTATCAATAAAGAAAAAAATAATAATATAAAATTTTCTTAAATTTTAGAAACATTAACAAAATTTACTAATTCTTAAATTTTAACCATTAGCAATTCGTGATATTTAAAAAAAATAAGTTTCGAAGGGTTTTATATAGTTTCTAAGCAATTTTATCAATCTTTAGAGCAAAATATTTTTATCTTTTACAATTTGGGTGAATCATTTTAGAAAAAAAAATGGAAATTGGTGAATATGTTTTTGGAAAAGAACATTGAAAATCATCCCATGGGCTAAATTTCACCACTAAAATTTTCCCTCGTTGTCACACCATTTCTTACATATTTTTGAGGAGGTAGGGATTTGTGATATGAAACATATTTAGATCATACCCACATGGAGAAACTTGAAGAGTGAAAAAGGGAATATAAAAAAGGTTAGATAGTTTTGTATTACACAAAGAAGAATTTAAGAGGAGGGAAGAATAAAAACCTATGCTGCAAATGTGAAGCCTCAAATCATAACCAAATTTTATTGTAATTACATAAGGAATATCTCAAGCCACCAATGCCCTTAAGTTTAATTAAAAATGGATGGAGGAAGAAAAAATTATAAATATAATTATACATAGTTGTAAAAAATATGATCCAAAAACAAGAAAATTTTTGCTCTAAATGGAAAAAAATCTTATACAAAGTAAAAATAGTAGTAGAATGGGCTAAGGAAAACTAAACAAAAGGACATAAGTAACTAATATATAGAAATATCGAACACATTTTTTTCTAGAAGATAATACTGAAGGAATCTTTAGAAAAGTGGAATTAAATCATCTGAAAGAATTAGAAGGGAGAAGGGATTTTGTTGGGAAAGAGGAAATAGAATGCAAGTTGAAGAAGTAGATCAAATTGGTTAGCAAAAGGGGATCATAATACAAAATTATTTCAAATTTATTCTAAACATATAAAAATGATTCATACATTTAGGAAGATAAAAACATGGAGGGGTTTGGAGTAAATTTTTTTTGGAGAAATATCATATGCAAGAGTAAATTGTCTTAGTAACTTCCACGGGAAAATATTGTTGAAATATTGAATATTGTCTCTTTGTTTTTGAAAATGATGGAGGATCACAAAAATAAGGATTTGAAAGATGATGTTACAAAGGAAGAACTCAATTTTTTCCTTATATCATCATTCAAGAAGGAAAAGGATCCAAGCCCAGCTGGGTGGACAATAAAATTTTATTTGTGTTTCTTTGAGATGATAGAAGATTCTATTAAGAAGAATTAAAGAATACAAGAATTCAGGGAAAGTCTTGGGGGAACTATATTATATCTTTATAGAAATTATCTCAAAGAAAAATAACCCATATCTTTGTGTAACCTTGGTATCTAAGATAATAGAACATATTTTGGCTAATGGATTAAAAAGTTTTGTCTTCATATTTGAAAAATATTTTGGATTTATTTTCAATAATAGATATATAATGTGTTTGGTATTAGATTAACAAATCATTCATAGAGTAAAGGTAAAAAATATGCAAGCCATGATAATGATAGTAGATATAGCAAAGGATTATGACAATGTGACCTAGTTATATCTCACATTGGTGTTGATTCATACTAGCATGAATGTTACAATAGTAAATTCGATAATGGGACCTATATCTTTAGCATCTTTTTCAGTCTTGATAAATGGTTCAACTTCCAAGTTTTCCTTCCCATCAAGGGGACTCAGGCAAGGTTTTCCTTTATGACGACTTCTCTTCTTACTTGTTATAAAGAGTTTAAGTAGGATGGTCATAGAATCTGATTGAAGGGAAGTCTATTTAAGAGGCATAAGAGTAGTGAGTTATGTGACTTTCATTGACTCATTGTTTATTGACAATGTTTACCTATTTGGAAAATAATCATATAGGGAAGAAAAATGGTACAAAGAAATACTAGACCCGCATTGCAAGGTTACTTGTATACAAGTTATTGTTAACAAACCTACTCTATTATTCAATGTTTTGAGTGAATAATTTGAAANTTATTGAAATTCTATTGGTTCTTGAATTCCAACTCACAAAAACTTATTTTGGCACGTTTTCTTATAAGGTCCATTTTAGACCCCAAATTTCCTCTAATGGATGGTTTTAATAGACATTTCCATTCACTATACAAATATTTTAGGGAGGATAAAAATATCTTGGTTTTAGTATTAAAATGATTGATGATAGGGTAAGAGATTGGAATTGGATTTATGAAAGAATTCAAGGTTGAAAGGTGACCAATTAGTTCCATAGGTGGTTTTCTAATGTACATAGACTAATTTTAATTACATTAGTATTGGAGGCAATCCCAATATGTTGGAATTCATTAACTAACATTTCAAAGGGTGTGTTGGACAAATTAAGGAACAAATAGTTCAATTTTCTATGGATTGGAAAAGACAAATGGAAGCAATATGTATGGAGCAATGTAAAAAATGGTAGAACTTAAAGATCAAGGAGATTGGTGCTTAAAAAATGCTTATACATTAACCCAATCCCTAGCAACACAAATCTTATGGAGAATTATGAAGATAGAATGGCTACAGGGGAAGTAATGATGGAAAAATACAATGTGCTTGGAACAATTTAAGATTGGATAAAAAGTGAACCAAAAAATAATATGGATGGTTAGCCATATGGAAGGTTGTAGTTAAGTCCTTTCCTTTAATAGGAAGATAACTGGCTTTGTAAATCAATAGGTGTGATAAGGTAAAGATAGGATAAGAAAAAAAAAATAGTACATGCTATCGAAGGAATTAAAAACTATACAAGCAAGTAATGAGATTTACTACTTAGCAGAGGGTGACTAATCTTGAAACAACCACATTTTGGAATCAACGATGAAAGTTAGACAATCAATTGGGTATTTAAGGAGAGCTAATGGAGGAGTGAAAATTATGTCTTCGGAATCTCAAGAATAGTTCTATTAGACTAATACATAGGTAGATGATCTAATATGGACAAAAACAAATTTAGAGAGGCATGGACTACAATAGTAGGTTATGAAGCTTTAATGAAAGAAAATGTAGAAGATGTAAACCCCCATTTTGACCCATAGAATGCATTGGATTTATATGTAAATACTGTGTATATGTGATGTATGAATCCTAGCATGGAGCTCAAGGAAAAGGCCCCATTAGTGAATGCTTGAGTTTTAAACGAAAGTATTTTATATGTTGCTAGTCATGTGCTTGTAAGCCATGGAAAATTGTAAACTCATGTAAATATTTATAAATAAATAAAATTACCAAGGGCTAGTTATGGAAGCAACTAAAATGAGGGGCCCATGTGTATGCACTGGGGAGAGGTGAGGGGGTTTTGGGATCGAACCCTTTGTTTCCAAATTTCATATGGAGAACCCATCTTGACTAGTCATGCTGTCATTTATTTCTGGTGTAAGAAATTAGCTGGGAAAATAAGCTCATGCATTAATGGAAACTGGGAAAAACTTGGAAATTTGTATGGATAAGTATGGGCATAGTTTACTTGACCCATAAGTCATTATTCCTCATGGGAATTCATTTTTCCATCCTACCCATTCCATTGTTGAACAACCAGACTACAATTCTGAACATGTTATGCATTTCCCGCTGTGGAAAAACTATAAATCGCAACTTGGAAGAAAGCCATGTTTTGAACTGCAAAAAACACCCAGAAATTTGTGTGGGTAGTGAAATCCAATGGGGAATCCATAGATATAAATAATGGGGAAATTTTGAGAGTGTCAAAGGCCTGAAAATCCATAGGAAGGCCTAGATTTACAAGTCTAGAAGTTGGATTTTGTGATTCACAATCACGTGGCCAGAATTGGGGAAAAATTCAAGAGTGGATTGTAGTAGGAGATAGTTCATAGGTTGGAATTGCTTGATAAACCCAGCGAAGGAAACAATATTTGAAGGTTTGAAATATTGGACCTTTCTATGCCCACCCTTAAGATCACTGGAAGGAAGGGGCGACTGAGGGACTCTGTAATAAAGAAGGGGACCTTCCTTGTGTTGGGTGTGGTAGGTATTATGAGTGCCAAGGCTATCTGAAACCAAATTGATATGATTGTAGCTTTGTAGTTGAGCTCACTATATTAGATATTTCCTTTCTTTCTTTCCTACTTGCTTGGCAAAACCAGCCGTGTGCTGGCTTAGCATGAGTATTTGTCCTTATGGTTGTAAGTGAGCTTGAGTAGTTCCTCCTTCGTGGATACATAGACCAACTCAGTGGTGGTCTCCCAACTGAAAGAATATAGGTTGGACAGAGACCTACGATTGGTTGGAAATTTTCTTCTCCATAGCCAGTTGCTCAGAAAACTTCAATTAAAATATAATTATTTATTATTGTCTCTTATTATGCCTAATTTAAGTGTTATGAATGACCGTTCATTGTGTTAAATTGAATGAGTTGACCCAATTTGAATTGATAAATTAAATGTCTATGAATATCATGAAAAAGGGATTTATTGTTGTGCAATATTTTATTTTTATGCCTATAATGAAAATACCAGTAATTGCATGTTATGTGTGCATTAATAGAGTTGAATTTTGTTGTGCATGTTTATCATGCATTTGCGTACGCATTTAGTTGTTTATGATTTTCATAATATGGCTTTATGGGAGAAATTTAGCACCTTTTGCATTGTTCATGTTCCCATTGTGGGTCAGATTGATGGGAGGGGACGTGACTGAGTGGTATCATAGCTAACGGTTGCAACACTGGGGTTGGTTGGGTTAGAATCCACACCTACATGCAAAAAATCAGAATTGCACAGTGAGTGTTGATAGATGTTTCGTAAATTGCGACCTAAATAATGACTAAAAACTAAAGTCTTCAAATGTTACAAAGGAGAACACCAATGCATAGAGATCACTGAGATCTTTCTAGTGATACCTATTTTGTCAAAAACGAACTTCAAACATGAAAGTTATCAGGGTGAGAAGTTGGCAGTAACATTGGCATATTGCCAACTTTTAACTTTCGACATCAGAATCAGAAGATCAGAAAGTTCATGTTCTTACTACTTAGGTAGTGTCAAGGTGCCAACGCCATATTGTCTACGTTGATATTGGCAGATTGTTTATGGATGGACAATAGCGTTAGTGTCAAATTTTGAGTCTCGATGTGTGGAAGGTAGTTAACGGAGTTAGGAAGTGGGGATGGTATTATTTGTAAGTCGTTCGGCAGTGACGATTTCCAACTCTCGATGTACGAAAGGTAGTCGATGGAGTCTAGTAGTTGGGGTATTCGTATTTGGAGGTTTTTCGGTAGTTTCGACTTCTGAATCCCAATGTACGAAAGTTAATAGTCAGAGTCAGGAGGTCAGGAAGGTTTTGTGGAGGAGTTGTTTTTCACTTTCGGTTTCCGACTCCCAATGTACAGAAGATAGAAGTCAAAGTTAGGAAGTCAAGAATGGCTCATTTTAGATCAATTATGTGTTATGACTTTGGATTTTCGATAAAAAAACGTCGGAAGGGCTAGGAAAAATTCAAGATCATCACATCAAGGTTGAAGGAAAAAAAGTATGGAGCCCAAAATTTGTTTTTTCCATAGTAGGAGAATTTTGTGTCAAAATCGGATGAGACATGAGGAATTCAAACGCCATTAATGAAGGTCACAAAAGAAACCAATGAGAGTCCCAAGCCTAATTTTCTCTGATTTGGTCTAGAATTCAAATTAGTGACCTTTACAAATGAGTGTCATGAGGCCCTATGGGAGATCGGTTTGGGATAAAATTGTTATGGCATGACCATGGAATAGACATGTAGTTAAATTTGGAATTTTCGAGATAAATTCCAAAGGGTGTGAAGCCAGGGTGTGAAAGAAGGCTAAAAAGCGCTATTCTAGAGCACTTTTTGGGGATTTTGAAAAGGTTGAATGAGGTAAAAGTGATCCTAGATGTTGAAACCATGAAAATTTTGAACTCGACATTTTCCCAACTGATTAAAACAAGCGACTTCTGTCAGACAAATTTTTTCCAAAAATGCTTGGTTTGGAACATAGCCAATTTTGGTTAAATTTTGAAACTTGGGAAAAGTTACAAAAGTGAAAAGTGGTCAAACCCATAATTTTATAGAGGTTGACTGGTGCATCAGATCGAAGGTATGGAAGATGTTGATTGATCCTTGTTAGATGTACTAATGTTTCTCGACAGAAAAGTTTTCCTAGGTCTCTCTATATTTACTTCTACAAGTAGCCGAAGTTGACCTCTAAGGCTTATTGCACCTGTGGAAAAAATGCATAAATAAACCAATTAACATTTTTGGAAGAATGCAACTTTCATGTCTGAATTTGGAATGAAGAAGGGATATAGGTTTTGGAAATATTGCACATATGGGAACATTGGTGAATAATCAGAATATGAATGAGAGATTCATATGTCCTAGAGAGTTTAGCAGAAAAGTGCCTTTGACCTTGTTTCGACAAAAAATGTCAATTATTGGCAATTTTCATAAATGCATAAATGGAACGAAGGAAACGATAACCCTGTGAATAATTCCATGAGATTGATTCTATTCAAAATAGCATTTTTTGTGTGTCATTTCATATATTACTAAGATATCTAATAAATATCTCTATGATTCACAATGTTTGCAGTTGATAAGCTTTGAATAATGGTAGCAGAGGGTAGCAGGAAGAGGAAAAGAGTCTTCAAAGGAAAATGGTGAACATGAATGATGCTCAAGATCCTTATGAACATGATGATGATTCCCTAGGATAAAATATGCAAAAGCGCAATGTTGAGATCAAATCAAATGGGAGAAGAGAGCAAATCACTCCTCATAATTTGGTTGAAGCCATGATAAGTTTCAATGAAATATTGAAGAAGGATCAGGAAGAGAAAAACCAAATCAATGCTTCCATTTGAATATCCTCACTATATCCAGCAGAGGATTAATCTCAAGTCCAACCCAAGCAATGTGGTCCAAGAAGGAAGAAATACAGAGACCTGCTCTAGGGGTCGCTCGAGGAAGAGGACTACAAGACCAAGAAAGAGTTATGTGAGTAAAAAGAGTAGAACAACCTCATCAAGATATTTTTCTAGCAAGCAATGTGAATCCATAGGTTCTCAAAGCATTCCAAAGCGTAACTCTAGCAGGTTTGAAGGAAGAAGGAAATTTAAAAGGATTCCATAAGAAGAATTTAGGAAGGAAAGGGCTCCCATATTTGATGGAGAAAGTAAGATAGGTCAAGAAGAAAAATCATGGATTCTTGGGATGAATACCTATTTTAGGATTCATGACTACTTAGTAAGTGAAGAGGACAAAATTTTCATTTACAATCTAAGTGGCAGAGCTTCAATTTGGTGGGGACAGAAGTCTATGGAAGAACATGTCCACAAGTTTTTGGAATTGTTGAGGTATGTAGATTACATCAAAGATTAAAGACTAAAAATCCAATGATTCCTGGGAAGTTTGCCTCAAAATTGCAGAGATAGGATTGAGTTTGTTAATCCACCAACTCTTGATGAATCCATTGGGATGGAAATGCATTGCTATGAGAAGAGCAAAGGAAAATTAGAGGTTCATCCAACATGGAAAGGAATTACAGAAGAAATGTTTGAACAAAGTAGGAGTGGGTTCAAGTTAACATTTAAAAATCATCCAAGAAACTTCCAACAAGGCCAACAAGCACAAACTAGAGTTAATCTAGCAGCAGCAATAGGAAAAGGACCACTTCAATGTTGGGGATGTGGAAAAAACCATATGCTAAAATAATATCCACATTGGAAAGAGAGCCCTTGAGGCTTGCACAACTTAGAAGAAACAATTACAATGGAGTATATGGAAAGAGAGACTCCCCAAATATATGCAACATTCGATAACCATCAAGCAGACCATCGATCAGTTGTAGTGAAAGTTTGAGGAAAGATTTCTAAGAATCCATTTTTGTTTTGATTGATCCAGGATCTACCAATAGTTATGTTTCTCTGAAAGTGGTTGAAAGTTGTTCTCTTAGAAAAATGAAGCATAATAAATCGTGGTTAGTTCAATTAGGCACATGAACAAAAATAAAGGTGAGTGAAATAGTGATGGATTTCCCCATAGAGTTGAATGGACTCCTCACTAAAGAAAATTTAGATTTCCTATCCCTAGGATACTATGATGCTCTTATTGGCATGAATTGATTGGAAAATCATAGAGCCAAGGTAGATTTTTATGAGAAATTTCTTGAATGCATTAATGAAAAAGGAAGGCCAAAATTGGTAAGAGGAATTACCAAGCAAGTTTCAGTAAGGAATATTTCATCCTTACAGTTAAGAAAGTTTCACAAGAAGGGTTGTTAATTATGTGCACCTCATATATCAAATTCTTTAAAAGACAAAGACCCAAATATAGAGGACTATCATTTGTTACAAGATTTCAAGGATGTGTTCCCATATGAAGTTCTAGGACTTCCACCAAAAATAGATATTGATTTTACAATCAATCTTTCTCCAAGGGCAACGCCAGTTTCTATAGATCCTTATAGAATGAGCACGTCGAAACCAGTAAAGTTAAAGATGCAGCTATAGGAATAAATGGACAAAGATGATATAAGACCAGGTGTGTCTCCATGGGGAGCACCAATATTATCTGTCAAGAAGAGGATGGGACATTAAGGTTGTGTACTAATTACAGGAAGCTAAATAAATTGATAGTCAAGAATAAGTACCCATTTCCTAGAATTGATTATTTGTTTGATCAAATGAAGGAAGACAAAGTGTTTTAAAAAATTGACTTGAGGTCCAGTTATCATCAATTGAAGATAAAGGAAGAAGACATTCAAAAGACAACTTTCTGGTCAAAATATGGCCATTATGAGTTAACAGTGCCACCATTTGGTCTTACCAACACACCCACTACATTTATGTGCCTCATGAATACTTTTTTTAGAAAGTATTAGGACAAGTTTGTGTTAGTGTTCTTGGTTGACATTCTTGTTTATTTGACGAATGAAGAAAAGCATGAGGAACATCTAAGAATGGTGTTGCAAGTTCTTAGAGAGCGCCAATTGTATGCAAATATGAACAAGTGTGAATTCTATCAAATAAGGGTACAATATCTCGGTCATGTTATCTCCATAGAAGGAATTGTCGTGGATCCAAAAAAGAATGAATTCATAATGGATTGGCATACTCTAAAGAATGTTACCGATGTTAGATATGTTATGGGTCTTACAGGCTACTAGAGAAGGTTCATTGAATGATTCTCCAAGATCATTCATCTGTTTACATCATTGCAGAGAAAGAGTGCAAAGTTTGTATGGTCCAAAAAATGTGAAGAAAGATTTAAGCAGTTGAAGAAGTTACTTAATAATGCTCCTGTTTTGAAGATTGTAGATCCAAAGAAGGATTTTGTAGTGTGCACAGATACTTGCATTGAAGGATTAGGTGGAGTGTTTATACTAGGATGCTTTTTTATTTTCTACGAGTCAATAAAATTAAAATAACATGAAAAGAATTATGCAACTCATTATTTAGAAATAGCATTCATAGTACATGCTCTCAAGATGTTGAGACATTATTTGTTGGGAGGAAGATTTGAGTTTAATATAGACCACATGACCTTAAAATATTTGTTTGACCAACCAATGTTGAATGTTAGGCAAGCTAGGTGTCTGGAATTTATATGTGAGTTTTATTTCGAAATCAAACATGTAAAAGGGCAAGAGAATAAGGTTGTGGACGCCCTTAGAAGAAAATTTCATGTAGCAACACTAAGTATATGCAAATCAGATTTGAGAACAAGAGTTCTTGAATCCTAAAACAAAGATGAAACTTACCTTCAAGCTAAAGAAAAATTCCGATGGGGAATAATAAATGAAAAGTGTGAAGAATATTAGCTTAGAGAAGATGATATTCTTTTTTATAAAGGAAAAATGTACATTCTGAATTGTGCATATTTAAAGAAGTTAGTAATGGATGAAATTCATAAAATGTCATACTTTGGACATCTAGGATATCAAAAGACAATAACAGCAGCAAGAAAGCAATAATTTTAACATGGAATGAAGAAGGACATGGCAGAATACATTTCTTGGTGTTAAAAGTGCGAACAAGTCAAGGCAGAGTATCAACACCCGACATGATTATTGTAGCTTTTTCCCATTCCATAATGGAAGTGAGAAATAATTTATATGGACTTTATAAAGGTTTTCCAATGATAGTGAAGACTCATGATTCAATTATGGTTGTGGTGGACAAGCTATCAAAGGTATCTCATTTTATTCTAGTCAAGTCCAATCATAAAGCAAGTGACATGGCGTATATTTTCATGAAGGAAATATTTAGATTGCATGGATTTCCCAAGGCAATAGTTTCAGATTGGGATGCAAAGTTCACTTCCAAATTTTGGAAAGGGTTATTTCAGGAGTTGGGAACATAAAATTAAATTTTAGTACAACGTATCATCCTCAAATAGATAGTCAGGCCAAGAGGGTGAATCAAGTTCTTAAGGATGTGTTGAGAATGTATGTGATGGATAAACCATTCAAGTGGGAGGATTACCTACACTTGGAATATTTTTCATACAATAATGAACACCAAGCATCATCGAGAATGAGTCCATTTGAATCATTGTATGGTAAGGGATGCAGAACTCTAGTCAATTGGGACAATCCGATGAATATGATAGTACTTGGCACAAAATTGCTCAAGGAAATGGAACAAGAAATTGTTAAGTCCGGGTAGAACTTAAAGGTATCCATGATAGACATAAGAGTTATGCAGATTTGAAAAGAGTGCACAAGGAATTTAAATTTGGGGATCATGTTTATTTAAGAGTAAAACCAAGGAAATGTTCCCTAAAGGTGGGAAAGTTTTCCAAGTTGGAACCAAGATATTGTGGGCCATTCGAATTCCTTGATAGGATAGGACCAATTGCATATAGGATTGCATTTCCTGCTAACATGAGAGCTTATAATGTTTTCCATGTTTCTTTGCTTAAGTAGTATGTATATGATCCTAATCACATAATTGATTGGAATGTGGTACAAGTGGAACCCGACGGAGAGTTCAAAGTGGAACCTATGTGCATCCTCGACAAGAAGGTAACATTGCTCCAGAACCGAGCCATTGGACAGGTAAAGGTGCAATGGAAGAACCTTGGTCCCGATGAGGCTACATGGGAGTTAAAGGATGACATGAAAGAGGCATACCCATTTTTGTTCATTTTTTTGGAACATCGAGGACGACGTTGTTCTAAGAGGGAGGGGAATGTAAAACCCCCATTTTGACACTTAGAATGCATTGGATTTATATGTAAATATTATGTATATGCGGTGTTTGAATCCTAGCGTGGAGCTTAAGGCCAAGGCCCTGCTGGTGAATGATTGGGTTTGAAAGGAAATACCTTATATTTTGTTAGCCATGTGCTAGTAAACCATGGAAAATTGTAAAATCATGTAAATATTTATAATGCAATAAAAATACCAAGATTTGGCTATGGAAGCAACTAAAATGAGGGGGCCATGAGTATGCACTACGGATAGGTGAGGGGGTTGTGGGATTAAACCATGTGTTTCCAAATTTCATCTTGAGAACCCATCTTGACTAGCCATACTGCCATTTATCTCTGTTGTAAAAAGGTAGTTGGAAAAATTAGCTCATATATTAATGGAGACTGGGCAAACTCATAAATTTGTATGGTTGAGTATGGGCATAGTTTACTTAACCCATAAGTCATTCTTCCTCATGGGAATTTGTTTTTCCATCCTCCCATTCTAATGTCGAACAACCATACTAAAATTTTGAACATGTTATGCATTTCCATCTGTGGAAAAACCAGAAATCACAACTTAGAAAGAAGCCACATTTTGAAGTTCCAAAAATGCCCAAAAATTCACGTGGGTAGTGAAAACCAATGGGGAATCCATAGATATAATTCATGGGGAGAATTTGAGTGTGTCAAAGGCCCAAAAATCCATAGGAAGACCCATATTTATAATCTTGGAAGTTGAATTTCATGATTCACAGTCACGTGGCCAGAATTGAGGAAAAACTCAAGAGTGGATTGCAGCGGGAGAGAGTTTAGAGATTGGAATTACTTGATAAACCTTGTGAAGGTAAGAACCTTTGAAGGTTTGAAATATTGGACCTTTCTATGCCCAACCTGAAGAGCACTAGAGGGAAGGGGTGCCTAAGGGACTATGTAGCAAAGAAGGGGACCTTCCTTGTGTTGGGTGTGGTAGTTATTGTGGGTGTGAAGGTTGTCTAAAGACAAATTGATATCTCCTTCCCTGCCTCCCTACTTGCTTGACAAACTTAGTGTGTGTTGGCCTAGCATGAGTATTTTTCCTTATGGTCATGAGTGAGCCTGAGTGGTTCCTCTTTAGTGGATACATAGCCTAGATTAGGGGTGGTATCTTAGCTGAAAGAATATAGGTTAGACAGAGACCTATTTTTGGGTGGAACATTGTTCTTCCATAGCCAGTTGCTTGGACACATTTAATTAAAAGATAGGTATTTACTGTTGTCTTTGATTATGCCTAATTTATGTGTTATGAATGATTGTTTATTGTGTTAGATTGAATGATTTGACCCAATTTGAATCGCTAAATGAAATGTCTATGAATAGCATGAAAAATGGATTTACTGTTGTGCATGATTTTATTTTTATGTCTGTGATGAACATACTTGTAATTGCACATTGTGTGTGAATTAATAGAGTTGAACTCTGTTGTGTATGTTTATCATGCATTTTCACACGTATTTAGTTCTTTATAATTTTCATAATACTGGCTTGGGGTTGAAATTTAGCACCTTGCACATTGTTCATGTTCCCTTCGTGGGTCACATTGATGGGAGAGGACGTGACACTTCCATGTATGTTGAAAGAATTTGTTTTCATATTGATAAACTTGCACAATAATCTTTTAACATCGAGACGGTTGCAAGAAGAGGGCTTGGCAAGGTCCATAATGATGTATCTTGTATAAAAATGAGAATGTATTTGTTGGTCAATGCTGATTTTCAAAACAAATATGGAAAGAGGATTTGAAATTAGTTGATGGTAAGAGAAAATGGAAGAGTACATTACACCGATAAATTATTCCAATTCAAGTATGCCACCAAATTATATATGCATATAGTGAGATATGGAAACTTTTGTTGGAAACAAAAATCATAATAAAGGTTCCATAAATGGACCAAACAAGAGCATGGTGTTATAATGATGGGGCTTGTGAGGGTGATGCCAACAAGTGTGAAGCAAGAGGCATAATATTCTTAAGAGATATCTTAAGGTCGATTTCAAAGCAGTAGTAAGGAAGGGTTTTGTTAAAATACATACTCGATATGTCCTTTGGTTGATTTTGAAAATTGCAACAGAAGGTTTAAGTAACTTACAAGTTATATGAAACATCAAAGTCAATGTGGAGTGAGCAAATGGAAACTTCAAATTGGAAGATTTTGAAAATTGCAACAAAAGGTTTAAGTAACTTACAAGTCATATGAAACATCAAAGTCAATGTGGAGTGAGCAAATGGAAACTTCAAATTGGAAAATTTAATGCCGGTTCATTCATGGGTAGAATCAAAGAGCTCCATTCACATCTCTTACTTTCTAGCATGTTTACAATTTAAAGGTTGACTTATTGTCAAAATAAGTTTTAATGTTAGAAGAAGAAACAAAATGATGGGGATGCACGAAGTAATGTAAAGGGTGATTAGAATTAGATTGATGATAAAAATTCCTTTTAAAATATTTCTTACATAAAGTCAATTTTTTTTGGATTGAACAATAACTTATAACAAATGTGTAAAGGTGTATCTAATAGTTGTTAGAGTTGCTTAATTCTTTTCATATCCTCGAAAATGGATGGCATCGAAGCCTGGAAATGGAAACAACAGTAAACTTGGAGAAGATCCTATGGTGGGAGCTACAAAATGTAAATTTAATAATTAATGTGCTTCATTCAAAGGGGATACAGTGGTTGGATAAAGCGGGTTTTAATATTAATGGTGTGTTGAATGGGAAAGGATGGAAAAATGCATCAGATTTGGGAGTACAAAGTTCTTTAAAAGTTGAATGCTTGCCAATTATGTGTTGGGTTTGAATCATTGTTGAAATCAGTTGTCAAAGTTAGTGGATCTTTTGGTTTGGTTATGGAATATGAAAATAAGGAAGATAAATGTTATATTTGCATATGATACTATTTTGTGTTTATGTTGACTTTAAGCAAGAACTGATATAATTCTTTTTGTAAATTGTATATTTTTTTAAAAATCAAATTGTTTTGTTGGTGGATAATGGAAAATAAGATTTTGGCTTGGGATAATTTTGTTAAAAGAGGGTATAGGTCTTGGCCTTTGTGTGTTATGTAAAGATGAGACAAAAACAATGGATCATCTGATAATAAAATGTCCTTTTACACATATGGTTTCGGTTGAAATTAGAAAAGAACATAAAATATCATAGAAATAGAATTATAATACTTTGGATTTGTGTTTTAAGAATTGGATGGAGAATGATTTCGTCTAAAAAGAGATCCCTTGTTGTGTGTGTTGGGAAGATTAAAAGCAAAAAGAACTCAATACTATTCGAGGGAAAGCCAAAATCTTTGATGAGGGTAAGTTTGAAGGCATCAAAAGGTTATGGGGAAATAAGACAAACAAAAAAGGGGTAGGAATCCTATTCCTCCTCATTTTATTAATGATATGCCTATTGATTTTTTTGATTGTGCATTATAGGATGGAGGGAGGTTGTGCGGAGTTGGACTAGTGCTAAGAGTTAATGAATCCTTGGTTTTTAGTTGAAAATGAGTTGTGGGAGGGGAACAAACACAAGAGGAGAGCTATTGGCTTAATGGAACCTTCTTCACTTTTGCATCGAAGAAATATATTTCTCATCTTCATATAACAGGTGACTCCAAAGTTGTCATTGATTGGTTCTCAGGAAGATGTAATCTGCAAGTTGCTTCTTTAGATGGTTGGAAAAGGAATATAAAGAAACTTTGATCAAAATTTGTTCATATTGGAGCTCAAAATGTTTACAGGGAACTCAACATAGTCGCGGATGATCTTTCTAAACAAGCATTATTGCTAGAAGAAGAAAAAGATTATATTAATGAAATGGATGGTGATTCCATTATCAATGAAGCTCTTTTTAAATATCTTTTGACTGTGTCTTAATTAGTTGGTTTCTAAATCTTGAAGCTTTTGGGCTCTGTTGCCTCCGGTCATGAACAATCATTTTTTGTGTGTCTCAATTTTGAGCTTGTGGATGTTTCTTAAGGATTTGTTTTGGATTGGTAGCTTTTTTTGCAATTTGATATATTGGGTTTTTTTAAGGAAGGTCCATATTCTTGTGACAATATGGTTATCTTATATTTTAATGAAAATATAGAATTTTTTTAATACGAAAAAAGTCAAATTGTTATGGATATTGCTTAAGAAAAGCTAAAACAATATTTTATATTTAAAAAATGTTAAAACAAGTAATGTTTAATAATTTAGTATTTCATATTATAATATAATGATGTTTTTAATAAATTATTTAACAAAAATTATATAATTATATATTTTGTTTTTAAAATTAAATAATAATTAATATAGATCCATCTTAACTCTAGTTCTATTAAGTATTGAGAGGGATCAAATCCCTTGAGGTGCACTCATGTTTTAGAGTCCTAAACTTGAGAAAATGTTTGCACCACAAGGGTTTGATCTCTCTTCATGCTTGATAAAGCTGAAGTTAAAATGGATCTATGTTGGTGAAGTAAAATAGTTGCAATTTACCTAATTATTGATTCGCTTACAATTATTACAAAACTAATGTCTATGTTTTATTATTAACTTAAAAACACATGATCTATTAACTTAACTATACATAATCCAATATATTTTCCACTAAAATTGTATAGCACCAACTAATCCAATTTGGAATCATGTTGTAAATAATAACTCATAAACCTTACAAATAAACAAAAGTTGCATTGATTAACTAATTATGAAGTAAAATCCAAAAACTATTATCTTATTCATTGTTTTATTATTAACTTAACAATACATAATCCAATATATTTTTCATTCTAATCATCCAAGTGCCAACCACTCCAATTTGGATTGTGTTATAGATTATCACACACAAATCCTAAATAAACAAAAGTTGCATTATTTATAAGTTGTGAAATAAAATTATTATTATTGATATGCATGCCATAGTTATATGAGATCTCTCTCTATATATTGTAAATTTCGTTGTCTTGTAACTATTTATGCAAATATTTATT
>LPNX010718438.1:234473-248903 GCA_001517045.1 Pseudotsuga menziesii | reverse complement strand
ATATTTGTAGATTTAATTGTCTTGTAATTATTTATGAAAATATTTATTTAATATCTATAATTCTTTATTAAAATTTGAATTCGAAATATAATATATATTTATATCAATATGTTTTACAATATAATCAATTTAAATTTAAAACCGACATGCATTTGGTATATATATATTGAGTGGGCCTAATGGTTAAGAGCATGTGTTTCCTCTTACGAAGCCACAAGTTCAAATATAGAGGGGGTAATATATGCACACCTTTGTAAACTTTAACAGTTAAATCATTATGCAAAAGAAGTTCCCTAATCCCACAAACAAAAAAGTTTCATACACCAAATTAATGTCTCACTTTACAATAACCTTAAAAATAAATTATTATTAAATATAATATTTTTATTTTTTACAATCACATCTACACACCGTTATTTTTTTTTCAAGAAGAAGAAAGCCTGCCTTGATATTCATAATATGAATCAAAGTACATCATAACAATCAACCAAAAATCAAGATCTATCTAAACAGACCATACAGATGACTACCACATCGACCCAGAAGATACTCGCCAGGGGAAAAGGCGTAACAACAAAATAAATGACCCATCAGAAAACTGTCTCATCATATAGTGGGTCCTGACCTCTCAACCACATCTATCGAAAGACCAAAAGGGTGCTGAACAGCTGTCCAAAAGAGGCCGCTCAGCACATCATACTAAGAGGGCAAAGGAAACATCCCTCAAACATAATCAAAAGAACTGAACAACATCATTAGAAATCAAATGATTCTGGAAAACTTCCTTAAAGGAACCTTTACCCTGAGGGTAGGAGAGCGCTGATTTCGATAGTCGGTCAGCCAACCGATTGTGCTCACGATAGATGTGAGTGAAAGTCAAGCCCAAAAAGCTGGCAATGAGCTTTTTAGTCTCCCGACCCCAGTGCCTGAGGTCTGGTGGGGAGAGCACAGCCGATCCAATCGCCCAATTGATGATCACTGTGGAGTCACCGTAAACTTGGACAAGTGGGATCCCCATCACATGGGCAGCATGGAGAAGTGCCCATAAACTGAGCAGTCCTGCCATAGTGTTAGTACCTTGTCCAACCCCCAGCGAGAATTCCAGGTGATGTGTCTCACTAATGAAAATACAAAAGTCCACACCCGCATTCATATTTCTAGAGGCACCATCCATAAAGCCACAAGGATATGTCATGCTTGGAGCAATTCCCAATACTCTGGTTCGACCTCTCCTAGAAATGTTCACCGATGGGAGAGCTTTAATATAGCAAATGGATTGCTTGATCAGACTGTAAGTGTTCTTTTTTACCCCTTCAAATAAAGCCAGGTTGCGAGCTTTCCAGAACAGCAACATCATTTGAAATGGGAGCAAGAGAAAAGGCGAGGTCTTAGGCATCAACGTAAGCCAGAATCTGATCATCTCCCCAACCGAGACCACAGGAGCAAAAACATGGAGATTGAAGGAATCGCAAACATGTGTAACAACAGTCTTCTAGACACTGCACTTATTGAATAAATGCTCAACAGTTTCTTCATCAGCACAGCAAAGAACACAATAACCAGGGCCATGAAAACCTCTTTTCTGGAGATTCTCCCACGTAAGAATCTTATTCCGAATAGTCAGCCAAATAAAGCAAGATATTTTACTAGGGAGAGCACTATTCCAAAGAGTGTCAACATCAAGACAGGGAGCTGAATGCGTGTGGGACTCAACAATACAATCATAAACAGCCTTTGCAGTGATAGAACCAGCATTCTTCTTATAGATCCATAAAAGTTCATCAGAACTATCAGTGAGGTGAATACCAGCACCAATGAGACTGTCAATATAATTATTCCAGATAGTGGAATATGGACCACCAAGATCCAGATCACCAGCAGTATACCAATAGCAGCCCGAAGACAAAGAGTTGTGTGCCTGCGCGAGGGAGCTGATATTCAGATCCTCCAGGTAGGACCTCAAATCCTCAGGGAGACCGAAGGAGGACTGGCAACCCACAATAGGATCGATACCCAACAGAACATTTTCACCGTTTCCCACCTGCCATGCCAAATGTGCACCCATCCAAGGAAGAGTTTGTATAAAGCCTCTCCAAATAGCAGAGGCACCACGCACACAAAAGTGCTTTTTTCTAAGCCAGTCAACCACACTGGAGCATTTAATATATTTCTTGAAAAGAACCTGTGACCACAGACCATTGGAGTGCAAGACCCTCCAAAAATTTTTAAGACGAAGGGATATACTAAACCAATGCAGGTTTTTTATACCCCATCCTCCACATTCTTTAGGCCAGGACAAGTCATTCCAGCATGCCAAATGATACTTGTTGACATTTTCAGTAGACCCCCAAAGAAAGTTAAACATGATACTTCTAAGTTTCTGCAGGATGGAGGCAGGTATAGGCGCTAGACTCAGCCAATAAACAGGAATGCTGGAAAGGACAGATTGAACCAGGACAAGTCTTCCACCCAAGGAAAGAAACTGAAAAGACCAATTACAGATATGCTTTTCAAATTTTTGGAGAAGCCAGTATCAGTCATTAACACGATACCCCATAGGTTATAAAAAGAACCCCAGATAAGAGAAACCAGAGTGAAGGGGAAGCATTCTGAAAGGCAAAGAACAAGCAAAGGTGTTTTGACAAGCAGAGTCCATATTATAGAACAGAAAGCAGGACTTATCAACATTTATTTTCATACCTGAGGCCTTACAAAAAGCAGGACTTATCTACACACCGTTATTATTATTAATACTCGGTCACTTTTCTCAATACATTTATTTTCAGGAAAATCTCAATACATTTATTATTACTTTATTACTTCCACTCACATCACAAATGAAGGTCTTCGAGTCAAATAAATAAACGTTATGGGAAAAACGACTTTATCATTATTCGTCCGACGGCCACCGATACAATCCTTTCATACTAAAGTTGGGAAACATTTACCACGTGCTCTGCTAGAACTTAGTCACTAAGCACTCAACGCTTACTTTATGGAATATGGAATATTGCACGGTCTTGTTTTGTCCCCCTTTGCACGTTAACAAATAAGCTTGTGAATATATATATATATATATATATATATATATATATATATATATATTAATTTTGTTAAAAACTTGGAGGAAGCGATTTTATATCATTATTTTATAGTATATTTTTATCTAGAAAATGATAAATGAAAAACATTTTATGGATTTAAAAAATAGTATAAAATATGGTTTTAGATGGTTTTAATCTAAGAATTTTTTTAAATTTTTTTATAATTTTATTAGTATTTTATATAGTTGTGAAGATTGGGACGTCAGTATTTTTATAAAATTGTGGAGAAAGATAGAGCTAATCCAAATGCTTTTTTTAACTAGTAATCTTAATTAAAGGATATAGAGTCTTATCGTATCCTCTTTAAAGAAAGAGTCTTATCTTCATTAAGTGCATGTCTCAAGTTAAACAACATGGGAGACAAGAGCTTTCCTAAGGTTTCTCAAGTCAAAACCACCTATTGCTAGAACTCTTTATTTTAACTAGTCTAAAATTATAACAAAGCACTAGAGTGAAAGATGGTATTGAACAATTCTTAAAATTTCATGCATCGAAAGAATTTGTCATCTTTGTGATACTAAGATGGTTGAAGATGAAAATCATTTTCCTATGCACATCCCGAATAGTTTGCAATTTCAAATTATTTGTTACAATATTCACCTTCCTAATATTTTAACTCATCAAAACAATGGGGATTCTTCATCATCATGATCATATTTTTTCTATTTCTAATATTTTATCTTGTTTAAACTATTTTTTCTTTATATAAATATTTAAATATTGTCTTTTTTTTTCTTATAAGGAAAACTTTAATGTTTTATATATTTTATTAGTATTTGAACATTTATTTTATTTTTTCTTATTATGAAAACTTAAATGTATTATCAATTAATATAAAGCATTAAAAGTAATTAGCAACTTATATCTTTCCCTTTTCTAAATTTATTTTTATATTATATGTCAAGTATAAATCTAAATTTTAATTTTTAAACTTTATATAATGTAAATATTTTCAATGTGTAATTTTTCATTTTTTTTATATTGATGATATTGGTGATGGTGATTAATGCTAAGACCAAATTTGGTTTATCGGACCTTAAGAGAAAAGACAAAATAGATATGATTTGTTTTGTTTTAAAATATTATTCCTAAGCTCAAAAAGCTTAAAGAGAAGCATTTCTAGCTCACCGAGGAGTTAGAAGGTTAGAGAGGTCAGTGTTGCTGCAAAGATTATTGAACTTAGATCTAATGTGGGTGTAGGCGAAACACTTTAAGAGAAAGCATGTTTCATGTTAGACTCTCATAGACTCGCAAAGGTGGAAAATCCTTTATGCCCATAATGCTTTAGGGGTAGTCCAACACCCAAGTTCGCTATGAAGCTCAAGAGAGTTCATTCTAATCTTGGAAATATTAATTTTTCTCTTTGATCTTGTTAAGATAGAAAGATAATTTTGATCCTCAAGATTAGGGTTAATGATCTCTTTATAATATCACAATTTTATGTTAACCTTTAAATCTTCCTTACACCACATTTTCTCTTTGATCATAGATGCAATAATAGTTTTAGTGTTATCGATGTTTTGTAAAGTGACATTTTGTCAATCCCCCAATGGTTTAACCAAGTCATGGCATCTTTATGCCACCCCCACTTGACACACAAGCGGTTTTGGCTAGATTAAAGAGCAATTTTAGGAAGGCGACAGTCTTCTATATTTTTTAATTTGTGCTTGTACATTAGATACCTAATCATAGCCATGCTTTTAATGGGAGAGAGCCTCACTTCTAAGAGGAGAATGGAGTAGCTATTTCTTGATTTGCTTAATTCTTCTCCATGATTCTCTAGAAATGTTGCAACCCTAATCTTCACAACCGTATAAGATAACAGGTGTGACGAACCTTGTAAAGAGGAGTTTCTTTCAATACCACATCATAAGGGTGGTTGATTTACAATTGTTTTCAATAACTAAGTAGGCTTTCCACCCTCCATTTATCCTCTTCTTGATGCTATAGTTCCACTTGAGCTTGTGATGGAAGTTAGTTCTGAGATATTTATAAGAATTCGCTTCCTTTAGGTTTCTATTGTCATATAAAAAATTATCGTAAGTGCTTTTATTGGACCTAATAATCATGACTTTTGTTTTGTCGATGTTAACGATCATTCCCATATTAGAGCATAAGTCCTTGAGAATTCTTAATTGCTTCTCAAGATCATAGGGGCACTTTTCCATAAGAACGATATCATCAACATAAAGAAGAATCACAATGACTATTCGTGCCAAGGTCGTGCTAGCACAACTTTCTTCTTCTAGACAACCTTCTAGCTTATCAATGTAAATGCTGAAAAGAGTAGGGGAGAGAGGGCACTGTTGCTTAACTCCAATATTATAGTTAATATCCTGCGACTAGCCCTCGGGGTTCTTGAACTTGGGAATGACATTCTCATATAAAATTATAGTCGCACGCCTTATCTCGAAAGGAACCTTTAACTCCTCTAATCTATTCCATAGGTTCTTTCTAGGCAATGTATTAAAATATTTTCTAAAGTCTACGAAACAACAAGAAATGTTGCATTTATTATTACGACACCCCTCCACAATTATCTAAGCATAACAAGGTGATCCATGGTTGAGTGGTGCTTTTTGAAGCCTGTTGGGATTTAGCCCGCTTTCGTTCATTTTCCATCCATATGTTAATCTTCTTTTCCAAAAGAATACCGTATAGATTGGTTAACAGAGGGATAATCATAATGGTTCGATACTTATAAGGGTTATCTTTAATATCTCCATTTTTAAAAATAGGAACTATAAGGCTCAAAGTCCAAGGATTAGGGAAACCATGCTTGACTGCCATATTAAAGAGATTGTGAATGTAAGGGATGAGGACATGTACTCTGTTTTTTAAGATTTATGCTTGGTACCCTACAATGTCTTTAGCTTTCCATTGGCTAGGCGCTTGATCCTAAAGTCTATGTATTCTAAAGAAAAAAAATTGCTCGGTTGTAAGGAGGGATTGAATGTTATCCACGACTTACGGGGATTCGTAAATATTTGTAAGATATGAGTTCTAGTCTTGTAAAGAGATATTATTATTTTGTTTAGTTTTGTAAGTTAGAATTTTCCTCCATAATTTCTTAGGGGCCATCTAAGGCAAGTGTAAAATATTTTTCTATATTTTATTTATATAGAAAATATTTTTTCTTTTAATTAGAGCTTTGTCCTTATTTATCTTGTTCACTTTCATAGACTCTTCAAAATATTCCTTGATTTATCTATGTGCATGCTTACATTCATTTTCATACCAATGGTTGGTTCTTGTGTTCTTCTTTTTACTAGAAATTTAGATAGAGAACTTGTTGATGGAAGAAGAGAGGGAAATAGTAAAAAATATGATAGAGGTATTCTATATTGGCCTTATTTGAAAGAGGGAACACCTTCTTTATCAAATCATTTAGAAATCCATCTGTATTATTTCTATAGAAGACAAAGTGCTTTTAGCTTTGATAATTTTCCTCTATGGGCTTGTTAGGCATGGAAAGGATGAGGGTTATAATTAAAGGTATGTGATCCAAGTAAAGCTCGTGCTCATTTAAGATGTCAAAATTCATTATTTTGTTGTGCAAAGGGATATCCACCACACTACTTCCAAAACCATGAATGTAATTCCTCCTACTAGAATTTGACCACTTCTTTAGGTTGATGCAACTTATAATATCTTGAGCACTACAAAGTTTGACTAGGCTCCAAAATACATTTTTTCCTAGATCTTCATAACTTCTATTGTACCTGTTAGCTGAAGCAATGTCTTCATCTAAGTAAAGAGGATTAGGGTTGGATTAGTTGCTTAAAAGAATAACTTGGTTGCTTGAGGTTCTAGCATTGAAGTATCCAGGGATAATTTTAAGAACACCCCTGAAATTTATATCTATAATAAATGGGAGAATATCCCTAATATATAGAAAAAGTTGAAGGGTATTTTATCAATAATATAATATGTCTATATAATTTTTTGGCTAATCTTTCATTCTATTATAGAATCTTGTAAAATATTAAAGAATCTTTCACTAGACTATAATATATTGTAAAATCTTGGTGAATATTTCACTGAATTATAAAATATTGTAAAAAATTGGCAAATCTTTCATCAAATTATAAAATTTTATAATGTCTTGGTGAACCTTTTGCTAGGAAAACTCATCTTTTGATTCTACATATTACTAAGGTAGTGCAATAGAAGAGCGTATACTAGAGCTTGAATCTCTCAACTCCTAGACCCTTAAATGAAAAAATGCATGATTGAGGAGAGGAGAGATTTATTTATACATTTCACATGCAGTATTGGGTGACTTAAAACTGGAGGTGTTGGTGAAACACAACTACAGTAGCTATACTTGGGGAAAGTGGGGACTCCACTTTTTATCTCGTACCTTAAGGTCCAACGGATATGTGGGGATGGAAATCTTGACATACTGACAAACTGATAGAATTGACCACTCTACATAGTGGAGTGATTATGGAAGCCACTAACCATTATTACAACATGGAGTGTTATCGAAACGCACAACCTTAATCTCTCATTATCAAGCTACCCTTTAAGAAAAAATAACCTGCTTATTTTTTTGTAGACACGAATGCCAATTTTTCCTCTCTTTTGTTGTCAATCAAAATATGAATATTGTCATTTGATTTATAATTTTAAGAGTGAGTTAGAAAATTCCAATGGTTATTAGAAATAAGAAAATGCACTAATAAGAATAGAAATCACATTAATGCATCATCATACATATCATTATAACTACTGTATCAAAGGCTATTTTTTCTTAGATAAATTGAGGAGGTGTTTGTATCCATGTACTTGAAAATTTTGAAAGCATGCAAAATGTGGTAAAATTATTTTATCACCATCATTGAATGCAAAAGTCTATATATCAAATAGCATAATGTCTACATCTCAGGTCAAACATGCCCTGTACATATTATATACAATCATGATGGAGATGAACTATAGTGTTACAACTAAATCATATAGTTATCATACATAATTAGATCCATTTCTAGATGATGATAGCAATTACACATCAAAACAACTCAACAAAAAACATTGTACTTCTAAATGACCCTTACAAAAAACAAAATATCGTAAATTTAGGTTATAAATAAAATTGATGAACTTTGCAACACAAATAAAAAATATACGAATCACGAACTTCTCAATACAAATAAAAGAATCTACCAGTATGCTTTGGACAATTCTACAAGAAGATAACTAAATAATGACCATTCCACTATACACCCACCATTATAATCAATGTGAATTCATTTATATTACAAACATCCCAAACGTCAACAATAAAAAACATAAAATACGAACATATACACTCTCATTAATGCCTTAGATCCAATAATAATTGTAGAGCAAGATCCTAATAATTTTTTTTTAAACAATTGGGTCAATTTTAGTTTGAATATATAAAAACCATGTGGCGTCTCTCCATCAAGAGTATCATCCACTAACAACATATAAATGTCAATCGATAGTTTAAACATGACAATAAATAAAATAAATCATATATTTTTATCTCTATAACACTTTCACAGGACTGATACTCCTAGGATAAAATAAAACCCTAATAACACTTAATGATCCCTAAGAACCAAAAGTGCCCTATAATTCAGTAAGTCTAAAAACACATCCATTATAAAAAGCACGATAAAAGGTAAATTTACAATATAATAATATATTGTAAATGTGGATAAAAAGCATAAAAATTTTGATAAAAAGAATACCATGTTAATTATTGGATAAAAACCATGATGTGAGTTTGTTTTCTTTGATAAATTGCATGTGTAGCATGCCCCTTCAAGAGTTGAGCTTTCAGAAATGAAAATATTATGTGAAGATTAAAATGTCGAGAAAACTAATAATGAAAATTGGAATCGCATCAACCAGAACCTTCACCCTACAAGAGCAATCCGATATGGGTTGAAAGAAGGCATCACTTGAAATTGACTAAAACTACAGGACAATGCAACCATATGCCTAAATTACAAGGAAAATGGAGAGCGAAATTACCCTTGGGAGCCTCTGATACTTAAAATTGGGGGTGAAAGAGTGATTTCCCTAGATTTTCTCTAGAAATTTGGGACAAAAGATAGATCGAAGGGAGATTTTTCTAAGGAGAAACTATTTTTTTTCATTTTCCTCATTAATATACGAGAGGCTGTTTATTTTGGATTTATTTATTTTGTAATAAATATTGGGCGAATATATTGGAGCTGAAAAATACCTTTCCATATAAGAAAATAACCCACTAAATTTTTGTAACCCCCTTAATATATCCCATGGGCTATATTTAGCCCCTAAAATTATCCATGGAAGTATCCCATTAACATGATATTGCCTGCATTTATGAGGCTAGAAATATGGTGCTCCAAGCCATTATAGGGACAATTTTTAATCTAAATTGCACTTCTTATAAAAGTTAGAATTAATAGGGGTGGAATAACATATTACTATGTAGGTTCTTATAGCATTGATGTACATGATTTCTAGACAAATATATTGATTGGAAGGGTCTTTCTTATAAAGCCTAATATTGGGATAAATGCTTTTTCTAGTGTAGCAAAATATTCCTCCAATCACTCTACGAGAGGACCATTTGTTCCATACTGACCATAGGACAAAACCATCTATGTCAAGGACTTTAGCTTCTTCATGTTCCCAAGTTTCAATGAGAAATATAATATCAATGTCTTCCAATATCCAACTTAACGTAGGGTCTTTGTTCCATGGGAAGGCCTGATAGTTCCAAGAGAGGATCCAAAGTGTACCAAATTTCTATCTAGTGGTATCTTTTTGGTTTCGATCCCCAATGACATCTTTTCTATTTCTAATGATCACCCATTTACCTCATTTCTTGGCTTATTTTACATTTTGAACCTCCTTTCTTAGTTTGGTTTGGTCTTTTAGAATGGCATCTTCACTTATAAATATTCTTGATCCTTTTAGTATCAAAAGTTTACTCTGAGTATCCAAAGTTTATGGTAATTAGAGCTAATCATAACCATGATTAGTCTATTTTTATTTTCAATTAGTTTTCCCAACCTCTGTGCTTACGTGAGACAGGTTCGTTTCAATTTTTAAATTTTCATGTAGCTCTGCCTTGACCACGGCTAGTGTATCTTCTTCTATATATTCCTTCAAACCAAAAATTACCAGGTTCAAGGCTCTTTTGTTATGCTCATAGTCTAACTCTATTAGCTTGTTCATTTCCTCTTTAACTAATTTTCCTTCTAAGGTTATATTATCATTCACCCTTTCTTCTATCTCTTTAATCATGTCCTTCATCTGAATATTTTTTGAATTGTCGGTCTCTCCTTGATAGGTTCATTTCGTTTCTTGGCTTTGTTTTTCCTCTTGTTGTCTATTTGTTTTTTAATCTTATCTTCCAAGGATGCAAATTTATTGTCAAGCATAGTTTCTAACTCTTTTTGAAATCTAACATCTCTTTCTTCCCTCCTCTTTTGTAATAATTCTATGTGATTGTAAATGTTATGTAGGGTGATTGTGCTAGGCCTCCCTTTGACAACTTTTGGTAATTGGGGTGAGTTGTTCATTTTTTAAAAGTATGAAATCTATAAATAAATATGTACAAGGAGAGTGAAGGAACTTGTGCTCCTAGATTCTTATGTACACTTCTCAAGAGGTCTTAACCATGTCTTATTGTTGTACACTATTCCCATGCTTGTGAATTTATGTACTTCGCAACAAATTAGAGTTTCTCACTGCAACTTGACATGCTGATATTATGTGAACAACAATGTCCATATTAACATGAGACTGCAGAGCAGAGTTTATGTGAAGTTCATTATTCTTAATTGAAATTTATTTTATGCAAGACCCAATGCTTTTCCTGAAGAAGAGTGCTTTGCCCAGATTGTGAAGAAACAATGCAAATATATGCCCGAAGAACAAGTTAAATTACGCTTGAAGAATTTGAGTCATCGTAGATTAATGTCTTCACTACCTTCATCAAATGAAGATTTTTCCTTAGCTGCAGAGATATAGCCACCAATGATATTGTTGAGTTCGACTTAAATATGAAAATAATAGTTTAAAAATTATCAAATGAATAGTTTTCCCTAGCCACCAAGGTAGATCCTTCACCACAAATCAAATAGGGCCCGCAGTCACATATTTGTGCCCTCGTTGTATTTGGATTCAAAACCGCAAAGAATAGTTTAAAAGTTATATAAAAATATAAACTATTTATTTTTTTATATACTTTCTTTGAAAACAATTCTATGTTTTAATTTTAATAAATTTTAAGTGTTAATTTTAAAATCTTTTATATTATAAAAATATTTTCAATGGGAAATTTCCCAAGTTTGTATTAATCTTTCCATTAAATTCTCTATTTCTTGGTGATGAGCTATAATGTTTTTCAACAACAAACTTTGTTATTTTTCTCAAGCTAATTTCTATGTTATTGCGAAGTAGACTCACTAAAAACTAAAATATAATCTTATGAGGGTAGTTTTTTTTTCATGATAGTCATTTAGTGGTTATAAATAGTCTTGTGTTATGGAATGTATTGATGATGGATTCATTCCTTTGACTTGGATTTTTTTATTTTAGCTTAAATAATTTCTAATCTGTATACAATGCAATTTATTACTAACAATAAATAAACTATGATTGTTTTTCCAAGGAAAAAAATACTAAAATATTTAACTTAGTGGTTATGAGTCATATTGAACAAGATTGGGTTGTCACACATAAGCTAATCGATAGAATATTTAGCTACGAGTCAATTTCCACCAAGTTAAAGGAGGCTATTGCCTCTTTGCACCGAGAGTAACGAGGTACTTACAACCATGTATTGGAGAGATGTTGTCACATTTGTCATGTTATGTAACATAGATTTCCCATGTTGGCTCATTACTTATCAAAAATAAAAGCAATGGGTGAATCCATGAAGGCGGGTAACGCTTTTTGGCCAAAAGTGACGCCGAAAATTCGATATTTTTACTCATTTATTACATTGAAGCCTTCAAAACTCATATATGCATTGTGAATTACGACACATAACAAAAACAATTATAGGGAATTATGTTGTCTTTCCACACACACACACACACACACACACACACATTATTAAATATGTCAAAATTGCATTTAATGATAGGCCCGTTCTTGTAAATTTCAAGTAAAGTTAACAAGTAGTTTATGTGCACGTAAAATAATTTAGTGATAAATGTATAATTTTAGAAAAAAATATATATGGACATAATCTACACAAGATACAATGAGGTGCACATATTTTTTTTTAAATTTATGTTTGAAAACTATATATATTTTTATTAATTTTCGAAACTGCCCATTGAAAATTTTAATCATATTTTGTACACATGTGAGTGCACTTAAGGACAAAAAATTACTAGTTACAAAAATTAAAAAACAAAAAAATACCCTTTTGAAGAGAACGCGTTGGTCTAGGGCGTATATATTTTTTGAGTTTTTTTGGTCATGTACTTTTTATGTTATTGATTTTTCTTTGCATTGATTTGACGTTGTGGACACGATTTCACAAGTGTAAGTTTGAAAATAAAATAAAATAAAAAACTATCATATGAACTTAGAAACCTGTAAATTTTATGTCAATGGATAGACAATTCATTGACATATCTTTTGGTATGAAGTATGCTACAAAGGTACATCATAAGACATCGTTTAGGTAGGGTAAAGAGAGAAGTAAAATAAAAAATGTAGAAAAGAGGGATAAATCCTGTTTTTAAACCTGTGGATCGAGCTAATAACTTGATCAAGGTGCTAAAACCATTGATTGAAGTTTTGGGATGATTTTTAAATACCTCAATTGAGGGTTTAAGTGTGGTTAAACCAAAAGCTCGATCGAGCTCTTGTGAAATAAAAAAAATTGAAAAAAAACACGTGAATTATTTTAAGTTAAGGAGGTCGATCAAGCTTAAAAGCTTGATCTAGCTTTTTAAGCTTGGATCATATCATCATGATCATAATTCTCTTCCATGGTCTCCTTAACATCCTCATCTTATTCCTCAGTGTATCGTATTTCTTTTGATTATCTTCAATGTTTTCATTTCACTCCTTAGAACTAATTATGTCGAAGGCGTTAAACAATGGAGACAGAGTCTCCCAGATTCCTTATCGCTCCATTGAATGACATTTCGACACGTGTCTTGTCAGTTTGGTGAATGGTATATGGACAAGTGTCTCACATGTTTGGACAAGTGTTTTGTTAACTTGGTTTCGATTCCTTCTTATTACCTCTATTTTTTGTGTAACACCTCGGTTTTGACCCCGTTGCATTATATATATATGATGCATATATTGTAAGTGATCATGGTGTGGAGCCAAAGGCCAAGGCCCCACCATTGATCGGCAATGCTATGCCTTGGATTTAAATTTGTCACCGATGGTATGTCGGGGCATGCGACATATATTATATTGGTCATCATGTAAATATGCATCCATAATTAATTAAATGAACCCGACCAGCTATGATCGCGGCAACTAAATCGAAAGGGGCATGATTTTCACAAGAATAAGGATGTGGGGTGGGGAAATTTGTCAGCCTTGGCCAATAAGGGAAAATACCCATGTGTTCTCTTCCTTTTGTCTCACCCAACCACTGCAATTAATAATTTCTGCTGGTAGTTGGGAAAAGTTATGGCAGTTAATTGTTTTGGGAGTGGGGCGGCAGGACTGTCAGTCCATGCCTCCACGCACACTCCACCCAGCAGTTGACTTCAGAATGGAAAGGGGAAGCCTTCACGCACTGAAAATTCGCGTCCTCCTGGTAGCTGTTCACCTTCACGCACTTCCCATTTGGCCGCTCACTGTTTTCACGCACAGGAATTTTCTTGGGTTTTACCCACGCGATTTTCTCTTGCAAATTCATGTCCTCCCCATTGCTGTGCATTCTCACGTAGAGGGATTTCTTCCCGTTTTTGGTCTTCACGCACATGATTTTGCTGGATTTACCCACGCAACAGTTTTCCTCTGTGGATTGGTGAATAGTGTGGCCGTATCCTGTACTCACAGGACGATTTTGGGTTCGGCATTGTTGCTCACGCTCACCCACAGGCTGGGAGACTGTAATTTCTTCCCCAACTCGGTCTGTGTATGTTTTCTGGGTGATTTCGTTGCCCAAGACGGGCTATGTTTTTCCATGTTGTTGGTTGTGTTGGTTGTGGTCTTCCTTACATGCTGGGGGGTGTTGTAAATTCGCCTGAGAGTCATTTTGGCCATGATAGGGCCAATAATGACTCAGAATTCATTTTCCCTGTTTAAGCTGTGACAATTGACTTGATTACATACGTGCAATTGTTGGTCTTTGGATTGTGAGAGG
>LPNX010718438.1:142330-234399 GCA_001517045.1 Pseudotsuga menziesii | reverse complement strand
AACTGTGTTGGCTTGGCTGTGTTTTGTGCATCCCTGGCTATGTGTAAGCCTACTTGTTCCCTTATTCCTTGGAGAATCATGCCCAGCTCGGGGGTGGCAGCGTTGCTGAGAGATTGATGAGCACATTGGCCTATGGTTGGGTGGAACGTTGCAGCGACGTAGCTGGTTGCAGATCGAGTTCAACATAAGATAAGTGATTTTCCCCATTTTACTTCTGCAATCTTAATTTCTGTTAATGGAATTGTTGAACATGTTAAATGAATGCATGCATGTATGAATGATGTTGGTTTTCGCTGTGGATGAGGATTAAATTGCATCTAGGCATGATGAATAATCCTGTGTGCATATTTTAGTTCAAATCTGTTTAAGCATTCTGTATTAGCCATTTTTGTGAATTGTGCATGTTCATGGGGCTCTTAGCCCGGTTGTTTAATGGTTGGGTTGCGTCCTCTACGCCAGTTGGAGGCCTGGGGACGTGACATGTTGCTTGAGGGTTTTTCCTATGCGTGTTCGAGAAGTTTGACAGGCGACTCGTGTGTTTTGGCAGGGGTTCTATTAACTGGGTTTCAATGCTTACACATCATCCTTCATTTGTTGCTTGAGGGTCCATCCTGCATGTTTTCGAGAAATTGGATAGGTGTCTCACGTGTTTTGACAGGGGATCTATTAACTAGGTTTTGATGTCTGCTTATTACCTCTGTTTTCTTCTTGAGGGTTTGTCATGCACGTGTTCAGGTGTCTCGTGTGTTTTGACAAGGGTTCTGTTAACTAGTTTTCGATGCAACATCGTTTTCTTCTTAAGGTTTCATCCTGTGCGTGTTCGATCAGTTGGAAAGGTGTCTCACGTGTTTTGACAAGGGTTTTGTTAGCTAGGTTTTTGTGGTTTTCTCATTTGCTGCTTCACGGTCTATCCTAGGAACGACTAGACTAATAGCCTTTAGGTTTTAGGATTGACAGGCCGGGGAATGGATTTTGGATAAATTTATTGCGTGTTTTGACTGGTGTTTTGTTAATTGGGTTTTTATGTAGCTTTATTTGGTACCATGAGTGTGGTTTTACCATTTGCTGATTCCCGGTCCATTTTGCGCGCTGCTGGATTAATAGTCCAGGTGATTTTTTATGATACTCAATTCATGATTGACAAGTCAGGGAATGGATTTTGGACATATGTTTTCAGTGTTTTGACTGTTGTTTAGAGTGTGACCCTAAACGACTCGTGCTTTGCATGACTAGATTGATAACCTTTTCTCCTAATAGATTATTTTGATGCACGTTTCCTACTCAATTTGATGTTTTTGGTGTACACATGGATTGTAAACCCTATCTTTCTTGTTAGTGTCATTCATTGCAGTGTTCTTCCTTCTTTGATTGCACAGATGGAACATTTTTATTTCTTTGGAATTTGGGCATACCCATTGCAAAGGTTTCACACCGAGGGTTTTGCGAAGGTTTCACACTGAGGGATTTTAAACCAAGTGCATTGTGTTTATGCTCAGGGTTTGTGGGGTCACTATGGTCACTTGTTTGTTCACCGCCACTCAGTTCGAAGAAAAACACACCACTGAGATCCCTTCATCGACATTAATTCTCTCCCTCAATGCTCCATTAATGCATTGTTGCTCCATCAATGCAAGAAGGATGGTTGTTTCATTCAGACACGGGCCTCGTTCTTAATTGTGGTTTATCTTATGAGGATTTGGAAGATCTTGTCAAAATCTCTGGTTCATCAGGTTGCTGCTGCACTGCCTTTGCTTTGCATCATTTATACTAAGACTTGAGAAACCAATATTTGCTACTTTTTGGCTTTGGTTTGCTTGTATTGATTTTATTGGTCTCCATTTACACCAGAGGTTTTGCAACATAGGTTTTGCCACTTGGTCAAATTCGGAGGTATTATTTCACCTTGCTTAACTACTTTCGACATTCCTTATGCCAACAAAACATTTGCTTCTTATTTATGTGCCTTTGAATTGATATTTTTTTTGCATTGGGAATTTTAATCCTGAAGTTTCTAATCTTAGTATTTAATTACGAGTGCGCAACTATGATTTATACAATTTATATAATTATTTTAAAACAAATATACATTATCTTGCATAGATTTGACAACAAAATTATTGCTGGTGTGAATTACTATATGTTTACTGTCAAATTGAGGGTTTCATTTTGCAAAATGTATATAAATGTTGTTTTGAAATGGGTATGAGTAGTTTTGAAACATGGTATTTAGTCTACCAGAGGTAACTCTAATTTTCTGGAAAATAGATTAATCCTATTGTTGTCTTAATCTCTTCATTTGTTTTGCAATTTTTGTTGAACCTTTTATTGCTTTCTTTAGAGAAGATGTCCACTTCTGAAGACACTTTCTCATTTAAACAATTGTACCTTCTAAATATATATTTTCTCACTTAAGAGTTAGCTTAGGAATATCCACATTTTCCCACTCTGCTTTGACTGCAAATCTATCCTTCATAACTTAATTCCAAACATGTTATGTGTAATAATTAGGACATATGGGAGTGATTAATCTTGTTAGGACATCCATGAATCTCCATATTAGATATCTAGACACCCCCTACAGTAGAGGGAAATCTGTACTCATGCTGCCCTTCCCAAATATCATACATCCCTTTCTTCAAGGTCTCCCTAAATATTATTGCACTTCAAATTGTGTTCTATCACCTTGCCTATGATGTTCATTTTCATTAGCAAACACCTGGTCTGCTAAAGTTGCTCCCACATCCAAAACATCCTCCATCCATGCAACCCATTTTCTCAATCATAGAATTGCATCAGTCGTGCATCAAAACAAGATGATATGAGATGGGGTTATCAATCCATATTTATGCATGCTTGGCCGTGGAAACCTTTAAAATTAAATATCAACATGCTTTCCTTGTTTTGACTAATGAAATTAGCAACATATTTTTAAACATTATTGCACTTAAAATTTTGTTCTATCACCTTGCTTGTAATGTTCATTCTCATTAGCAAACACACGGTCTGCAAAAGTTGCAATGTTCATTTTCATTAGAAATCACCCGGTCTGCAAAAGTTGCATATTCATCCAAAACATGCTCCATCCATGCAACCCATTTTCTCAATCATAGAATTGCATCAGTTGTCCATCAAAACAAGCCGATATGAGATGGGGATATCAATCCATATTTGTGCATGCCTAACTATGGAAACATTTAAAATTAAATATCAACATGCTTGTCATGTGTTCAGTAATGAAATCAACAGTATGTTTTTTTTGGGTCCAGTGGGGAAGCCACACTAATGTTACCAAATTAGGTTGTATCAAAACTCAGTTAACAAAACACCTGCCATATAAACGAGAGACATGTACCCAAATGCCTCTTTCCATACTGCCAAGGAATCTTGGAGACTTGATCTCAATTGTTTCATCCAAGTGTTTCATCCTTATGTAACCTCAATAAGAGGTATAGGACTTCCCTTCAAAGCATCTAATATGTCTTGGTCATGAGAAAAATAGTACCTTCCCTTATCATAGTTTGCTTAGAGAATTGTCAAGATTCTTATTTTCACTATCATGTTACGAAATAAGCTTGCATGAAAACGCAGTTAACAAAATAGTTGTCAATCAACGTGACCCATTTGTCCCTGAGACACTTGCCATACTTCTAAGGAATATTGGAGACTTTATATCAATTGTTGCATTGAATTATTTCATCATTTTTAAACCTCAAATGAGGAATGCACTGTTTAAGAAGTATCTTATAATGAATAAGTTGTCCAATAGGACTTTGCTTCAAAGCATCTGCTATGTCTTGATCATCAGCAAAAGATTGCCTGCCCTTATCATAGTTTTCTTATAGATATAAATAAGCCCGCACGAAAACCCAATTAACAAAAAACCAGCCAGAAACATAAAACATTTGTCCAAAATCCATTCCCCAGCTTGTCAATCCTAAAGCCTATAAGATTGAAATTCACTCGGGCTATCAATCCAGTCGTGCGCAGGATGTACTGTAAAGCAGGAAATGGGAAAACCACATAAGCTTACCATTCCAAGATGCATACTTTTATGGAACATATATTATTCCTATAGTTTCCTTTGACTCTGCAATTGATGTTGCAATCTTTGTTGGATCTTTATTGGGCTTCTTTGGAGAAGTTGCTTTCTTCTTAAGGAACTTCCTCATTTAAAAAATTTGTACCTTTTAAATATTTATTGCCTTTATGAAGAGTAGCATTCGACATTTCTACACACAACCACCTTGCTCTGATTTCAAGTCCATCCTTCTTTATAACTTTCTTCCAAATATGTTATACATAGTGAGGACATCTCATATAACCATGTCAAGGCCGTGTGTAAGACGTGCCTTGAAGCTTGTACAATTGAAAATCACCTGCCTTGCCATGTTTTTACACATGAAAGAAAAATAAAACATGTTTTAGGGCAAATAGGAAAGCCATAATGAGATCACAAATTAATGCTGCATCAAAACCCAGTTAACAAGAAAATCTCCCAATTTTTGAGCACATTGAAATTTTTTCATATTCCATCTGCTATAGAAAAACTACAATTGTTCAAGTCCTACCTACTTGCTTAAGAAGTCAACAATTTGTTGACTTCAAGTCCTAAATATCAACATGCTTTCCATGTTTTGACTAATGAAATTGACAACAACTTTTTTTTTTGGGGGGGGTAGTGGGGAATCCACGCTCATGCTATCAAAATAAGATTGCATCAAAACTTAGTTAACAAAACAACTGTTAAATAAATGGGATACATCTTCCCAAATGCCACTCTCCATAATTTCAAGGAATCTTGGAGACTTGATCTCAATTGTTTCATCCTTGTTTAACCTCAATAAGAAGTATAGAGCTTCCATTCAAATCATATTATGTTTCTTGGTGATGAGAAAAATAGTGCTTTCCCTTATCATAGTTTGCATAGAGATTTTTCAACCATTCTTATTTTCACTATTAGGTTATGAAATAAGCTTGCATCAAAACCCAGTTAACAAAACACCTATTAATCAACGTTAGCAATTTGTCCCTGAGACACTTTCCATAATTCTAGGGAATCCTGGAATAGCAATTTGTCCCTGAGACACTTTCCATAATTCAACCATTCTTATTTTCACTATCAGGTTACAAAATAAGCTTGCATCAAAACCCAGTTAACAAAACACCTATTAATCAACGTTAGCAATTTGTCCCTGAGACACTTTCCATAATTCTAGGGAATCTTGGAGACTTCATATCCATTGTTGCATCCAAGTATGTCATCATTTTTTAACCTCAAAAAAGGAATGCACTGTTTAAGAAGTATTTTAAAATTAATAAGTTGCCCAATATGATTTTTCTTCAAAACATCTGAAATGTCTTGATCATGAGAAAAAGAGTGTCTACCCTTGTCTTGATCCAAATAAGGCTACATCAAAACCCAGTTAACAAAAATCCAATCAAAACACATAAAACATTTGGCCAAAATTCATTCCTCAGGCTATCAATCCAGACGTGCACAAAATGGACTGTAAACCAGCAAACAGGAAAACCATACTCAGTTGACCATTCCAACCCGCATAGTTTTATGGAATATATATTATTCCTATAGTTGTTGTTGACTCTGCAATTTTTTTTGCAATATTTGTTGGATATTTATTGGGATTATTTGGAGCAGCTGCTTGCTTCTGAAGGAACTTCCTCACTTAAAAAATTGCACCTTCTAAATATTTATTGGATTTGTGAAGAGTAGCATCCAGCATGTCCACACTTGGCCACCCTACTCTCATTTCAAGTCCATCCTTCTTTAGAACTTTCATCGAAATATGTTCTACATAGTGAGGACATATCATATAACTGTGTCAAAACACACAAGACATATTCCCAAAAAACCATTTGTCGACTTTCCAATCTTGAAGCCTAGAGGCTATCAATCAAGGCGTGCACATGACGGACAGTGAGGAAACAAACGAGAAAACCACACTAAGTTTATCAAATATTGCTGCATCAAACTCAATTAACAGAACCCCTGTCAAAACACGTGAGACACCTGCCCAACTGCCCAAACATGCATAGGATGAACCCTCAAACAACAAACAAAGATTATGAAGTAAGCCTACATCAAAAGCCAATTAACAGAATCCTTGTCAAAATATGCAAAGAAATAAGTATGCCAATCTGCAGAGAAATACAAACATTGCATCTGTGGAATCAAAGAAGGAAGAACACTATAGTGTAGGACACTGCCAAGAAATATGGCGTTGTCAATCCAGGTGTGCACACAAAAACGAAATTGAGCAGCAAACGTGCATCAAAACACACTACCAAGAGATAAGCCTATCAATAAAACTCTACACAAGACGAACCTTTTAAGGCCACACTCAAAACACCAACAAAAAAATGAAAAATTAACTTTTCAAAATCCATTTCCTGGCTTGTCAATTATGAATCCTGTATGATCGAAAATCACCCCACTTGCACTTCATGAAAAGGCATTTTGACATCTAGGCCTTGAATTGCATTAAGAATTGTTTCATCCTTCTTTAATCTCAACAAATGCATGCAATTTTTAAGAAATATATTACAATTAACAAATTTTCCAATAGGACATTCCTTTAAAAGAAACATAAACGTCTTGGTCACAAATAAAACAATGACTTCCCTTTTCATACTTTGCTTGGAGAATGTAAGCCCCGAGGGTAAACAATGACTTCCCGATGAACCAAAGATTTTGACAAGATCTTTGAAATCCTCATAAGATAAGCCACAATTAAGAACGAGGCCCATGTCTGAACGAAAAAACCATCCTTCTTGCATTGAAACAACAACAATGCATTGATGGAGCATTTAGAGAGAGCATTTATGTCGATGAAGGGACATCGATGATGTGTTATTCATCAACCCGAGCGACGGTTAAAAAATAAGATACCTTAGATACCCCACAAACCCAACGCTTAAACACAATCCAGTTAAAAATAAGCCCAATACAGGAAATCCCTCCGCGTGAAACCTTTGCAAAACCCTTGAATTGAAACCTTCGCTTTATTTTTATGTTACCTAGCTCCAAATATAGCCATCTCGTTTAAGTATAAGGGACAATAACCTGTATAAGGGTTTATGTCACATTTCAACTTAGCAACAAACAAATAATTACATTATAGCCATCCTAAATATAGCCATGCTTGAACATATACAAATCATTAACTATTATGAAGAAAATTTAACAATCTCAAGTTTTTTCATATAGAAGCTATCTAAGCTCTTACAACAAGCCTTCTCTTCCATGCCATACCTTTGATGCAATGAGTTCCTACGTCTATGTATTATAGATCTCAATATAGAAAATGATCCTTGGGTTTCAAAGCCACAACTAGAAAATAAAGTTTGTAGAAAAAAGTTTTCATTTTGTTGACCATGCCTTTGATGGATGGGTCATTTGGGAAAAAAGAAAATACTTTCAAAGGAATTATACATGAATTTTTTTGGCAACTACATTATACATCACAATGTAAATTTTTATTTGCAATACAATAGCGAAGATTCTTTAGGTGAGCACCATTAGTAATTTAACACGCTTTATATATATACATTTCCTTTCTCTATGAGCATCTAGGGAAAGGAAAATCAATCATCAAAGAAAAGTTGTTAGCTGACGAACCGAAGAGTTTGATAACTTTTATTCCTTGGAAACCGAGAAACATCCCAACCAAACCTTTTGATCCTTTCACTCTATCTTTAGCGAACTTCAACTTTTGAACTCATAGCTTCCAGATATTCCATAAAAAACTAACTATGTTTTTCTCCAATTTCAGCGAACCCCAAATGATGTACTCACTTGTTAATATTTAAATATTGAAATATATAAACTCCTACTTATGACTGAATTTATAATAGAACCACGATAACCCAAGTTACACATGACACCAATATGTAACAAATAGATCTCTATAGCAATAGAGTATTTTAGAAAACTATGATAATATATTTAGAATCAAAACCTAATCAAGCCTAAAATAATGCATTGAGGGAGCATTGAGGGAGAACATTGATGTTGATGAAGGGACATTGATGGTGTGTTCTTCATCATCTCGAGTGGTCGTGAAAAAACAAGCTAATTAAGAGATCCCATGGTCCCTAAGCATAAGCACAATCCAGTTGGAAACAAGCCCAATACTAGAAATCCCTTCGCGTGAAAACTTTGCAAAACCCTTAACATGAAACCTTCTCCTCATTTTCTTGTTACTTAGTTACAAATATAGACATCCTGTTTAAGTACAAGCGAAAATAATCTATATAACAAAACCAAGATAACCCAAGTTACACATGGAACCAATAAGTAGAAAATATATCTCTATAGCAATGGAGTATTTTAGAAAATTATGATAATAGATTTTGAATCAAAACTTGATCAAGCCTAAAAGTAATGCATTGATGCAGCATTGACGGAGAGAATTGATGTTGATGAAGTGATATCGATGGTTTGTTCTTCATCAACCCAAGCGACCATGAAAAAACAAGCTACATAAGAGATCCCATGGCCCCTAAGCTTAAACACAATCCACTTGGAAACAAGCCCAATACCAAAAATCCTTCCGCGTGAAAATTTTGCAAAACCCATAAGGTGAAACCTTCGCCTCATTTTCTTGTTACCTAGGTACAAATATAGCCATCCCGTTTAAGTACAAGTGACAATAATATGTATAACCATGCTTTATATCACATTTCACCTTAGCTACAAACAAATCATTACCATATAACCATCCTAAATATAACCATTCTTAAACATATATAAATCATTAAACAATTCTGAATAAAAGTATTAAGAAGCTAGAAGCTATCCAAGCTCTTATAACAAGTCTTCTCTTCACTTCCATACCTTTCATGCAATGCATTACCATGTCTATGTATTATAGATCTCAAGATAGAGAATGATCCTTGGGTTTCAAAGCCACAAGTAGAAAAGAAAGTTTTTAGAACAAAGTTTTCATTTTGTTAACCATACCTTTGATGGATGGGTCATTTGGGAAAAAAGAAAATATTTTCCAAAGCATTATAAAGTACTTTTTTTGGGGAGCTACATTATACATCACAATGAAATTTTTTGATTGCACATAGGATTTGTACTTATTTATTGCTATGTATAAACTTTCCTTTCTATTTGTAGATTTAAAAGCCAATGACCATTGTCTATATTCATATCTATACTATGTATAGATATCTCTTTGTTGTCTTGCCTTTCCCTCCATTAGCTATATACTTTTCTAGGATGATTTCATATACTATAATACAAATTTATTTTAATCTATTGCAATTATTGTCAATGTGTGGCCATCCATAAACATCTTGGATATTATACATATGTGTTTTAGATATTAAGATATACAAGATATATTGTCAATGTTTGGCCATCGCATCATATTCTTTTTCCAATATTGCGGTCTTCCTTCTATGGGTATACAAATACTTAATTAGTCTCTCAAATTATAATTCATATTCTATTTATCTTAAAGATTGAAAAAATAAAATAAAATAGACAACACTTATATGTGTGAACTAATTAGCCCTCATGGGCTCTATATCATTTGCAATTTTACTTTTTCTTGTTTTTTCAGGACCAATTTCACTATACAAAAAATAACAACCATTACCTTATGGAGACTATGCTAACCGAAGATGCTTTTTCACTCTTGCTTCATGGCGCTGTCAACTTTTTCCCATTGGTGCAAGTTCTCATGTTAAACCAACTTAACTCGCTCAACTCATCAACTGCTCGCTTACAGATTTCTATCTCAAATGGACTTCACAAGCATGACACATTGCTTCCAATTATATGATAATTGTAGCGTAGCGGATGGGAAATTGAAAGAAGGAAGTATAATCAAAGTCACCCAATGTACATGCAACGTTGTAGATAATGTAATGTATGATTCATTTCCTCCATACTTTTTTCCCCACTTAATAGATTATACACCCTTGATGCATCAATTTTTTTTCCATTCCTCTCTAACATACTTCTTTTTACCAAGACTATCACATTGCTTGCGCTTGAAGTTGTCATAGTGGATCCCTCAATCATTGGAGAGCCTTCGTCTTACCATTTAGCTACATAATTTCCCTCACAAAGTAGCTCCTCTCTTCTAGAGACCAACTTGCTTGAACCATGCACCCCTTTACTTGCAAATCATGCCTCGATAAATGTAAACCCTGGACTTATCGCATCTACTATCCCATTCACATCACTTACCTCTTCTAACAAAGTTTGGAGAATTCAAGGTCGAGTCCTTTCCAAGAAAAACATTAATGAATATAGCAATCAACGAGGACCTAGAAATGTTTTTGGCTTTGACCTTGTTAATGCTTCACACGATGAAATACATATCTCTGCATTCAATGAATTGGCAATTTCTTTGTACAACCAAATACAAATTGGAATGGTCTACATAGTCTCAAATGGCACAGTCAAAGCATCCAGTCCAACATACAACCACTTGAAAATTCATCATGATATTTTTCTAGGTTCCTCCTCAACCATCCAACCAGGATTAGAGGAATACCCCTTGATACCTTTACATTGATTTCACATAAATCTATTCAGGACATCCAAACTATACATATCAATTCCATGGTTGACCTTCTTGGATTTTTAGTTTCTGTTTCACTTGCATCAACTATACGAAAAAGGGATGGTTCAGAGATAGAATGACGTACATTTGGACTCTGAGACATGTTAGGATACAACATTGACATAACACTTTGGGGAGAGCACTGCCAAATTGAGGGAGCCCTACTTGCTAACCTTCGAGGTTTAGATGCTCCTCCATCTTTAGAAATCCAAGGAGATTGTGTTATAGAATTCAATGGGAAAATTGTTGGAACTATCTCCAACACAACTCTTTTTATAAACCCAAGTATTGAAAAAACTGTCCTTCTCCAAACATGGTTTCATGACAATGGATTTCGTTCATGCTCACCATCTTTGAGTCGAAAATTCAATGCCTCTCAATCTGCCCTGTGCAAACGCATCACCATCAATGAGATACAAACTCTTGAGCCATGTCAAAAGAAAATTTTGTATATAGTTGTTGAAACTATAAAAATGGTGAACATGGATGCCTTTCATTTCCTTACATGCCCTCTTTTTGTTGATGGCATACGATGCATGAAAAAAACATTCCCAAAAAGTTGGAAACATTTGCCATTGTGCTAAAAGTGATGGGGAGTTTCTTGAATGTGACTACTGATACATACTAAAGGTTGACTTGGAGGATGTGTCTAGACATCTTTATGGTGTCATAGCTTTTGATGATGATGCAAACAAACTCATGGGTTTTTTTTCTAAAGACCTATTCCTCCTCTCAACTAAAACAAAATCTGTTGTTGAAATAACCCGCAATAGCTGCAACAAATAATGCCTTTTCACCCTTTCAGTTAGAACAGATACTTTTGTGGAACTGCACGCCTAAAGGTTGTAATTGTAATGGTTGGAGACATTTCATCAACAAATTCACATGCTTCTCTTCCTTCCTAAAACCTATGTTTTTGTCTTCCCTAAAAATCCATTTGCACAAATGCTTTGCACTCCATACTCATGCATTCATTAGCTTATGTGATGATTCCCTTAACTCTCAAAGTTATCCTTATTTCATGTTTCAACATATAGGCCTTATTTTTTTACACCATCAATAGTTTTCCCTATAGTTTTCCCTTTTAGCAGTTCTAACTTGCTTTGCCATACTTTTAATGTAAAAACTATCATTTAACATTTTGAAGTTAAATACTATATGCAACCTATGTGGTCACTTTTGAATACAATACTAATTTACTATTATTTTTGTTTATAAAATAATAAAAAAAATTCAACCATGGTTATTTTCCATGGCCACTTAATTTTATTTCCTTATATACTAAATGTTTCATACATGCTTTGTCATATTAAACTTTGTTCTTTTATATTATTGTTTTCTTACACTTAGCAAGCTAGAACTTTTAAATTATATTTTTTCCTTAAATGTTACTTTTAACCTACATGGTTGCTTTTCAATATGCAATTACTTTACATTGCCTTTAACTCTCATATTTTATATCCATATACTTTCCAATTAATGGATATATAAAAGGTGTCCCTTACACCAATGACACCTTCTAGGTTTGTAACAAGTTTACACTTTTCTTGTAGGCACCATTTGCAACCATGACAATGAACAAGCCAATGCACGAAGAAGACTTGTATATGCACAGAACAAAAATAAAAAACAACAAGAAACAACATCTTCTTTATAGAGCTCCTCATCAAGCTATGCATATCCCTTCTTCATTTTATTTTGGCGAACTTTCCACCACACCATTCCTTCCATCCCCCATGCTAAATACATCCAACACCCCCTCTTCATGATGCATATCACTGTTTTCATACAAAATTGGACCGTTTATCTCACATCAACGTATGCTCAATATGTAGTGAATCTTAACCTGACATTTCGAGAAAAAAAATTCCATGGTGCATATGCATGCTCTCATTGTATTTTAGAAATAAAAGGCCATCAATTTTTCTTGGGAACAATATGGACCCCGACATACAACCACCTATCCTTGCAATACTTACACAATTTGAAGAAATGTTCATTTGTCATGCTAACCCAATACCGCAAGTCACACATGCCTGTGGTGGTCAATATAAATATTTTGGTCATATTATTTGCTTCCCCAAAGACATTTCCAATATTGCCACATATATCCCCCATTTAATATCGAATCTTGACATCCTTTTTGTTCACAAATGCAACCCTACAAACAAACCATATGAAATCTTTGTTAGTCGAACACGTGTTCTTATTGCTCTTGAATAAAAAATGGCCAACGATTTGTACTGCAAGGATGTTTGAGTTTACCCAAATGCATTATCTTCTTTGCCTCTTGATTCACCAGACATTTCCCCTTTTCTTCTTCATGTCAATACCCATGATACACCATTTCATACCTCACCTTCTACTGTGCAATTACCAAATTCACTTAAACCCTATGAATTACAATCCTTATTTCAACGCAAACAAATTCTAGAACTAAGGTTGAGGAAATTAGACGTTTCTTGCACATACTAGAAGACCCACTCCTTCTTTCCAGTGAATGGAACCATATAGGAATCTCCCCTATCAATGAGTACAACATAGAAGGAATTTTTTTAATGGACTTTCCAACCTTGTTTCACACAGGTGTTGTAATACTTGCATCAATTTGAGATGCATGAATATGTACTTCACCTCATCCACTATCATGACAACAGATTTGGACAACACACTCGTTTTCTCGACTACATATACAACCTCATTATGCAACATCAGACTCATGCTATTTCTTCTATTTTTGTCAAACCTAACCTTGAAGATACACCCCCCCCCACAATACTTGAGCTTTTAAATCAATTACAAGTCCTACCTGATGACAAGATCACTAAAATGTTTGTGTGCTTTGGGTCTACATTGGGTGGGACACGTTCATATTAGAACAAAATCATATCTAAACCCACTAATATGATCACTTAACAAGGTACACCAACCTTCTTCTTCACCCTTAGAGCAACTAACACAAAATGGCCAAATTTTCATGCTCTAATGCCTACTGAACGCCCTTACAGTTCAGATAAACACCATCAATGGAAGATTCACAACATCATATCCAACCCACATATTGCATCACAATACATGCATAATAGATTCAAAATATTCCTTGAAGAGGTGCTTCAAAAAGGGCTTCATATAACTGACTCTTGGTGTAGGTATTTTACTACCTCTTACTTCTTATCCTTCTCTTCATGTTTGTCACTTGAAAAGTTTTCTTTCCAACATATTCCTTTTTTTCCCATGTAGGTTTGAGTAGAAACATAGGGGATCCACAAAAATTCATGGTTTCATTTTGTTAGCAGATGCACCAAATATGGACACATTGGACTGGGAAGATGTTCATGCACTTGAAGCTGCAAAACAATATTTTGACAACTTTGTTACAGCATGGAACCCTCGTGTCAACCCCTTGTGCACCTATGGGTTCCATTAATTTGCTACAAATGATCCATGCACTCTTGGATCGCCATCCATACTTGCATCAAACCACTTGGTTGACTATGAAGAACTTTTAAATTGTGTTCAAAGACACACAAAATGTTGAGAATCTACTTTCCTTCATAAAAAATGAATGCCTCTTAAATGTCGTTATGGTTTCCCCTTTGACCTACAACCTACCTCTTTGTTGTTCATTGATGAAAATGGACGTAGAACCTACAATCCTACAAGAAATGATTCCCTTCTAAATATTCACAATTCAAACATGCTTTCAATATGGAGGGCTAATGTTGATTTCCAACCTGTTCTTTCTAGGCATGTTGTCATCAAAGAGATTTCAAAGTATCAAAAGCATAGCCAAATGCAGAAAGCTACCATGCTATTCTCTCTCGACTTGCACATGAAAAACCGTTTGACGGGCATGTTCTTCAACCAATCAGGCGATTCCTTGCACAAGCAGTTGCAGAACGAGACATCAACGCACAAGAGACTTGTTACATGCTCCAAAAACTCCCTATTGTCTTTTGTAACCTCTCATTTATTTACTTGAATGTGATCCAAAGTGTTTTCCTCTGTGTTTTAAATGATGCAACTAACATGCCTCCAACCCCCCCTTCATTTTTTCATACATGCAAAGAGCCTCTTCCCTTGAAAACCTAACCCTTTTTGAAGCTGCACGTTCTTGGTATTTCTCACCTCGTAGGAAAAAACATCCATGGAAACCAAACTCACATCGCAAGATTGTGCGATTCTTTTCGCAATTCACTTCTATTCCTCCCTTTGACTCTTCATCTTTTGTATGGTTTTGTTGGAGAAAAATTCTTCTATACAAACCTTTTCATGCCCTCCCCGATGATACTAGAACCAAAAGTTTTGAAATTTGTTCTCATTGGAATCGCATTAAAGACACGCATGTTGTATGGCATGTTGAATGCATACCTGAAGAGCCCTCTACACCTCCATCTGATGATTCCACCTTTGATCCAATTCCCTTTCCCTTGCCTCTTACCATGGTTGAATGGGAGCTTCTTTCTCATATTTTCCCTGTCAACAACATCCATATTGATGACCTTGAAATTCTTGGACATCACTATTTTGACAAAAATCACAATTAGACACATAACAACATCCCTTTACATGTGCATGAAACAACCATATCATTCATTGAATTTAATCGCTTGTCCATCCAACTACATGAAGACACCTCTTCATCATCCAATTCACCTGATTCCTTGTCTTCCACACAACTTATAGCCTTTTACCTTGTGCTTTCCCACAAGTTTGGAAACAATACAATCCCCACCCCACTCAAAATGGTCATTCCAGGTACTGTGGGAACATGGAAGTCTTACCTAATTTCTTTCCTAAAATATGCACTCCAAAATGCATCTGGACACAATGCCTCCCCCTTGCTTCTCATAGCTCCAACTAATGTTGTTTCCTTTAACATACATGCACTTACAATACATTCTACTCTTCAAATACCCATTGTTGAAATGCACCCTCTTGAAGGCCAATCCCTCTCAAACCTTCAAGAATAACTTTGCCATAATCAATATATTCTCATTGATGAAATGATCTTTAATGGCCCAAAATCGTTAACTTGGATTGATGCACATTTACATGAAGATTTCCCTTCCCAATGTATAGTTACCTTTGGTGGTTGCTCCATGATCCTTTTTGGTGACTTTGTCCAATTCCCCCGTGTAAAGGACACCCCCTTGTATGTAGACGCGTCACGTGGAAATTCTCTTTGGCATACATTCAACACTTTTGACACGCTCTCAACCATTTTTCTCCAACAAGGAGATATCCCTTCTCAAATTTCCTTTCACCAACTCTTATTGAACCTTCAAAATGCAACACTAACTCTTGAAGATTGGACACTCCTAATGACAAGAACAACCTCATCCCTTTCACATGCAAAGAACTATTCATTTCAACATTCCACCCACTTGTATGCCACTAATAGCTCTTTTTCATTGCACAACAAACACATGTTAAAACACCTTAACATGCCAATTGCACATTGCTTTGTAGAACAAAGGAATCAACATGTCCATCAATCTATAGATGATGAACAATTTCCCTTGAAGGTCCTTCTTTCTATTGGTCAATAGGTCGTGTTAACTGCTAACTTATGGGTTGGAGTAGGCCATGTTAATGGATCGATTGGAAAAGTGATTTCGATTGTTTGCATCTCCAACAATCAACCCCCTACCTTACCATCCTTTGTTGTTACTGAATTGCTCCACTACAATGGACCCCCATGGGATGTTTCTAATCCTAATTATGTTCCCATCTATCCCATAACAAGAGGCTCATATAGGCAACTACCACTTCATATGGCATTTGTTTTAACAATCCATAAAGCATAAGGTATTACCCTACAAAATGCAACAAATCAAGATATTGGAAACATTGACATACAATGCCTTACATTCACTGCAATATCAACAGTTAAATCTCTTTTAGGCCTTTGCATATATCTATCTTTATCCTTTTCTAGATACTCTCAAATCCAAGACAATCCCTATGTCCAATGTAGGAAACAAGAGAAATCCTTTCTTGCTTCAAAGTCTTTACAAGCACATTTTTCTTAAAGCTTGCATTTCTTTGCTCCAAGCATGTACTCTATTTTCTCTAGACATGTACTTGCCATCAACACGTTGTTTTATATTGTTCACACTTATGATGTTCTCATTATTGAATATATTGCTACAATAGCACAAGAAATAGACTGTGTTTGTTTTTTAATATGTATTATTTACTTATATGTTTCACCATTTATTGGTTCAATTCAACATAGAAAATAACCACTGTATCACATGTTCCTTTGTTAGCATCAAATGAAAATTTGCTTTTATCTACTTTTATGTGTTATCGTTTACTATTTTGACATGTCCATGTTGTATTAGCTATATATGTTTTCTTACTCTAACAACCTACATTTTATTCTCAAACAAGTCAACTTGGTATGTACTATATATTCATTCTTACTTATAACATGCAAAGTCTACGATGTCTTCATATGAGTTTGTTTGCTCCTGTTGTCAAACATATTTCACTATGGAATTCTTAAGTACATTGCCGTATTACTATCAACAAATCAAGGAAAAAAGGGAAGCATTACAAGAGAAAGAAACATACTTCAAATCATCCTCTCTTCTTTCGATTAATTACATTCGGTCAATGATTCAACTGCTCCTTAAATTGAGAGGCCTGCTTCAATGTGTTGACTTTTCTTGCTGCAAAATAGAGATAGATTTACAATACCTAAGGAGGCTTTCATACTACTGTCAACATATTAATGAGCATATAAAAGCGTTGCAGCAGATGGAAACATACTTTGAAGCATCATCTTTGATTCTAACTAATTGCATATTACCAACCACAAAGTTTCTCTCTATATCGAAGCAACTTCTTCAATGTTCTATGCATATACATGAAAGAGATACAATCAGATATATACGGCAATATTTGGTGCTACGACATCCACATCTTGGTCCTGTTGATGCCTAGAAAATTCCCAGGTACCGACAGTAGGGATTCTCCCTGGTAATCGATTCCAACTAGATCATCCATGGTTTGATACGAGGAACCCATCCGGTTAACAATCCGACTACGGTAGATATAAGTTTGTTTAAGTTTTTACCAGTTATAGCCTCATCCACCATTTATGTAATTTTCTTTAAATGAATTAAATAGTGATGCCTAAGCTAAATGCAGGTGGCTAAAGAACAAGAACCTCGCAAGTGATGCGTAGGTAAGATCTTACCTCCCATCTTATCATTCTTTCTCCTCAATCAATTCTATAAATCTAAATCTAAGCCAATTTATTATATTCTAATTATTCTAGTCTAATCTAGTCTATCCTTGTGGGGAGAAAATTTAATAGACATAGAGTGATGTGCTGTAATTATTTACACTATATCTTGCAGATAGTTGTGTCAATTTAATATTCATAGTTATAGCAGAAAGATTATCAAAGATAGATTTGAAATAACAAAACATTTATCACTCAGTTGATACAAAGGATTTTATATAGAAATCAAAGTCATTTGTCATCAAAGAAATAATTCATAAAGAGTCAGAACGATCTCACAATTGTATAGAAGTTAAATGGAAGTAATTCCATAATTAATATTCCACACAATCCATACAAGGCCCATGAATTCCTTTCCCAACAATTGAGTCCCTTCTTAATAATAGAAAAATTAGTTCTTCTTACAAATAAACCAACTTCTTCATTCCAACGAAAAGTACTTCTATTCTACCTTCTACCTCTATTTATAATACAATTACAATGACTCGACTTCCCTGATCTTAGGAATTCCAAAATTTCATCTTTTAGTGTTTTGCACTAGAAAATGACAACAATGACAAAATACATAAAAATACAAAGTCTTTAAGTGAGCCTAGCCAAACTTGAAATATATTCCCCCCATGTATTGGCTTCTTCTGCAATAATCCAATAATTTATGGGCTCCAACATCTGCACGGTAACCTCATGTACGACCAACTGGGTCTCCACACATGTCTCCCTTTTTGGAGTGGTCCTATATAAGTTTTCCAAGATATAATTGATGACAGAGGCTTGTGCAATCCAAGTTATAACATCGTCCTCATTGATAATTTCCAATTTATGAATGTACTATTCATCCTCATGTAATCTATCCTGTAGATACGCCACATTCTGGTCTTTGTTTGGGATTTCATTTATCTTTGCAACCACATAAAGCTAACATCTATCATGAACTTGGTGCAACTTTTTATAGAACTCCGTACATTTTCCAGGGTCTTTTCAATTTCTTTGTTCAATATTACCGAATCTTTTCTGCAAAACTCCAGGAGTTTCATTTCTATCTTTAGGCCTTTGGCTGTCTTCTGCGGAAAGTGTTCAGGAAATGTCTTGTCGGACTCAACCCAGGTTAACTAGCTTTGAACATTTTCAATGACTTTTATTAGTCTTGTTATGAAATTAAGTGACTGTGCTGCAATCTCATTCAATCTTGTTTATGTCATCTTTAACTTATAAATTTCACTCGAGAGATTTATTTGAACCTGGTGTATTTTTCTCTAGATTGTGCAAGCTTGGGAACGGAAAGGGGTGATGTCCATCTGCCTCTCATTTTCTACCTTAAGCTGAGTTTCAAGAGATCCCTTTTGTGCCGCCAACTCCTCTACTTGGGTTCTTAATTCCCCCATCTGTTGGCTTGTTGCAGACTCTCTTGATTCCAACTCTGAGATCTTAGCTTCAAAATATTTCTTCTCTCCCTCCATAATCATCACGTGTACTTCTAAGAAATATTTGTCTATTTCCAAAGCTTGGTACTCTCTCTAGATTCGTTCCTTTCTTATTGGGTAGCCTCGTGTTTTCGTTTTTGTTCTATGCCTTCTCCTCTTTCCTTAACTAGAGTATCTTTCATTTGGAACATCTTTTCTTTGTGATGCTCCACACTTTCTATCAAGTGATCTACGTTTTCGGCATTGTCTTGCGCAACTTCTACACTCACAGAGTGTTGGGGCGCGCACCCTAACGGTCCTTAAGATGGGTAATTCCGTGGTTTTTGTAAGTTTGTAAGCGGAGTTATGACTCAAAATAGTCTTAGGGGTGTCGGGGTTAAGTCAGAGTCCTCTTTTTGTAATAAACCCATGGTTTAAGTCCAGGGTTTAGGGTTCGGGGTGCCCATGGTTGAAGTCCATGGTTTTGTAATAGTAAGTTGTATAAATAGGCACTCTTGTAAATAAGTCAGGTTAGGTTTTTGAAGGTAAGAAAGTTAAGGCGAAGCTAAGGCTATTTTGTAAGAGAAGGATAAGTCCCAGCTGAGTGCGTGGACGACCTCTACAGCTGTGTGCGCAGAGGGTTTGTAAGTGATTAAGAAAATCTGCAGCTGTGTGCATAGAGGCCTGCTGCTGTGTGCACGGCTTTGAGGACTGAAGAGATCTGCAGCTGAGTGCGCAGATTAGAACTGTGATTTTGTAGAAAAGTTGAATAAAACACAGTTCTGTGGACGTAACCCCTACACTGGGGGTGAACCACGTTATATCTGGTGTTGTGGTTCTTGTGTGATTTCTGTTATGTTCTTTTATGCATTGATAAGTATAGATATATCTGATAAGTAAGATTGCTGCTTAATAAATAGCTTTGCTGTGAATTCCCAGTAAGGGTTAAGCAAGTCACGGTGTTACTTAACTGCGAAGATATATATATATATATGTGAATGTTTAAGCACTGTGTTAATTGATTATAAAGAATTGATAAAAGCTAAAGGTACAGTAATCTCCCTCTTCTGCTTGCAGAAACTTGATTCTGCAGCATCCCATAGCTGTTTCGGGTGAGACTGCGACCTGCTTGCAGGTTGTTGCCGAAAGGGCCAACACTGTGGGTCTTTTGTTGGTGCGAAGTTAAAAATATAAAACCCGGGTCTGCCCTATAGCCCAACAAAGTGGTTTCGTTTCCGGTTGAACTCAGTATCTGCACAAGAGGGGTTTACATCGTACCTCGAGGGCTATGTTCTGGAGACCCTCTGTGAAAGAAATCGGTGATTGGCTAGATGAGAATTATTTGAAATTCGCTGAGCAAGAGAACAAAGATCTGCGTCGTAGCACAAGCAACTTTTTACAAAGGTATGTTTTTTGTGATGTTTATGAAATTTTCTTTGGTAGTATCCACATAGAGTTGCACCAGTGGGTATCCAGGTTGGCCGAGCGAAGGGCGAACTTCCGTGGAGGTCAGTTTCCTGCTTGGACCATCGCAAGAATCAACTTGTTGAAAAGAGTAAACAACAGGATCTCTCACGTTGTTGATTTCTAGATGACGCGAACCCTTGAGGCATTCGTGATGGAGTTCACTATTGACACGAGTACTTCCTTTAGTGAAGCGGAGCGACAGTTCTTCAAAGGACCAAGGGTGGGTTGCTGCGAAGTGGCAAAAGGTACAAGAGAAATTTTGAGTCATCTACCCTAGGTCAGGATAATGAGTCTACCCCTTTCAGTCCAGCAGCCTCAGAGCCCGAAGAAATCCCTTCTGTTGGAAACCCCCCGGTAACCCCGTAACGCCGATCTATTATCCCTGAGAATCCGTCGCAGACTGAAAGTAACTCTAGTACCAGTACTCCTGTCTTCAAAGGACCAAGGGTGGGTTGCTGCGAAGTGGAAAAAGGTACAAGAGAACTTTTGAGTCATTTACCCTAGGTCAGGATAATGAGTCTACCCCTTTTAGTCCAGCAGCCTCAGAGCCCGAAGAAATCCCTTCTGTTGGAAACCCCCCGGTAACCCCGCAACGTCGATATGTTATCCCTGAGAATCCATCGCAGACTGAAAGTAACCCTAGTACCAGTACTCCTGTCGCAGGCCAGTTTACCCTAGTAAGTTCCCCCCGCCTACTTCTCGTCCCCCTCCAACCCCCCCTAGATCTACTATGGCCCACATGACTGATGATATTAAGCTCCCTGTTTTGACCAAAGGAACTGGATCAGAGGATCCAGAACAGTTCTGGTTTTTATGTGAGGCCGTGTGGACTGCTAAGAACATTATAGACCCAGTTGTAAGAACAGCGCAGCTCATTACTTCTTTCAGAGACCGGGCTTTGACCTGGTTCATGAAATTCTCTAGTACTCAGAATCCTACCCCAGATGATATCAAGGCAGCAATAATCAAAGAGTTTAAGAAGCCCAAATCAGAGTCGCAGTGTATCACTGAATTAAAGGAGATTCAGTAGAAGCAAGGCGAATCAGTGTGGGACTTTGATCAGAGGTTCAAAGTTCTACTAGATCAAGTCAGTTTCACAATTGGCCCCACGCAACACAAGGAATGGTTTATTACCGCACTACTACCACACATCAGAACTCCACTCATGCAACAGAAGGTTCATGACCAACAAGAGGCTTTGGAAATTGCGATGAAGCTTGAGACCGCACTTGTTAAAGATAATTCTGGTATTGCTCAAATCCAAGCACAGCTCGCGGCCATGGCTCTCGAGCTCCGTGATATGTAAACAAGAAAAACTGGTCGTGAAGTGGTTTGGTGTACACACTGTCGAAAAGAAGGTCACGATAGGGAACAGTGTCCTGTGGTAGGCAATTACCTGAATACTGGAATGCCAAACCCGTTCAATCTCGCTGTTCTATATTGTGAGATCTGTCAGAAAACTGGCAGCATCGCCCAGAACATTGTCATCTGCTCTAGAGATATGTACAAGTCCCCAAGAACACCTACTGCAAGTTTTGTAAGTCCGTAGGACATAATGAAGACAAATGTCGCAGTTATGACCTTATGCGAGAGTGCACTTATGACGCCTATCAGGTACAAAATGAGGGCCAGGGAAATGATGGCTACGGTTATTGTGGTGGTGCATCCAATAGAGGTGCTTTTGGAGGTCGGGGTCATGGTGGTATGGTAGGAAGAGGCCGAGGCCAGGTCGTCTGCTACAACTGTAACAAAGTTGGGCATTTAGCTAGAGATTGTTGGAACCCAACTACGACATGTCGGTATTGTCGCGTAGTCGATCATGTGATCGAGCAATGCCCACAGCTGATAGCTAAGATTCAGGAAAGAAACGGTGGTCCTACTCAGAATATCTAGTTGATTTCTGTCTAGCCCCGACCTGTCGCAGCCATTAACATTGTTACACAGAGTGGAGCTACGACGCACCTACAGAATGCAGAGAGACGGCGTGACGAGGACGGGGTCCTAGAAAAAGTCCCAAGCGAACACGAGATAGTCATGGAAGCCTAGCGTGATGATGTTGCTCCTAGCACAGCAGTAGTACCTGTGCAGCAACATCAGCAGGAGTCGCAGCTGCAAGATGCCTCACTGGATAAAGTAAGTACCCTATCCTCCTTTTTACAGAGCTGTATGAAACTCTTACAGAATCAGAACACTCTAAAGGAGTTGCAAAAAGTTCTTGCTGTCTGTGAACCTCAGAGAAGAGTTGATAAGGAGAAAACTATTAATAGTGTCCGAAGAACTGGAATGGAAATGAGATTGAATGCTCAGATAGGAGGGTATGATATGACTGATGTCATCCTGGATTTAGGGTCAGAAGTCAATGTCTTAACCAAGCAAACCTGGGAGCAAATGGGGAAACCTACCCTTTCCTGGTCCCCTATACAGTTGAAGTTAGCCAATCAGCAAAGGATTGTGCCCCTAGGGAGATTCCTTAGTGTTCCAATCGATATTGATGGGGTCAGTACTTTGGCGGACTTTGAAGTTATTGAGATCATCGATGACAACAATCCCTACCTAACCCTGTTAGGAATTGAGTGGGCAATGGAAAATGCTGCAGTCATTAACCTTAAGAAGAGACAGATGACCTTCGAAGGAAAGGGTTTGAGAGTTATAATACCCCTAGACCAGTCCCAAGAAAAAAGATACACAAAAACACTTAAAGATGAAGATCAGGATGTGTTGGACCAGATCTATAATATCACCGCGAAGGAAGAAGATTATGAGGATCCTCCTGCCGAAGGTTGGGAGTCTGGTAGCTCCTGTATGACAGACTCTAAGGATGACTTAGAAAGTTGGCAGAACCGATTGTATGAGCTACAGGGACACCGAGGTGCCCGAATTACCAAGTCCCTCAGAAGGCTTAGTTCGCATCCAAAGACCTTACCTGCCTCTGATGGTTCGACAGACCCAGAGGAGTCCAACAAAAGACCCACAGTGTTGGCCCTTTCGGCAACAACTTGCAAGCAGGTCACAGTCTCACCCGAAACAGCTATGGGATGCCGCAGAATCAGGTTTCTGCAAGCAGAAGAGGGAGATTACTGTACCTTTAGCTTTTATCAATTCTTTATAATCAATTAACAAAGTGCTTAAACATTCACATATATATATGTATATCTTCGCAGTTAAGTAACACCATGACTTGCTTAACCCTTACTGGGAATTCACAACGAAGCTATTTATTAAGCAACAATCTTACTTATCAGATATATCTCTACTTATCAATGCATAAAAGAACATAACATAAATCACACAAGAACCACAACACTAGATATAACGTGGTTCACCCCCAGTGTAGGGGTTACATCCACAGAACTACATTTTATTCAACTTTTCTACAAAATCACAGTTCTGATCTGCGCACTCAGCTACAAATCTCTTTACTCCTCAAAGCCGCGCACATAGCAGCAGGCTATTTTGAGTCATAACTCCGCTTACAAACTTACAAAAACCACGGAATTACCCATCTTAAGGACCGTTAGGGTGCGCACCCCAACACGGAGACCATGAACTTGGGATCTTTATTAGTACCCTCCATGACTGTATTTTCAGTTATCGTAACCACATCAACAAGTGTTCTATTTTCATTCGTTTTTTCATACCTTCTAGAGATGGTCTTTTCGCTCTTATCATAAAGATGGTATCCAAACATGCCACTGTGTGCTGCTTAGATGGAGTGAATGGAGTGAGCCCAAGTTCTGTGAAAGGAATGTGAACGCCTGTGATTGTGCTACCTGATGAAGCATGAGGATCTACCAGGTTGTTCTGAACTGCTTTTCAGTCCAATTCTTCCCTAAGCTTGTCCTCCTCCTTCTTCCTTTTTTATTCTGCCGCCTCCTCTACTTTCTTTTGTTTTTCCTCTTCTTCTTCTTTCCTTAACATTTCTTCTTCCTCTTTATTCTTGTGAGATTCCACCACTCATTTCCTCTAAGCTTATTTCTTTTGTTTCCTTTCTACTTCTTCCTACTATAACTTCAAGGCGTCTTCCTTTTGTTTCTGCAACTTTTTTTCTGCTGCATTGGTGCTACAAGTACCTTTCGTCTTGAACCGCTTGCTTAACTCAGCCATGTTGCTGGCTGCTCTATACACCTATTCATTTTTATCAAAGTGATATGTGTATTCATAACGTATTCCAATGATCGCGCAATGTTCAATAAATTTTCCATGGCTATCATTTCTATGTAAACTCTTCTCCCTAAAGTGAAAATTTTCCAAATCTGTTACAAACTCGGAGGCACCTTTGACTTTGGTGAATTTGTAACTTCCTATGCAAAAGGGCAGTGGTGGGAAGGTTGTCTTTTTCATGTCAAAGAGGAAGTTGCCTACTCCATTTATGAACACTTTTCTGACTACTTCTTTATGGACTACATATTTCATGGCATATATCGACAATAGTGACGGGGCTTTGGAGCCTCCATACATCCTAAAGTATGTTCCTTCCTAAGAGAAAAAGTAATCCCCATATTCGCAAATAATGTCCATGGCATTATCCGACAAGCAAAGGGCTCTTTGAGGAAGATCAACTCATATAGGTGCATTAGAAACCCTTCACATATAATCTTGTAGAAACTTGCATACCTATGCACCTAGATAATTTGATAGGAAGAATATACAAGGGCCTCGGTGTGCGTCCAAGTGCACCTGAGCTTAGGGAATGAATGTCTACACATAATATAGTTAATCAGGTAGGATGCCATGTAAAATTATGCCCTTTTCTGAGCTATCCCTCCCTGCATGGCAGGTACACAAGATGACAAGCTACTTGATATGATATCTTCCTAGTTGAAAATTGTGCCTTCAAAGGCCACATAATAAATTAGTAGGATCCAACTTAATTTATACAGTTTCCCATTTTCCCCACTGAAAATCCTACTCAGCATCGAGGTTATGATCCTGAAAGGGGGGCGTAATCTTGCAGACTCATACTCACCTATTTCCTTTTGGTGTAGTTGTCTTCCTGCTATCATCATCTTCTTGGAACACTCCAAAATATCCAAATCTACCTTATTTACCCACTCATTAGTCATCATAACCTGTGGAGGTGGCAACTTACAGGCCAAGTTTATGTAGGATGGAGTGAAAGAAGAAAAAGCTTCCCCCTTTATATTATAAATAATCATTGTAGAAAGGTTCATTTGGGAAAAAATCCAGCCAATAACCTTCGCACATGGGAATAGCTCTGGGCGTGTAGCTTCCTTAGTAATGCTTGATTTTCTTATATTTTCATACACGGACATTTCTTCCAAACTAGCATCAAGGACGTTCTAGTATCTAATCATCTGATATATCTCCCCCCATTTGAACTCTTGGTCAGCTCTTGTAATGGCCTTAGTGTCCTCAAATGTGATCTCGGTCCTGGGGATGATCTCCACATCTGAATCGACCTCACTGGCCTTAGATTTCTTCTTGCCACTCTTTTTAGGCATGGTGTGAGTTTTTTAATTTCCAAACTTTCCTTTGGGAGGTAATCCTTCTTGGTGAGAGTAAAATATGTGACATGAGCATGGTCTTAGTAATACCGTGGTTATCTTGAATAACTTAAAACAACATGCATTTTGTATAAAAAATTAAATAACCTGAAATGAGGCAACGTAGTTAAGTATCAGAATCACTGTTATTTTAAAATGAAATTGCGATCAATGTTTAATATGATAAAAGAGAACAGAGTTGTATTTACGATTCTATTTCTGGCCATTCAGGAACAGTTTTGTGAGGTGGAGAGAGGTAACTCCTTAGAAGTTGCTTAGTCATTTTATGCTTGTGACAAGGGTGTGTGCCTATGAAGTTTAAATGAAAACTCATCATCCTGTGTGTATTTGCCACTCTTTTTAAGAGTTACATCTTTTTGTTATCATATGTCCTCTTTCGTGTTCCTAAATGATAATAATAGGTTAAAACACACAGAAATTTGAACAATTTACTGTTTGTTCTTTTATGCATAAATGTTAGTTGATTTTACCCAAGTCTAAGGAGTTCACAATTTTTTCTTCCAACCTTTCGTTTACCAAGCTCAAAATTGTTGAGGTACCGGGGTTTCTACCCACTACTTCCTTTAAAGGTAAAAGAACAAATCAGTGAAACAAAGTAGTGGCTTAAACCTGAAAATTGGGGAATATTTGAGGCACTGTGAAACATTGGTTTGCGCCTAAAACCCTGAAATACTTCTACATAATGGTGCCAAACCAAATAAGTATCACAGGCACTGCAACCACACGTATGCACAGGTTGAGGAGAGAACTACCCAAGGCTCATGAGGCTAGCAAGGCTTAGGGTATAAGGCCACCATGAATTTCTTCTTTTGCACATACTTATCCCTTGACCTGTATGACTAGAGACTCGCACAGGCCATGAAGCACCTATCCTATTGGTTCCTCAGTACTGAGTCTTCGGGGTTTCTAACAATCACAACATCAGATGTGATAAGAACCAAAACTGCGTGGAAAAAACTAAGCAAAAACTTCTTGACGGATGGACTAGCACGATGGAAGGTCTATGAAACTTCTACACCCTCTCAGAAATGCATTCTAGGGCACGAAAGTAGTCATGAGTCCAAGGAGCTTTTCAAAATTCTCTTTAGGTGACTTTATCCGCCTACTCACTTTAACAAAACATACCCTAAGGGCTGTGGAAAAGAGAAAGAAAAAGATAACAACGGTAAAAATCACTAAAACCCTAAATCTCTACCATATATATATATATATATATATAAATTTCAAAACCCTAAAAGAATCAACAAGACAAAGTGTAGTTTCAAGTACCTACTTGTCAAGAAGTACAAACTCCATATGTCCTTTGGCGATTGGATGCTTTCCAAAATGGTGTTTGCGGTACCAAAAAAAAATCAACACACTGTATATATATAAAAATAGACAAAATCGTCATTAATACGGTGGTTGAAAAGAAATTAAGGTTGTGGGTCAAAATGTTGTTTGGCGCCAACTCAAAAATTGTCGTGTAATGCTGACACATGTCTGCATTTTTTTCCAAGTTTTTTCGATACATCGGTGATGAAAAGTGAGTTTTTTCGTGATGGTGTTAGCGAAAAAATATGAGTTCCTCCGATAGTGTCGACAGAACTAATTGAAAACCTTTGATGGATTTAACTTGTCGAATAAACTTAAAGAACTCTTCTAATGTGTTTAATGTGTCGATGATTTTCCGGAAAACCTCCAAACACTTGGCCGAAACAATTTTTTATCGCCTCGATCAACTCGTAAGTGACTTGTGACCGTGTGGGAAAAAGTGGCTGATTTCTTCCGATACATCGGCAAAACTTGTCAAGTTGATCTGATAGATGTGACTTGGTGGAAATCCAAAAAAAAACTCCAAACACTTGGCAACAAAAAAAAACCTCGACAAGAATCGTTAATTTCCTCGATTGAATCAGAATCAAATCGTAAGTAACTCACGACTGTGTCGGAAAAAATCATTGAGTTCTTTCGATACGTCGACAAAACTTGCTAAGTTGATCCGATACATCATCAAAACTTTCCGATTTGATCCAATACGTCGACAAAAATGGATGAGTTGATCTGATGTGTTGAAAAGATCGTTGAGTTCTTCCGATACGTTGGAAGAAAAACCTGAGTTTTAACTTAGCCAAAAAAACTTTCTTGCTCAACTCTAGGAAAAAACCAAGTGTTAGGGTGAAATCTCTAAGAAAGAAATCTCGTCTAAGGAAGCTTAAAATCAAAACATAAGGAGGGGCCCTAAAATGTAATTTTTTTTGGGGAAGCAGTTGCAGCAACAACAATTGGTGACTAGTGGTGAACACATCTCTCTGAGAAAACAATCTTTGAAAAACAAGACTACTCCATGGTACTTGATTATGAACATACAACAATTTTTTCAATGCATTCTTTGAGATTATTTAAAAAACTAGACTTATCCAGGGATGTAAAAGTTTGTGCACCATGTTGATTGTAGTCTTTTGGGAGTAGGGTAACCAAGATTAGAAGTATTGATAACTCTCTTGGGTCCAAAATATGAGATTCGTTTTACCTCTATCTTTTGGTCGCCATTGGATATGATCCACAGGATTGTAAACAAGGTTAGACAAATTAATTTGTTTGTTCCTCATTCGCATGCTTGTTAGCATTCTTTTGGTGCTTTCTATTTTAATGACATTTGTCCTTTGAGTCTTCCTTGATTGCTTCTTCTACTTTGAGAAATTGTCATGGTTTCTTCCATCCATAATGTCCTTTTGTGTGAGTGATAAACTTGTTTCAAGCTCACGGACGAAGAAGAACCTCTCTGAGAAATATGTTTTGATCTATTGGTTTTTTCTTTCATCATATCTTCTTAGATGTAAACTGTTTTTCTTGGAATTTCGACTCTTTACTACAATCCTTTTGGATTTCAATTTGTAGCATGGATTATTTTGAATTCCATACATCTGCCAGTCCTGCTTCCTTTCCATGGGTCTATCATGGTCATCTTCCTATGATAGAAATTGGTGTGAGGATGGGTGCAGACCCCAGATAGTACTCTAGAACTCATGAACCTTAGTTATTTTACAAGGTTTAAATGACTACAATGTGGATTTGAAAATAGCTTCCCTTTCTATAGTCTATCAATAATTAAAGAATCTCAACTTTGATCAAAATTTTACTGCACATGTTTTCCTGTAAGTAGTTCTTGGCTTTCAAATAATTTTGTGATTATTCAGATTCCTATGTCTCCAAGTGTCAAATATTGAACTGGTTTATTCTAAGTGAAAATCAAGCAAACCAAAGCAAATCAGAAAATAAAGCAAACTAAATGAAAAACAAGAACATAAAAGAAAGGTTTTATTTATGTACAAAAGGATTCCTAAAAAGAACTAGGTGAAGTATTGTTTGAGAACAAGGCCATTAACATGAAGGTTCTCTTCTTTCCCTTGTAAATCTTGCAACTAATAACTTGAGGGGCCAAGCTTCTCAGCAATATGATAGGGGCCAACCCATAGATGTTGAAATTTGGTATGTTTTCCCTTCTCGTCAGTCGAGTGATCCCACTTTAAAACCAAGTCTCCCATTTCAAAGTTCTCCTTCCTGGATTTTCACTTACCAAACCATCTCTTGACAATGTCCTGATGTTGGTTAAATCTCTCTTTAGACTTTTGTCTCAATTCTTCAAGTTTTAGCAGAGTGTTAATACATGCTTGTAAGATTTCGCTACCAGATCCCTGTGAGGCTTGAGCTAATTGCGAGGATGAAAGTAGAATGTTCAGGGGTAAAATAACTTCTTTCCCATAAACCAGATTATAAGGAGACACTCCTAAGGAATTTTTTGGGGTGACCCTATCTTCCCATAGTGCATTGGGAAGTGTTGTGTGCCAATTTATTTGATTTTCAATAATGGTTTTCTTTAAAATTCAGATGAGATTTTTGTTTGTTGATTCTTCTAACCCATTTCCTTGAGGATAATTTGTTGAATAATGTAACTTTATTCCCTTTTTGCAAGCAAATTAAGTTATCTTAATAGACGAGAAATAAGATGCATTATTAAAAACAAGGGAAATTGGATCCCAAAACCTGGTCATAATGTTCTCTTGCAAAATGTTAATTACCACATCTTCGTTCACTTTGCGTAGTGGAACAGCTTCAACCCATCTTGTGAAATAATCCATAGCTGTGAGGATATATTGATGCTGTAGTGAAGAGTTTAGAATGATTTCCCCAATTATGTCTATACCCCACTGCTTGAATGGATCTAAAATAATAACGAGTTGTAATGGCCCAACTTCTTTTGACAATCTACCCCCACTCCTTTGGAATACATTGCATTTTCTTGAATAAGCATGAGCATATTTGAATAGTGTTGGCCAATGGTAGCCAACTCTGAGAATCTTGTGAGCGATAGAATCTATAGATAAATTCCCTCTCGTAGGTCCGTCATGTAATTCCTTAACTACTTTGGATGTGTCTTCTTTCTCAAGACATCTCAGAAACACTCCATCGTAATTTTTCCTAAAAATAACTCCATTGATTATCTGGTAGAAGGACGAGTTCAACCAAAGTTCCTTTCATTGCTTGGAGTTCCAAGGCTTTGGTAAATGGTCGTGCTAAAGGTAATGCACTAAATCTCTGTACCAAGATCCAGGAGTAGTGAATATGGGACATACATCAGTAAAGTTTAACTCATCTTCATTCTCCCAATTAAAATATTCTTTAGTATGACCTTCTTCAAGAAACATGCATAGTCCTTGACCTTTAACAATAGTGGTTGTCTTGAATTCTACTTCATACTCATGTAGTGTTGTCACCCAGTTACCTCTTCACTCACCCAATTCTTTATGGACAAAGAGGTGCCTGACAACCGGATGAGGAACACTCACTTTTTTCATGTTTTTCAAAGTATAAGGTATGAATTGTTTCACTGCTTTGAAAACTGCGTACACTTGTCTGTCTACTGCAGGGTAATTCAACTCAGCCCCTTGTAATTCGATGCTCATAAATGATATTGGGTATTCATCTCCCAATTCTACTTTCTGAGTGAGCACTGCTGAAAGAGAGTTGTCTGAAGCAAAAGTGTATAGAATGAAATACTTTTCAAAGTATGGACTCCTTAATGATGGTGCATGATCTATTTCCATTTTGATGTCTTTAAAGGATACATTCTCGATATCATTCCACTTGAACTATACACTTTACTTCACCATTTGCTACAAATTTTTTACGAGTTGTGCAAACTTTGGTACAAACATTTGAACAAAATTTATTGTACCCATAATTGATTAAATAGCTTTTTTATTATGGGGTAAGGGAATCTGAGATATCACTTCAACTCTCTCTGGGTCTATGGAGATTTCCTTCTTTGAAATAATATGACCCAACAATTTTCCTTCGAGAACCATGAAGATACTTTTCTTTGGATTTAAAGATATGCCATATTTTCTACATCAATCGAAAATATGTTTTAAGTGAAAATCATGATATTCCTTTTTCTTAGAGAAAATTGTCACATCGTCTAAGTACACCACTACACTGTGGTCAATTAGCCCTCAGAATGTTATATCCATGGCCCTTTGAAATGTATCTCCAACATTTATGAAGCCAAATGGAATTCTCCTATAAGCAAACGTTCCCCACTTCATGCGAAATTTAGTCCTCAATCTATCTTGTTCGGCCACCAATACTTGATTATAGCTTGAAAATCCATCTAAAAGAGAGAACAATTCCAAGCCTGATACCATCTGGAGAATTTGCTCCATGGGTGGAACTGGATAATTATCTTTATCTGACGCTCTGTTCAGATTTTTGAAGTCAAAACAAAACCTTATTTCTCCTGACTTCTTTCTTACTGGAACCAAATTAGCCACCCATTTGGAATGTCGAACTCTGAAGATAATCTTTGCATATAGTAACTTCTTTATCTCATTTTGGATTAAAGGTTCCAACTTTAGATGCATTTTCCTGAGTTGTTGCTGAAATGGTTTTACGCCTGTTTTAATAGGAATGATGTATTGAAAGATGTGTGTATCATATGTTTTTAGGTCTTTGTACGTCCAGGATAATATGTCTTTATATTGCTGAAACAACTTAATAAACCAGATCCTTCCTCTAGGTGAGCAAAAATTTCCCAAGTTTACATACTTGGGCTCATCTTCTGTCCCTAAATTTATCATCTCATATTGCATAGTTGAATTGTTGGTTTTGATGTTGGCTGGTTTTATGAATTTGTTATGCAGATCAAAAATTCCTTCAAGTGTCCTTACTCCTTTGGGCATGAAATTCCCTTTGGTCAATTCTCCATTTTGCAAATCTTCCTGATGTTCTTCATCATCAATCACAGATTCTTTGAACACTTCATCATTGATCAGAAAATCGATAATCTGTTCATCGTCATCAAACACCCTCAAATTTTTTATATTACCAACTACTGATGGCCTGAAAATAAGTTCAATAGAACACTTATTATTAGTTGGCACTAGCCTGGAAGCAGAAGTAGCTAAAGAATCAGCTGCATCATTTTGTAATCTAGGAATTGAGTTTATATTAAAATCATTAAAATGTGCTATCAAATTCCATACTTCATCTTGATATCTTTTTAGGTGTGGCAATGAACAATGAATTGTATCTCTAACTTTCCTAACCACTATCTCAGGATCACCGAAAACTTTTAAATTTTTAACATTAAGTTCAATGGCTTTCTTCAAGCCTTGAACTAGAGCTTTGTATTAAGCGGTATTGTTTGTGTAGTCAAACTCTAGCCTACAAGAGAGAAACTATTTATTCCTTTTAGGTTCAATAAGGACACAACCAACTCTTGATTCCCCTTGCGTTTTAGAACCATCAAATTATACGAACCAAAAACTGTCTTCTAACTCTACCTGGTTAATATCATTTCCTATGTTAGTAACCAAATTTACTATGTTACAATCAATATCATTAGTTTGTGAAAATTGAAGGAGATCATACTGCGTTTTCGATTCACAACTAAATTCTTCAGCTTGATAGATCACTGGATCAAACTCTAAAAAATAGTTTCCCAAAACTGAAGAAAAGAAATTTACAGGCTCATTCTTTCCTTCCAACTGAGTTACATTATGTTTCATATGCGGTTCCCTTAGTATCTTAATATGATTTTGACTATTTTGATATGGAAGCCACATGTGAGACCATAGATTGAAAAGCAACCAATAAGCTTTGTTGACCAGTCCCTGCTCATTATCAATCCATAAGCCTCCAGTATATCTACTACCATGATATCTATGAATTGGCAAACTCTAGGATCTACCGATAATCAAATTAACACATCGTTAATTTCCCCTATGACTTTAACACCAGATCTATCCAGTTGAATTATCCAATATGGGGATGGTGTGGGTTGACCATTAATCTTCTTACATATCGAGAGCGGCATGACAGTTAATGAAGCTCCAAAATCTACCAAATAGTTATGTACGTTGTGATTAAAAATCTCAAATGATAATAGAAAATGTAAAGTCTGAGATTTAGATTTTCCTCCAATGCTTGCTTCGTTAATTTCAGTATCAAATTCAATGGTTTCTGGGATACTGCTGGGCTGTTGATCAAAGGATTCCAGAAGTTTCTTTCTTTGCCGAGGAAGATTACATAATTTGAATAGAGAAATATTTGCTTTTGTTTTCTTGATGTCTTCTACAATATCATACCCCATGTCAATTTCTACCAAACCTTTCTTAGTGCCTTATGTTTTATTTGCCATGATCTTCATAGGTTTGTTGACTACTGGGCTTGTTTCTCTTATGTTTACCGAATTAGACTTAGGTGTTGTTTAAGTAGTACTAAGAATTTTCTTCATGTTTTCTTTTATCTTATTTAAATTAGAAAGTACTAAACTTTCATCCACTACCGGTCCTTTACTTCTGGTTGTAACATTAACTGATGAAACTTGAATATCCTCAGTAGATTCTTCTTCATTCATCCCCAATGTGGGTTCCCAATCCCATAACACCATTGTGGTTTCTTCATTCGTTTCTTCCGACTCATTGGTTTGGTCTTCTTCTAGCTCAGACTCTGTCAATTGGGAATCTAATAGTTGATTCATAACCAAATTCATTGAGTTTATCCACTGTGGGAATTTTTTTTCAGAATGATGCTCCTGATGGAAAGTACAAAAATGGTCCATGCATACTTCATTAAAATTTAAAACATCAGAATTGATTAAAGGCAGTTGAGACTGTCCACTATTTTCCCTTTTCTTGTAATAAGGCTTGAATGACTTTCTGGATGTAATAGCTCCCTTTTCCTTTTCCAAGTATAATATCTTATTTGATAACTTCTGAACCATCTTGACTACATTCTCCAACTCATTCGGGTGCTCTTCCTTGGGTCTGGTTAACAACAAAGGTTTTTTACTGGCTACTAGTTTTACCTCTAATTCTGAAGCGTGCTTTGCTATACTTTCAAAAGTGTCCAAATTTGTTATTGAATTGTCTTGTAGACTAAAAAATCAAGAAGATGCTTTAGGCTCAAGAGTATATGGAAAAAATATGCATACAACATCTTCATGTTCAACATTTAAAAGTTCTAGAGCTAGATAAAAAAATTTAAAATGGTCTTTTGCAGAAATTCCTTTCTAGGGTCAAAATTCGGTAAAACTCTGTCTAGGTGCTTAGGAAAATCATGCAAAGGTGCAGCTAGATTAAGTGGTGTTCTGGCCCTCCATGTCGGTTGATTTATAGCTACGACCATAACTCAAGGTGGATATTGTGGTGGAGAATGTGGGAAAAATTGAGTTGTAGGAGACTCTGGTCCCGACTGATCATGAGCTTGAAAGATTTCTTGGATAGCTAGATCCACCAACTCTTCCAAATTTTACACAAGGATAGAATCTTGAGTATAAGAGATTGCTTTCTTAGGAGCCTACCTGCTTGGTAACACAGGGATTGCTTTCAATCCTCTAATTTTATTAACATAAGATCTTGTGTCTTCAAAAGTGATAAACTTCTTCGAACAAGACATCGTACAAACGTTCTGAACCTTCTTTCTCAGAATTTACCTTTTCTTGTTCTTCAAGAACAAAATCTTCAGGAAACGTCATTTCAAATGTATTTCCAGCAGAATAATTTCTTGCAAACTAACTTCCTCTGCCATCCATGCACTGGAGTCCCTCCTTCTAGTGCCCAAAACTGTTGATTCCTGGAAAATTCCTAGGTACCGACAGTAGGGATTCTCTTCGGTAATAGATCCCAACTAGATCGTCCACCATTTGGTATAGGGAACCCATCCAGTTAACGGTCCAGCTACCATAGATCTAAGGTTGTTTAAGTTTTTACCGGCTACAATTTGATCCACCATTCATGCAATTTTATTTAAATGAATGAAATGGTGATGCTTAAGCTAAATGCAAGTGACTAACGAACAAGAATCTCACAAGTGATGCGTAGGTTCTTACCTCCCATCTTATAATTCTTGCTCCTCAATCACTTCTATAAATCTAAATCTAAGCCAATTTATTATATTCTAATTTATTCTAGTCTATCCCCGTTGGAATAAAATTTAACAGACATAGAGTGATGTGCTGTAATTATTTACAATAAATCTTGCAGATAGATGTTTCAATTCAATATTCATAGTTACAATAGAAATATTATCAAAGATAGATTTGAAATAAAAAAACATGTATCACTTAGTTGATACATAGGATTTTATATAGAAAGCAAAGTCATTTGTCATCAAAGGAATAATTCATAAAGATCCATAACGATCTCACAATTGTACAGAATTTAAATGGAACTAATTCCACAATTAAGATTCCACACAATCCATACAAGGCCCATGCAGTCCTTTACTAGCAATTGAGTCCCTTCTTATTAGTAGAAAAATCAGTTCTTACAAATAAACCATCTTGCTTGTGTCAGCGAAAAGTACTTCTATTCTACCTTCTACCTCTATTTATAATACAATTACAATGACTCATCGACTTTCCTGACCTTAGGAATTCCAAAATTTCATCTTTTAGTGCTTTGCACTAGAAAATGACAAAAATGACAAAATACATAAAAAGACAAAGTCTTTAAGTGAGCCTAGCTAAACCTGAAATATATTCCCCCATGTATTGTCTTCTTCCACATTAGTCCTGTAATTTATGGGCTTGTTGCAGCTGCAACCTTTTTCCCAATTTTTTTAAAATTTTGGACCCTCCTTTTGATTTGATTAAATTATATCTAGCCTAGGATTGTTCAATTTCCTTCAATCTGTCCTAGGAGTCTAGATTTATTTGCTTAAAAAAATTGATCTTTTGAAGTCGGAAGCATAGTCAACTGTTTTTCCACTGTTTCGGGAGTTGAATGATCTAGTACTACCATTTGCCCAGCCGATATAAGGAAAATTGTAGAGTCTTTTGTTTTATTTTTTAACATTTTGATTTGATGATGACATTTTATCACTATCGGGAGTCAATTGAAGAATTAGCCAGGGCATTAGTCTTTTATGCTACCGACGTTTCAGGGGCCAGTTGATGAGTGCTCTGAGGGATAGTTTTTTTTCTCGTCGATATGGTGGAACCACGGACGCTTCTTATCTTCCTTTTGTTTTATTTCTCAAACCTAATTGTTTTGACTGTCGGTGACCTTGTTTTTATCGCAATTGGAATGATTTACGATATTGGATCAGAATTCTTGTCCTCTACACTGTAGACGTTTCGGAAGGCAATTGATGAGTGCTATGAAGGATAGTATTTTCACTCGCCGACACTGAAGAAATTCAGTAATCCAGGTTCTGATACCTTTTTAAATGAGTAAGTCACAATGATACTTTTTATATCATCGACACTGCGGAAATGTTTAGGTTTGAAGCTCCGATACTTAGCGCTTAGAGCTTTCGATGCCGATAGGTTTAAATTATCGCAGATCCATAGTTGGTTGTGAGTCCGTCATTGCGGCTGTCACTCAAATTGTTTTTCCAATGCTTAGAGGGGTTGGTTGCCGATGATTTTTAACTGCCGATAGGGTTTTCCCGCCAACTTTTTCCACTGAAGGTTCTATATATATATACAAGGGGAGTATTATTTTATCCTTTATCTGTATTGTAACTTGTGTTTGGCTCTAGTCCTTGTTGAGTGAACTATTTCATGTGCCCAGCTGTCCGAGCTCAACTCGCTAGCATTGCCATCATGGAGATTTTTCCAGTCCATCGACTACACTGCGGTTTGACAGGTAGGTGAACCACGTCCATGTATTTTTTATTCTGCTCCCTAGGGATAGGTTAGTTAGTTATAGTTATTTTCTTGTTGTTTGTGATTTAGATGCAAGAGAGGTAAGATAAGAGGTAAGAACCTGCGCATCACATTGTGACCCTCCTCATTATCTTTTTTTTTTTCATTTTTAGATAGGCACTTGCAGATCATACCTTAAACACAAAAAAATAAAAATATACACGGTGGACTGAGCCGTAACCGGTAAAACATTTTAATTTGTTACTTGACCTATGGTAGCCGGATCGTAAACTGGATGGATTCCCCATACCAAATAGTAACAGGCTAATCGAGAACGTTTATTGGGGAGAATCCCTAACTGTTGTACCTGCGATTTTCCAAGCCTCAACAGTTTTTGGCGCTAGAAGGAGGGCCACCAGTGCATAGCTGGCCGAGGAAGCTCACTTCCTTGAAATCACTCCACCGACGATAGTTCTGAAAGTAGTTTGTTTCACAAACACACTCCTGAAGATAAAGAGAAAGGGTATCTGTATCCTTTCGATAACGAAGTGGTTGATAATTTTAGAAGAAACACTAGAGCATATGCGAAAATATTGGAGGATTACCAATCATTTTTGTCCTACCTAGAAGAGAGTATCAGAAGAAAGATCGCCCTCAATTAGAAGACTCAATGTTGGTAGAAGATCTTGAAGAATTGGTAGAAGCAACCTTATAAGAAGTTGATCAACCTTTGAATCAGTTGAATCTAGGTTCACCTTACTGTTCACCTTTCCAGACCCCTGTTCAATCACAACCTCATTCTCCACTCAGAATCATGGATAATGTAAATGCAAACCAACCACCTCCACAGCCTGCTTGGAGGGCTACGTCACCTTTAAATTTGACACCTCCCTTGCATGATTTGCCAAAAGATTTTGACAAGATGTTACCTAATTTTGAACCAAGTGAAGGAATTTTGGTAGATGATCATTTACAGAGTTTTTACTTGGCTATAGAAGAACTACAAGTTGGAGAGCATGAAGATGTAGTGTGTAGATTTTTTCCCCACACCCTGAAAGGAAAAGTAGCCTCATGGTGTTTTGCACTTCCTACAAATTCAATCACGGATTGGAACACATTTGAGAGAATGTTTAGAAGTAAATATGCAGTTCAGAAAACTCATGCAGCTTTAATGAAAGGGTTATGTGCCCTAAAGAAAGAAAGAAAAGAACGAGTGCATAATTTCACTCAAAGATTTTTTGCTTACCTAAGCAATTTCACTGCAGCTGATAAGCCATCTAAAAATGATCTGATAGAATACTATACCTCAGCCCTTGGGATTGATCTAGCCATGTTTTCCAAGAGATCAGTGAGACCCACATTAGCAAAAACTTACGAAGAAGTTGAGAAGGTGGAGGCTGAGATGGAGAGTATAGAAAATTACCCTGTGTAGTCGGAAGAAAATCATTATGGAAGCAAGAAACATTTATTACTGACTAAGTCTAAGGATGAGCAGTCATAGGATTTTGAAGGGATGTTGAAGATGATGCAAAAGTTATCCAACAGAGTGATAGATTTAGAGAAGGAAAAAGAAGCTCATAAATCATATAAGCCTTATTATAATAAAAGGGAAGACAATAGTCAACCTAAACCTCCTCCACACAGTCCTGCAGCAATGAACTTAACTGATGTAGGCATGGATAATTTTTGTACATTTCATTAACAACCTCATTCTGAGAAGAATCACCCCCAATGGATAAATTCTATGACACTGGTAATGAATCAATTATTGGATTCCAAACTAACTGAAACAAGTAAGGAGGAAGAAAAAGATAACCAATCTACAGAAAAATAAGAAGAAGATACATTAGTTTTATGGGATTGTGTCTCAATGTTTGATATAGAAGAAGAGGATTCTCTGAAACAAGAGGAAACATCATAAACCAATGTGACAACAAGAAGTCAGAGTTTGTTAAAAGAAGATAAGTCAATGCTTCCTAAGATTAAGAAACTTCAAGAAAATATGAAGAAGATACATAAGAACACTGCAACTGTTAAAGAACTTGATTTTACTATCGCAGGTCAAGATCTGAAGAAAATTAACACATCTCTTAAGTCTATTGAAGATAAGATTGATAATGTGAAGAAGAATCTCAAAGAACATGAGATGGGGTATGATATTGTGGAAGACATTAAAAAAGATAAAGCAGATATCTCATTGTTTGAAATGTGTAATTTACCGCAGCAAAAAGAGAAACTTTTAAAAGTGCTTGAGATACCAGAAGAAGAGCTTCCCACTAACAACCAACCTGAAGAATAAATTGGTGAGGCAAGTGTGGGAGGGAAGTCTAATTATAAAACCCCAGCTTTTCTCCTAACTTTTGATATTTTCAACTATAATGTGCACAACTGTTTAGTGGATTCAGGAGCATCAGTCAATGTTATGCCACTTTCGGTCTGCAAGATAATCATTGGATAGCCTAAACCATCCACTTGGCAACTTGTTCAATTAGACAGGACAGTTATGAAAGTAATAGGGGAAATGGAAGATGTTCTGATTCGCTTATCTGCAGATGAGAGGGTATGTCAGTACATCGACATTGTAGTAGCAGACATACCAGATGCTTATGGACTGGTTTTGAGTCAAGACTGGACGATAAGGCTAGATGGATACTTTGCATCAGATTGGTCACATTTATGGTTGCCTCATAAGGGAAGTACCAATCAGATAAAAGGATTAAGAGAGCCTCAAATGAAATACAATGTTACTCAGTTAGAGGGAAAGAACGAGCCAATAAACTCTATGTTGGGAAATTATTTCATTGAATTAGAACCAGGAAATTACCAAGCTGAAGAAGCCAGCAGTATACCTGATACCCAACCCGATCTCCTTCAATTTTCATGGGCTGATGAGATTGACTGTAAAATAGTAGATCTAGTTTCAGATGTAGTTTGTAATTCAAAATCAGTAGAGGTAGATAGTTTTTGGACTCTTTATTTTGATGGATCTAAGACATTAGAAGGATCAGGGGCTGGCTATGTCCTGATTGATCCAAGAAAAAATAAATATTTTATTTCTTGTAGATTAGGATTCGAATGCACGAATAATACAGCCGAGTATGAAGCACTAGTCCAGGGACTTAAAAAGGCAATAGAACTGAAAGTAAAAAATATGAAAGTATACAGAGATTCTGAAATTGTTGTTAAGCAAATTTGAAATAAGATACACTGTATTTCACCACATTTAAAAGCCTATCAAAATGAAGTTTGGGATTTTCTTATAAATTTTCATACATTCAATATTGTGTCCATTCCTAGATTAAAGAATGCAGTAGCTGATTTACTATCTACTTCAGCTGCAAGGATAGTACCTTACAATAATAGATGCTCTATTGAATTACTTTTCAGGCCTTCTGTTCTGGATATGATCACAAATCTACGCATTTTTTATGATGATCAACAAATTCTGGATTGTTTGATGAATGATGAGACTTTCAAAGGAGCAATAATAGATGATGAAGAACATCAAGCAGAATTAAAATTCAGGAACTTTATTCCTAAGGGATTCAAGACCTTGGAACGAATGTTTGACTTAGATAACAAATTCAGAAAGCCAGCAAATGTCAAGACTCATAGCTTGTCCTTACAGTTTGAGCTAATAAATTTTGGGACTGAAGCTGAACCCAAATATGTAAATTTGGGGAAGTGTTGTTCTCCGACCGAAAAAATTAAGTTCATTAGTCTATTCAAACAGTACAAAGATGTGTTTGCTTGGACATATGAAGAGCTTAAAACTTATGACACAAAGATTATACAACATGTCATCCCAATTAAAGCTGGAGTCAAGCCTTACTAACAGCCTTTGAGGATGATGCATCTGAAGCTGGAACCTTTAATTCAAAGTGAAGTGAAAAAATTGTTGGATGCTAAAATCATATTCAAAGTTAGACATTCAGAATGGGTTTCTAATTTGGTGCTAGTAAGGAAAATGTCAGGAGAAATTAGGCTCTGTGTAGATTTCAGAAACCTAAATCGTGCGTCAGATAAAGACAACTATCCAGTCCCACCCATGGAGCAAATATTGCAGATGGTTTCAGGTTCTGAATTTTTCATTATTAGATGGATTCTCTGGCTATAATCAAGTATTAGTAGCTGAAGAGGACAGGCTTAAAACCACATTCAGAACCAAGTGGGGAACTTTTGCATACAGGAGAATTCCCTTTGGACTCATTAATGTTGGAGCTACTTTCCAGAGCGCCATGGATATAGCTTTCCGCAGTTTGATTGGCCGTAGTGTTGTGTTATATCTAGACAATGTCACAATATTTTCAAACAAGAGAGAGGAACATGCATTTCATCTGAAACAAATTTTTGAGCGTTGTCGAAAATATGGTATTTCACTAAATCCTAAGAAATGCATGTTTGCAGTCATGGAAGGAAAGCTACTGGGTCATGTGGTTTCTAAGAAAGGGATCTCCATAGACCCAGAAAGGATTAAAACCATAGAATAGATCCTTTTACCCCATAATAAAAAGGGTATGCAATCATTTATGGGGACAATAAATTTTGTGCAGAGGTTTGTACCAAATTTTGCTCAAATTGTCAAACCTTTGCAGCAAATGGTTAAACAAAGTGTACAATTCAAGTGGACTGATGTGGAAAAGAATGCATTCAGTAAGATAAAAACCTCTATTTCTCATGCACCATCACTCAAAAGTACGAATTTCAAAAAATATTTCATTCTGTACAATTTTGCATCCGATGATTCCTGGGAAGCGGTGCTTACACATAAGGAAGATGGGGGAGATGAGTACCCCATATAATTTATGAGCACTAGTTTGCGGGGAGTTGAATTGAATTATCCAGCAGTTGATAAACAAACTTATGCCATTTTTAAAGCGGTAAAACAATTCATTCCATATGTACTTAAGAATCGCATAAAGGTAATAGTTCCACACCCAACTGTAAGATCTCTTTTTGTACAAAAGGAATTAGGAGAAAGAAGAGGCAACTAGGTAAATGCCTCACAAGAATATGATCTTGAGTTCAAACCAACATCCATAGTAAAAGGACAAGGATTGTGTAAACTAATGACTGAAGGTAAAAACAATGAAGAAAACAACTGGGATAATGAAGCTGAGTTGCATATGGTGGATGTATGTCCTCTATTCATAGCTCCATATTCCTGGTATCAGGACCTAGTCCATTACGTTCAAGAAGGATATTTTCCAGAACATTGGAATTCCAAACAACGAAGAGCATTACATATTAAACTAGCTTCATATCAGATAACTGATAGAGTATTGTTTAGAAAGAATTACGATGAAGTTTTTCTCAGGTGCTTAGAACAGGAAGATGCAAATAAGGTCATAACAAAATTGCATGATGGGCCTGTCGGAGGTCATTTTTTAGGAGATACAACAGCCCATAAGATTCTCAGAGCTGGATATTACTGGCCTACACTGTTTAAGGATGCTCATGCTCATGTTAGAAAATGTGATGCCCGTCAAAGAGGTGTTGGAATACAAGCTAAAGCAGCAGGGCCTCTAAAACCACTAATGATCTCAGAGCCATTCGAATAATGGGGAATCGATATTATTGGAGAAATAAACCCAAATTATTCCTTGTAGCACAAGTATATTTTGACGGAAACTGACTACTTCACCAGATGGGTCGAGGCTATCCCGTTACGAAAAGTAAATGAAGATGCAGTCATGTATTTCTTACAGGATCACATTATGACCAGGTTTGGGGTTCCAATTTCCCTGGTTTTTTATAGTGCTACTTATTTTTCTTCTATTAGATTAACTACATTTGCTAAAGAAAGAGGAATCAAGTTGCATTATTCTGCAAACTATTACCCACAAGGAAATGGTTTGGCAGAATCTACAAATAAAAATTTGATTAGGATTCTAAAGAAAACTGTAACAGAAAATCAGAGAAGTTGGCATTTAGCGTTACCTAATTCTCTTTGGGCTGATAGAGTCACACCCAAGAATTCCTTAGGTGTGTCACCATACACGCTTGTTTATGGAAAAGAAGCTATTCTTCCTCCCAATATTTTGTTACCTTCTTCCACAATAGATCAGGAGTCTAGAGGTACCTATAATGAGATCCTACAGATCAAAATCTATAATCTTTTGAAGTCAGAAGAGTCTAGGTCCAAATCCAAAGAAAGATTTAAGCATCAACAGGAAGTAGAGAAACGTTGGTTTGATAAGCATAAAGCTAGGAACAAAGAATTCAAAGTAGGAGATCTGGTTCTTAAGTGGGATCATCCGCACGACGAAAAGGGAAAGCACACTAAGTTTCAACAATTATGGGTAGGCCCTTTTCAAATTGCAGCAAATCTTGGCCCCTCAACTTACAAGTTGCAAGACTTACAGGGGTCGGAAAAGAACTTACCAGTTAATAGTTTAGTTCTCAAACCTTATTTTTCTTGATTTTTATTTTTTGGTTGTCTTGTACATAAATAAACTGATTGGTTTGTTTTATTTTTTGAAGATATTTTGTTTTGTTTGTTTTAGTTAGGGTTTGATTGATTGTAATAAAGAAGCACAACTTTTGGTTGCATGGAATTCATTAGAATTCTGGATTAACTAAAATCTTTGATTACAAAACTGTGTACTATTAATTTAGTTTGAAAGAACTTCTTCTAGTTTAGCATTTTTCCTAAATGGTTATGAACACATTAAAGTCCTACTTAATCCTTGTGAAATAACACAAGATCAAAAGGTTTGGAATACTATTTCGAGGCACCATTCATCTCACATTAAAAAAAATGTCTTAGGGGGTGACAGCAAAAGACCCATGGAGAGGAAGCAGGGTAAACAATATATTATATTTAAATGATTCCATTCCAAGAATTGAAAGCCAAAAGGCAACTAAGAGTCAAAATATCCTAAGAAAGAAATATGTATCAAAACAAAGTACTGAACCATATTAGTACAAGATTGCCAAATTTCTTCTCTGTCCGTGAGCTGAAAAATAAATACATCTCTCACACAAAAGGACATTATGGATAGAGGAGCCTCAATTAAAAAATTCAAAAAGAAGGCAATGCAGGAGGACTCAAAAGAGGACAAAAGTCCAAAAGCACAAAAGTGCAAAATGGCATGGGAATGAGGAACAAACGAATATTTATGTTTACCATATGTTACAATCCTGTGGTGTCTAAGCTAGAAGCTACCCAAAGATAGAGGTAAAAATGAAATTCATATTCCTGGACTCAAAAGAGTTATCTAAACTTTGAAATCTTGGTTCCCATGTCCCCTAAATTGGACTATCATCAATGATTAAAGTGCATACATCTGCCATTTGGGAAATCCAAACATCTTGAAGAATTCAACATGTTGGTATTGTCAAAACAGTCTGTTGATCAAAGAAGAAATTGTCCAGAGATCTGTGTTCACTAGGTAGTCGCCAATTGTTGCAGCTGCAACCTTTTTCCCAATTTTTTTAAAATTTTGGACCCTCCTTTTGATTTGATTAAATTATATCTAGCCTAGGATTGTTCGATTTCCTTAAATCTATCCTAGGAGTCCAAATTTATTTGCTTTAAAAATTGATCTTTTGAAGTCGAAATCATAGTCAACTGTTTTTCCGCTGTTTTGGGAGTTGAATGATCTAGTATTGCCATTTTTCTAGCCGATACAAGGAAAACTGTAGATTCTTTTGTTTTAGTTTTTAACATTTTGATTTTATGATGACCTTTTATCGCTGTCGGGAGTCAGTGGAAGAATTAGCCGGGGCATTAGTCTTTTATGTTGTCGACGTTTCAGGAGCCAGTTGATGAGTGCTCCGAGGGATAGTTTTGTTTCTTGCTGATACGGTGAAACCACGAACACTTCTTATCTTCCTTTTGTTTTATTTCTCAAACCTAATTGTTTTGACTGTTGGTGACCTTGTTTTTATTGCAATCGGAACAATTTACATTATTGGATCAGAATTCTTGTCCTCTACACTGCCAACGTTTCAGAAGGAAATTGATGAGTGCTCCGAAGGATAGTCTTTCCGCTCGTCGACACCGAAGAACTTAAGTAATCCAGGTTTCGATACTTTTTAAAGGAGTAAGTCGCAATGATACTTTTTATATCACTGACACTGCAGAAATGTTTAGGTTTGAAGCTCTGATACTTAGCGCTTAGAGCTTCCGATGCCGATAGGTTTAAATTGTCGTGGATCCATAGTTGGTTGTGAGTCCGTTGTTGTGGTTGTCACTCAAACTATTTTGCCGATGCTTAGAGGGGTTGGTCACCGATGATTTTTAACTGTCGATAGGGTTTTCCCACTGAATTTTTCCAACGAAGGTTCTATATATATACAAGGGGAGCATTATTTTATCCTTTATCCGTATTGTAACTTGTATTTTGCTCCAGTCCTTGTTGAATGAACTGTTTCACATGCCCAGCTGTCCAAACTCGACTTGCTAGCATTGCCACCGTGGATATTTTGCCAATCCATCGACTACACTGCGGTTTGACAGGTAGGTGAACCACGCCCTTGTCTTTTTTATTCTTATTGGTTGATTTGGAACTATAGTTTTTTTTCCTGGTTAGGTTTTCCCGGTTAGGTGGTCCATGGGATGGTTTGTCCATTTAAAGAAAGTTTATCCTCGTGGTATGTATAATTTTTTAGGGTGAAATAGCTAGTTGTTACAGTTTTCTTTGGCTGGGGGGGGGTTGAGCCTACCGTTATGTATGTTTTACTCCAGTCCAAGATTAAGGGGACGATGTAGACAAGCATTACGTTGTCTCACCATCCATTCTCTGGTTGTCCATGGCTGTCTAGGGGGGTTTTAAACTTTTTGTGTGCATTTACCCTATTTCATGGGATGGCGGAGGTTTTCCATGTTTTGGTCAAGTTAGGGTTTTCCACAATGAAAAGCACAGTATTTTGAGGATTAGCGGTAGCGACGATGTGGTTCATACTTTTATTGGATGAGTTCGAATTAGTTCGAATGCGGCCCGAATTAATATAGAGAGTTGTTTTCTCTTTGGGATGTGAAATTTGTTACAGACAGTGTGCTTAGAGGGTTTTAAGACACAACTTACGGGATTTTCTTTTTGCCTGTCATTTTTTTCTTTTCATGCATTAATATTGTGTATAGTTTATTTTTTCAGAATGCATATGGAAGAGGTAAATACATTAATACAATTTTTTGTCATTATTAAAACACTTGCTAAAATCTCAGTGGGTCTAAGAACATGCTATGTTTATGACAGGGTGATCGTTGCAAAGAAAATATGTCCAAAAGACAAAAGAAAAAGGGTCATGTTGTTGAAGGAGAACCAGAGGTTGAGATCATCACCAGGGTTGAATATATATATGAAGATACCAAAGCTACCACCAAGGTCGAACCGGATTATAAATAGTGAGAGATATATAGGATGATTGAAAATTAGAACGTACCTGATGCCGGATTCGAAGAGATAACCATTTATGCAAACATTGAAAAATTGGCTCTCATGAAAGTAGCCACAAGACCTAAGTTGTTCCCGTGTTCAGAGGTAATAAGTTGGATTCTGCCTAGGGTAGATGTAACTACAATGATTCTTGAAAATACTGATAAGTAGGGCTACGCTGCATATAGCCATGCATATTTCTCTATTGCATATCATCTACCTCCTACCCAGATTGACTTGACAGAAAGCTGGTTGAAAGAGACAACTATGGATCTGGTAGAAACAGTTAAAAGAATGATGATACCAGGGAAAAAATTTTGAACCAGGCCTTCAGGAGAGTATGATACCTCTACTCTCCGAACTCCCTATAGATTCATTGCACTAATGCTGAATAGGATTTTTGGTAGAGATCATGGAAAAAGCTTCAAGATAGGATGGATACCAATTATCTTCTATGTGGCTACTCAGGGGACCATTTTCAATTGGTCGAACATAGTATCAAATAGCCTCTCGGCATGCATATCCGCAGCCTTGGGAGGGGTGTCACAGAAGAAATCAGAGTTCTACATGAGCTCTATCCTGATTGACTGTATAGTATGTACTCAATCTTTTCCATCCTTGAGATGTAACTGGGATAGGGACAGGACCCCAATGTACACAGCTTATAGGTTGTTTTGGGCCCATAAATATTATAGCTATTACAGGGATATCTATGAACACTTTATCATGCCTTTGTATACCCTAATTTTCCTGATTGAATGCAACTGTATGTCCGAAGAAGCATTCAAGGCCATCGAGGAATATGGAGACTACTATTTGACTGAGGAAGGATTGTACATAAGAATGTATGGGGGTTCCAGAGCACCTTCTCTACTCCCTAAGTATGCCACTGACTATGTATTGCATAAAGAGGCAGTTAGGCAGGTCTTTATTGATCATGTAGGAAAATTTCTTTTTGAACATAAGAAGGCAGCCTATCCCACAATACCTTTTTGGCTTGGAAGTTATAAGTTTTCAAAGGTAAAACAGTCTACATAGTTTGTTAAGGAGCTGGAGCATTTCCATTTTGGTGAAATGAATTTTCACAGGAATGACTCCCAAAATAAAGTAGCAAATCACTGCAAGGAGGAAAGCATCCATTTTGAATATACCAACTTTTGGGACAAGGACGAGGAAACATTCAGAAGTACAAAGAACATAACCGCCCTAAAAAAGAGGTTCAAGCAGAAAATAGCTACTGTGGGCGGAGAGGGAAAAACTTCAGAGAAGACTAAGACATTAGAACAAGAAGAGGCAAAAAAGAGATAAGAAGATGCTAGAAGGCTAGCACAGGAGGCAGAGAATTGGTTAAAGAATGAAGAAGAAGAAAGAAAGCGAGCTGCAGAGGAAGTAGCAAGGAAAGAATAGGAGGAGAGAAAGAGAAATGAAGAAGAAGAGATCAAGATAAGACTGGAAGAAAGTGAAGGTCTGAGATTAACAGGATCTCAAAAGGACCAATAGATTACTAAGCAGGTAGATACACAGGGGGAAAAATATCACACAAATCAAGAACACTAACAATCTAATCCTGATCCCCAGGAGCCTGCTGCAGCTTCCGGCAGCACACTAGGGAAAGCTTCATTTTTTGGAATGAATTTGATCCCTTTCATGCCTAAAGAAGGGGAGGAGGTCCCTGACTTCAATACTATTTTCTATGATAAGGAGAAGAAAAGGATTGTAAAAAGAACCGAGAAAAAGGTTGAAACAGGAGGACAATCGGGAAATATGATAACTGATAAAACCTTGGTGCATGGAATGGATGCTGACCCAAGATTGATAGCAAGAGCTGGGGTGGCATTAACCCAAGCAATTGAATATAATGTAGACAGGCTGATGACAGACCTTGAGCAGTCAAGAAAGAACGCAACACAATTAAGAGAAACACTGAAGAAGGAGAGGGATGAAGGTCATAAGCTAAAAAGGAAATACGAGGACATGATGAATGAAGTGAGGACTTCAAGAATATAACACCAAGCTCTGCAAGCAAATAAGGAGGCTTTAGAAGTTTCTGTAGAGAAAACAAAAAAGAATGCTCAGGACAACTTAGCTGAATTACAAAGGCTACAACTAGAGCATCAAGTATTGAAAAATGAGAAAGATGACCTTCAGGTATCCTATGAAACTCTAAGTGCAGAGAAGGATCAGTTACAGAGCAAAATTGTTGAGTTAGAAATAGATAAGGCCGCCACAGAAGAAAGAGAGAATCAATATCAAATGTAGGTGGAAACCCTAGAAGAATAGAATATTTCATTGACAACATCACTGAAAGATGCTATGGAATAGAAGACAGACTTCCAGCCTTTAAAAGAACATGTTTTAACTCAAAGGAGGAAGATCCACCAATTACAAATGTGTATTGAGGAAGAAAGGTGTAAGATTTTCCAAATAGATAGTAGATTAGAAGAAATTTTGGATACTACTTCATAATTTTTGGACAGATCTCAAGAGATTTTGGAGATTCTAATGGGAAGAATAGTGTGGATAGAAACAAATGAGGAATCTCCTGCGAAGCTACCAGTTAAAGACCAGCAAATTTTAAAGTAGGAATATGATTTATTGGAGTTTGAAATCAATGTTGTGGAAGAATTCAAGAAAAATGTAAAGAAAACGAAGGGAGCATGTGTCGAATACTGCAGGAGGGTGCTTGCTACATACAATAGATGCCATATTTCAGCAGAGAGGAGATTGGACGCAATACCAAAGCATAAATTGTTTATAGAGCATCTACAAAATAGATATCAGGAATATGAGCAAGAGATCCAATAGGTAAAGGATCTAGACGAATAAATTATAAAGAATGCAGTGGCACATGTAGCTATAAGTATACATCTACTAGAGGATCAGCTGCGCCTGAGTCCTGCAAGGATAGAAAGAGTGAAGAACCAGGTTGCTAAATATGAGATAAATATCCATTTTTTTGAACCCTCTAGATTTGAAGGCATAGCAGCAGAGGCCTAGGCATGGAAAAAGTTCATCAATGACCAAGCTGTCCCCTCTTCATAAAGTGTTCTAAAAAAATTTGATTTAAAAAGTAATATATTATATTAATTATGAGCACATACTATGAGACAAAATTTTGGAAGTGAAAGGTTGGGGAAGCCCAAAAGTCATTAAGGGGTAGCCCAAAATTCTTGCTTTTGTATAAATATTTGAGAGTTAGATGTAGAAGGGACTTCTTTTCCCAGGCAATTTTTTGGAGAGTATATTGTAAGAAGAACTATTTCCTTTTACAATAAAGAGTTACAAGTTTCTGGTGGAGAAAGTTTGGTGGAATGTTTCAAATGTTTTGCTATGGATCAGTTGAATGTGAGCTATTTCGTTTTTAGCTTATTTCCATTAACAGTGAGATCGTCTTAACTCATTGAATTTTTGTTCATGTTATGAATGTACTCTAGTTTATTCTGTGAAATTTCCACTGTGAGTAATGAAGGTTGTAATTAACAATAAGCTATCTTGTTCTTCATATTTCTATTAATGTTCGTGTGTTCCGAAATAAATAACAGCTATCTGTAATTTTTCCTAATACATGCACAGAAATAAATTACTCATTGTTAACTAATAATTCTGCTCCCTAGGGATAGGTTAGTTAGTTATAGTTATTTTCTTACTGTTTGTGATTTATATGCGACAGAGGTAAGACGAGAGGTAAGAACCTGCACATCACATTGTGACCCTCCTCGTTATCTCTATCTTTTTGCATTTTTAGATAGGCACTTGCACATCATACCTTAAACAAAAAAAACTAAAAATATACGCGGTGGACCGGGATGTAATCGGTAAAACATTTTAATTTGTTACTTGACCTACGGTATCCGGACCGTAAACCAGATGGATTCCCAATACCAAACAGTAACAGGCTAATCGGGAACGTTTATTGGGTAGAATCCCTAACTGTTGTGCCTGCGATTTTCCATGCCTCAACATGGCTCCAACATCTGCACAGTAACCTCATGTACAACCAACTAGGTATTCACACGTGTCACCCTTTTTGGAGTGGTCCTATATAAGTATTCCAAGATATAATTGTTGACAGAGGCTTATGCAATCCAGGTTCTAACATCGTCCTCATTGATAATTTCCAATTTCTGAATGTATTGTTCATCCTCATGTAATCTATCCTATAGATAAGCCACATGTTGGTCTTTGTTTGGGAAGTCATTGATCTTTGCAGCAACAAAACACTGACATATATCATGTACTTGGCGCATCTTTTTATACAACTCTGTACATTTTTCTAAGGTCTTTTCAATTTCATTGTTCAATCTTATCGAAGCTTTTCTGCAAAACTCCAGGAGTGCCATTTCTATATTTAGGCCTTCGGCTGTCTTCTACAGAAAGTGTTCAAGAAATTTCAAGTTGGACTCCACCCATGTTAACTGGATTTGAAACTTTTCAACAACTTTTATTAGTCTTGTTCTGAAATTAAGTGACTCTGCTGCAATCTCATTCAATCTTGTTTGTCTTCTTTACCTTACAAATTTCACCCGAGAGATTTATTTGAACCTAGTGTATTTTTATCCGGATTGTGCAAGCTTGGGAATGGAAAGGTGTGATGTCTAACTACCTCTCATTTTCTACCTTAAGTTGAGTTTCAAGAGATCCCTTTTGTGCCACCAACTCCTCTAGTTGGGTTCTTAATTCCCCCATCTGTTGGCTTGTTGCGGACTCTCTTGATTCCAGCTCCAATATCTTAGCTTCAAAATCTTTCTTCTCTCCCTCCATAATCATCACTTGTACTTCTAGGGAATCTTTCTCTATTTCCGAATATTGGTAATCTCTCTGGAGCCTTTCCTTTTCTGACAGGGTATCCTCATTTTTTCTTTTTAGTTCTATGCCTTCTCCTCTTTCCTTAACTAGAGTATCTTTCATTTTAAGAATATTTTCTTTGTGATGCTCCACACTTTATATCAATGGATATACGTTGTCGACATTGGCTTGCACAGTTACTACACTCACAGAAGCCATGAAATTGGGGTCTTTATTAGTACCCTCCATGACAGTATTTTTAGTTACCGTAACCACATCATCATGCGTTGTTGTTTTTAATCACTTTTCATACCTTTTGGTGATGGTCTTTCTGGTCTTATCATAAAAGACAGTATCCAAACATGCCACTATGTGCTACTTAGATGGAGTGAATGGAGTGAGCCCAAGTTCTGTGAAAGGAATGTGGCCACTTATGATTGTGCTACATGATGAAGCAAGAGGATCTATCGGTTGTTCTGAACTGCTTCTCAGTCCAATTCTTCCCTAAGCTTTTCCTCCTCCTCCTTCTTCCTTTTTTTCTTCTACTGCCTCCTCTGATTTCTTTTGTTTTTCTTATGCTTCTTCTTTCCTTAATCTTTCTTATTCCTCTTTCCGCCTCTAATCCTCCTTCACTCATTTCCTCTCAGATTATTCCTTTTGTTTCCTTTCTTCTTCTTCCCGTTGTAACTTCAAGGCTTCTTCCTTTTGTTTCTGTAACTTTTTCTCTGTTGCACTGGTGCTACCGGTACCTTTCTTCTTGAACCGCTTGCTTAGCCCAGTCATGTTGTTGGCTTCTCTGTACACCTATTCATCTTTATCAAAGTGATTTTTGTATTCATAGCATATCCCAACGAACACGCAATGTTCAACAACTTTTCCATGACTTTCATTTCTATGGAAAATCTTCTCCCCAAAGTGAAATTTTTCCAAATCTTTTACAAACTCGGAGGAACCTTTGACCTTGGTGAATTTGTAACTTCCTATGCAAAAGGGCAGTGGTGGGAAGGTTTCCTTTTTCATGTGAAAGAGGAAGTTACCTACTCCATTTATAAACAACTGTCTTACTGCTTCCTTATGGACTACATAGTCCATGGCATATCTTGGCAGTAGTGAAGTGGGTTTGGAGCCTCCATACATCCTCAGGTATGTTCCTTCCTGAGAGAAATAGTAATCCCCATATTTGCAAATAACGTCCATGGAATTATCCGACAAGCAGTTTGTCTCTTTGAGGAAGATCAACTCATATAGGGGCATCAAAAACTATTCACATATAAGCTTGTATAAATTTGCATACCTATCCACCTAGAGAATTTGATAGGCATCATATACAGGGGCCTCGATGTGGGTCGAAGTCCACCCAAGCTTAGGGAATGGATTTCTGCACGGAATACAGTCAGTCAAGTAGGATTCCATGTAAAATTCTTCCCTTTCTTGAGCTATCCTTCCTTGCACAACAGCTACACAGGATGACAAGCTACTTGATATCTGCCCAGTTGAAAATTGTTCCTTCAAAGGCCACATAATAAATTAGCAAAATCCAACTTAATTTATACAGTTTCCCATTTTCCCGGCTGAAAATATTATTCAACATCGATGCTATGATCCTGAAAGGGGGGCATAAGCTTGCATAATCATATTCACCAGTTTCTTTTTGGTGGAGTTGTATTCCTTCTATCATCATCTTCTTGGCACAGTCCAAAATATCCAAATCTACCTTATTTACCCCTCGTTAGTCATCATAACCTGCAGAGGTGGCAACTTGCAGACCAAGATTATGTAGGATGGAGTGAAAGAAGAAAATTACCCCCCTCTATATTATAAATAATCATTGTGGAAGGGTTCTTCTGGAGCAAATGCAGCCGATAACCTCCGCGCATGGGAATAGCTCATGGCGTGTAGTTGCCTTACTAATGCCCGAGTTTCTTATGTTTTCATACAAGGACATTTCTTCCAGACCAAGATCGGGGACATTCTGGTCTCTAATCATCTGATATATCTCCCCCCATTTAAACTCTTGGTCAGCTCATGTAATGGACTTAGTGTCCTCAAATGTGATCTTGGTCCTGGAGATGATCTCCACATCTGAATCGACCTCACTGGCCTTAGCTTTCTTCTTGCCACTCTTTTTAGGCATGGTGTGAGTTTATCGTTTCCAAACTGTCCTTAGGGAGTTAATCCTTCTTGGTGAGAGTAAAAGCTGTGACATGAGCATGGTCTTAGTAATATCGTGGTTATCTTGAATAACTTAAAACAACATGTATTTTGTATTAAAAATGAAATAAACTGAAATGAGGAAAAGTTGTTAAGTATCTAAATCACTGTTATTTTAAAATGAGATTGCAATCAGTGTTTAATAAGATAAAAAGAACAGAGTTGTATTTACCTTTATATTTCTAGCCATTCAGATATAGTTTTGTGAGGTGGAGAGATGTAACTCCTTAGAAGTTGCTTAGTCATTTTATGCTTTTGACAAGGGTGTGTGCTTACAAAGTTTAAATGAAAACTCATCATCCTGTGTGTATATGCCACTCTTTTTAAGAGTTACACCTTGTTGTTATCATATATCCTCTTCCGTGTTCCTAAACAATAATAATAGGTTAAAACACACAGAAAGATGAACAATTTATTGTTTGTTCTTTTATGCATAAATGTTAATTGATTTTACCCAAGTCTAAGGAGTTCACAAGTTTTTCTTCCAACCTTTCGTTTATGAAGCTCAAAATTGTTGAGGTATCGAGGTTTCTACCCACTACTTCCTTTAAAGGTAAAAGAACAACTCAGTGAAACACAGTAGTGGCTGAAACCCGAAAACTGAGGAATCTTTGAGGCACTATAAAACTCTGGTTTGTGCCTAAAACCCTAAAATACTTCTACATAATGGTGTCGACCCTAAGAAGGATTGCAAGCACTGCACCCTCGCGTATATACAGGTTGAGGAGAGAACAACCCAAAGCTCGGCAGGGTAGCAAGGTTTAGGGTATAAGTCCACCATGAATTTCTTCTTTTCCTCATACTCATCCCTTGACCTTCTTGACCGGAGAATCGAACAGGCCACGAAGCACCTATCCTGTTGGGGCCTCAGTACTGAGTCTCTGGGGTTTCTAACAATCACAACATCGGATGGGATAAGAACCTAAACTATGCAGAAAAAACTAAGCAAAAATTTCATGACATATGGACTAGAAAACTGGAAGGTCCGTGAAACCTCTACGCCCTCTCAAAGATGCATTCTAGGGAACAAAAGCGGTCATGAGGCCAAGGATCTTTTCAAAACGCTCTTTAGGTGACTTTAGCCATCTTCTCATTGTAACAAAACATACCCTAAGGGTTATGGATTTTCTTCTATCAGAAAAGGGATGTGAAAAAGAGAAAGAAAAAGCTAACCAAGGTAAAACTCGCTAAAACCTCAAACCTCTACCATATATATAGCTTTTAAAACCCTAAAAGAATCAATAAGAGAAAGTACAGTTTCAAGTACTTACCTGTTAAGAAGTGACACAGTGCTAGGCTAAGTACAAGCTTTAGATGTCCTTTGGTGATTGGATGCTTTCCAAAATGATTTTTACAGTAACAAAACAAAATCAACGCATCGTATATATATAAAAATCGACAAAACCGTCATTAATACGGTGGTGGAAAAGAAATTAAGGCTGTGGGTGAAAACGCCATTTAGCGCCAACTCTAAAACTTGTCATGTAACGTCAACACATGTTGGGAGTTTTTTCCAAGTTTTTTCGATACATCGACGATGAAAAGTGAGTTTTTCCATGACAGTGTTAGTGAAAAAAGACATGAGTTCCTTCGACAGTGTCGACAAAACTCATTGAAAACCTCAGATGGATTTAACTTGTTGGCGAAAATTAAAGAACTATTCAAATGGGTTTAACATGTCGGCGATTTTTTGGAAAACCTTCGAACACTTGGTTGCAACAATCCTTGGCAACAACTATTAATCTCCTCAATCAAATCGCAAGTGGCTCGCGACCATGTCGGAAAAACTCATTGAGTTCTTCCGATACGTTGATAAAACTTGCTGAGTTGATCCGATACGTTGGAAAAACTTAATGAATCCTTCCGATAGATGTAGCTTGGTGGAAATTTAGAAAAAACTCCAAATACTTCGTGGAAAAAAACAACCTCTCCAACAATCGTTAATTTCCTTGATCGAATCGGAATCAACTCGTATGTAACTTGCGACTGTGTCAGAAAAACTTGTTGTGTTCTTTCGATACGTCTGTAAAACTTGTCGGATTGATCCGATACGTCGAAAAAACTGGATGAGTTGATCCGATGTGTCAGAAAAACTCACCAAGTTCTTTCGATACATCAAAAGAAAAACCTGAGTTTTAACTTAGCCAAAAAATAGTTTCTTGTTCAACTCTAGGAAAAAACCAAGTGTTAGGGTGAATTCTCTAGGAAAGAAAACTCATCTAAGGAAGCTTAAAATCAAAACATAAGGAGGGGCCCTAAAATGTAAAATTTTTTGGGGAAGCAGTTGCAGCAACAATAGGTCCTTCAATCTCTTGTTCTTGGTGTTTTTTTTGCCATTGCTCGTCATGTATATATGATTGACTTGTACTTTACTTTTACATTTTAGTATTCTAGACACTGACCTACTTTGTTTTGTTGTCTTTTTTTCTAGAAACCTATACTCTTCCACTTGTTATATGTCATCTCCCCCCTTCAGATCCCTTTACAACTTATTTCAACTCTTTATATACTTACTGTGAACTTGTTAGTTCAACTTTCTTTTGTTGCACTTTCACTTTTATTGTTGTATAATTTTCTGCACTTATCTCTTACATTTATTGTTTCTTCAACTTCCAAATTTTTTTTTAAAATGCTGTCACAATTTGTTTCTTTTACTGTCATTTGCTTTCACAATGTGCCCAAAAAAAGGATGACCTTCTAACTCTATATGCTTTTAATTCTTGTTATGGAATATGCTTTAGTAGATATATTTAACATTCTTGAAAGTTCATAGCTCAATAATAATAATACTCAGTTCTCTTTCCATGTTCAATTGTTTATTTCTATTTGCAATAATCAAATGTGTTTAATGGTTCATGGCTCATTTGTCTTTCCATGTTCAGCTATTTACTTCCCTTAGCAATAATCAAATGTCTTTAATGGTTCATAGCTATAAATGGTTTCTCTCATGTGCTTGTATAACACAAGACATGTTTGCTCCTCTTGCTATATTTAACTGTTTCTTTGACTTTGCAATAGTGAAATGTGTTGGTTCATGGCTATAAATAATTTGTCTCTTGTGGTTTTATAAATTTTATAATCATGCATACTCAATTATCTCTTCAGCTCACATGTTTTTTTGACTTTTGAAGAAATTTCTGAACCTTCTAAATAGGTCTATTTTATGTCCTCCACATATAGTATTTGGTAGAGGATATTACTTCAACAATGAGTAGATTAATTTTCAGTGGACTATAGTTTTAACATTGTTCTTTAGATTTTTTACATACATTTTAAACATATTTATTTAAACTGCTATTAGTTACCAAACACTGACTTTGCCTAGTTTTGTACTAAACACTGACTTTGCCTAGTTTTGTGTTGCCCACCCTTAGTAGGGGGGCCATGTCAACCAAATTTAAAGTATGAGAAATGCTGAACATTGAAATCTGTAATGACAGCTATAAGATATCTAAATACAAAATACAGGTCTAGCAAGACTGTAAAGAGAGCCAAAACTATCAGCAGTTTGAATTGTTCGAAGATGTGAGTCATCTACATGATTATACGAACGAAGATTTTGTAAACCAGGGGTTGTCACTTGACAAAGATTTTTTCGAAAACTGGAAACCGTCGATGGCATGTAAACAATATCAGGGTTTAAAGTCTGTATAGTTGTTTTCATTCTACCTTGTACCAAATCTGATCTGAACTATGATATGTTTAGCAAATTATGTATCAAAGTATTCAACGTTGTTACATATCTGATCTGAACTATAGTACCTTTTAGATTTAATTATACAGTACATATGAAATGAAATTGATCTCTATGGTATAATTCGTATGTTTCATTATTGAAAAGTCCTTGAAACATAGACGAAATTAAAGATTTCATGAAAACTTTAAACGTTTGCGACATATTCTATGATAAAAGTGGCTGGGTTTACAGGGTGCTGATGGTTTTTACTACACCATATGATAAAAGTGGCTGGGTTTGCAGGGTACTGATGGTTTTTACTACACTATATGAACGATGGCAAATTTTGTTATCATTCTAAAGCTTTTGTTCGATCAAGAACGTAATAAGCCCTCATATTATTATTATTATTATATCTATGAAAGGTGAGGTCTCTTACTTTTGCTCTAAGTTGATTTTTTTCATTTATAGAGTGGTAGTAATTACATGACTCAGAGCTCGAAAATATTTTTGGGTAGCACTCACATGACTGTAATAGAGAACTGTTCATTTCTTGCTGGTTTTTGTCAATTGTGGGTATCTCTGAGTCTTCTCAGAATGAAGAAAAATAGGCTCTATTAAATTTCAATAGATAGCATTGGAGCAATACATTATTGATTGCGGAAAGATGATAAGTTGATTGCGTAAAGATGATAAGTTGTCTAATTGACTACACACAAACACACAAAAATATAACTTGTGAGACAGTCAATACTTAACATGCTGCAGATCATTTAATGTGGATGACCTTTGGATCTCTAGCAGCTCAAGATTCCAACAATCATCAATCATGCTGCAACCGCATTAACAAGCATGCTAAATATTGTTTAAGGCTAACACTAACTAGTCCTTCACACTTCACAATTAATGTACTTCACAATTAATGTATTTGGCCTTTCCACTCACTAAAATCTACACAAAACTTTGTTTTTAAAAAGTTGTTTAATTATTAGGTTTATAATATAGAGCATAAAAGGTTAATTAATTATGATGTCCAGAATGTTTGAGATGGTTGATAAAAAAAACCAATAATAGATATACTATTAATTGGTTATGCAAAGGGAAGCTACAATTTTATGGGCAAATGATGTGAGCATGTTGAAATTCATGGTGGATGTTGATATCTCCTCTCGGTTATCTGGGTGCTAAATTCTATTAGAATGAGTTGGTCTGGGTTATCTCGGTGCTAATTTCTATTAGAATGAGTTGGTCATAAATGATTGAAACGGTAAGAACATCCTTGAGAAGATTCCATTAAATGTGAACAGGAGAGACATGTGTACAAGGACGATATTGTAAGAGAACATAAATATCACAACATCGATGTGTTGCAGCATAGACATAGAAAGATGTGAGGTCTAATATAGTGATTCTATTGTTCGATATTTAAGGTTAATTTTTAAAATCAATTTTAAAAAATCATATTTTAATTATTAAAACATTATAAAATAAATATCTTTTAAGTTTATATTTTGTAATTCAATTTAATAGGAATAAAAATAGGTAAAAAAATAAATATGCAAATATAATAATAACACTAGATTTATTGGTTACCAAAACCACTTACATCCTATGCAGGAGTGAAAGTTAACCCTAACACAATTTAAACATTAATTAATTAATTCCAATGTAAATAGTGGTAAATATTATTTATTTTCTTCTTAAAATAATTAATAATTATTAATAACTAAGAGTTTTCTCTCTTATATTATGGGCATTATCTTTTTTTTTTAAAGAGTAATATTGGTTATAAAAAATGAATTTTTTTTTAAGTTTAAAATTTAATGAATGTTATATATCATTATGTATTTAATTAAAAATATTATATCTAAGAAGTCTACTTCATTATTATATTTGTATTGGATTTTTTTGTTACGCATTTTTTTCATATCAAATCCTATTCCAATTATGCTACTATGATTAATATAAGCCAACCTCTCATATCAGTCTAAAACATATTGAAAACTAATAATGCAAAGACACACAAAGAGACCATAAATAATTCACAACATAACACACTTAAATATTGAATCCATGCTCAATTGCTTTGGTCCCCAATATAGTAAATCTATACCTATAATAAGAATATAGTAAATCTATACCTATAATAAGACCTTGGAAACGATCGAAAAATCCCACCCATTTTCCCGGACTTCCAGTGATCTACCAATAATTCTACCTCCCCATTCATCAGCTGATACTTCTTTGTATATAATAATTTTAGGATTTGGTGAGCCGTTTCTATGTTTACAATGGAATCTCTTTGAAATTATGAAAAAGACTGAATACACATCCATGTCTCTATATCCCACATGTTAACCTACTACTATGTTTTCTTTTGCAAGTTAAAGTACCTTTATTATATTGTCTCTCTTGTCCCACATGGTTTGTATCATCTACTTCTACTTGTAAGTTTCAGAAGTGTTTTATATCAATTTCCAGTATGATATTCGAGAAATCTTTCTGTGTCTAAAGCAATCTGGGAGCAGAGTTCATTTATTTCTGTAAAAGTATCCATGTGGAATAGTTGTGATATCTGAGTCTGTTTTCAGAAGACCTGGATCTAGCTTGGTGTGCAGCAGGAGACTACCCTGAAGGTGAAATCGTATTCTTACCAGAAGAAGGAGATTCCTCTGATTCTGACCCTGCCTTAGATAAATTTGCTCCAAACTCATCTGAATCTTCTTCTGATTCTGATGAACAAGCAAATTTAGGAGGTTGCTCTGGTCCTCCTGATTTCAATTTTTATATGTTCTCTTTCAACCCGCCTAAGGTCTCCTCTGAATTTAGGATTGTTGAAATAGACAAAGAATTGTTTGAGACCCCAGTCTATCAATATATAAAAAGGAAAGATCTGAAAGATGAAAGAAGAAAGCTTTTAACAAGAAGAAAAGCAAAAGAAAAAGTCTCAGAAGAAAAAGAGAAATCTGTCTCTCCAAAAATTAGCAAGAATCCAGCATTCTACCAGCCTGCTGATTTATACAAAGGCTATCCTAATCATCATGAGGATAGACAAAAGTTTAGAAAAGATGAAGAAAATATGATAAGGATACAGATCAAAGATAAGTAGTATTCCCTAAAGAAGCTGGTAAAAGAAATAGAGGAATTGAAAAGAATGCTTGAAATAACAACAAGAGAAAGAGACCAGTTCTCTGATGAATAAATGTGCAGAGCCTATGCCGAAGCATTACAGTCACCAAAAGCTGTTGAAAGTCCAAAACATTCTCAGCACACTAGTGATTCAGGAACAGAAGACTGTCAGAATGATGAACCATCACTAGGATCTCTAGGACTATTCACTGGTCCTAAATATTTCATTAAAATAAAGTTTTGTCCATCTGAATTCAAATCTTATGAGCTTGATTGTTTGATAGATTTAGGTTGCCAAATGAATTTGGCAAAAGGAAATGCTATACCATCTTTTTACTAGGAAAAAACAAACGAACATGGTGTAGCCATTGAAGGAACTCTTGTACAGCTCAAAGGACGAGTTCTAGAATTTCCAATAAGCATCAATGGAATAAAAGAAGTTCTGCATCTCAACAGACTAGATGACCTGAAAGAAGATTGCATCATAGGATCACCCTTCTTGCATAAAGTCAGCCCCATTACCATTGATGAGCCCAATGTGAATTTTTCTTGTACAATAAATGGAAGAAGAGTTTCCATCCCTCTATACTATTCTGCTTCTTACAAATGTAAGAATCTTGTTCCCCAATCCAACCCCACTCTCAGTCTTCCAGAACTGTTCAAAATGGAAAGATGCATCGCCTATGCAGAAATGCACAAAGAATCTGCCCTCTCTGAAATTTCCTCTAAACTAGAGAAGGATTGCACCTCATAGTCACCTAATGCATTTTGGACCAGGGAAAAATACTTTGTTTCCTTACCTTTTAACCCCCTAGAAAAACCAAAAGCTCAAAAATCCTCTGCTTACCTTATGTCTCCCTCAGAAAGAGAATTTTGTGCAAATGAAATCAAAGAACTCTTGGACAAAGGCCTTATAGAACCTTCTAAGAGCCCTTGGGCACGTCGAGCATTTGTTTTCAATAAACACTCTGAGATAAAAAGAGGAAAACCCATACTGGTTGTGAATTTTAAACCCTTAAACAAGATCCTTGAACCAGTTCATTACCCTCTGCCTGATAAATCTAGTTTGTTGCAAAGAATAGCAGGATGCACCATTTTTAGCAAGTTTGACCTAAATTCTGGTTTTTGCCAGATTGGAATTGAAGCAAAAGATAGGTACAAAACTGCGTTTGTCATTCCTCATGGGTAGTATCAGTGTAAGGTCCTTCCATTTGGCATTAACAATGCACCATCAGAGTTCCAGAAAAGAATGGATTATATCTTCAGAGAAAAGAAATGGGCATTAGTATACATAGATGATATTCTTATTTGTTCCCGCAATCTGCAGGAACATTTGAAACATCTTCAAGAATTTTATTCTTTGGTTTTCAAACATGGATTGGTTTTGTCAAAATCCAAAATGGAAATTGGCAAAAAGGACATTGAATTTTTAGGATATAAAATAAGTAAAGGACAGGTGATCCTCCAAGACCATGTCCTGAAGGTTTTTGCTAACTTTATTGATCAGATATTAGAAATGGTTCAATTGTAGAGATTCTTGGGAAGCCTAAATTATATTAGGCCATTCTACAAAGAACAGGCAAATGACATTCATCTGCTGCAGCAACGACTGAAGAAAAATCCCCTAAGATGGAATAAAGATATGACGGATGTAGTAAAGCAAATCAAAGAAAAAGTAAAATAGCTACGTCCACTCTCACTACCACAAGGCTCGGGTCAAATGATGATTGAAACAGACACCTCCAATAAAGCTTAGGGAGGTATTCTCATAAAAAAAAATGGTGATCAAGAAGAAATATGCGGCTATGCTTCAGGAGCATTCAAGAATGCAGAAATCAAATATTCGTCAAGTCACAAGGAAATCCTCGCAGTCAAAAAGACTGTAAACCATTTCAAGCTTTATCTAAAACCTGTCAAGTTCATTATTAGAACAGATATGAAAATAACGCCTCGTATATTCAAGAATGAAAATCTTATGGCAGAAAATAGTTCTAGGATTCTAAAATGGTTTCTTTGGTTGCAAAACTTTGATTTTGAAATTGTATATAAACCAGGATATTTGAATTGTGTTGCTGATATGCTAACCAAAGAAGAATTACAGGAGAAACCTAGCCTCAACATGTTTGGCTATGGAGCATCCAGTTCATCAAACAAAAAATCTAAACTTCGGATCTTCAATGATCCCTTGATAGAGGAAGAAAGAGAATATTTTTTGAATTGTGCCAGCAAAAAGGAAGCAGATAATTATCTTTCCCTCTCCTTGATCCAACAAGTAAATGCCTCTCCTCTGAAAATACAAATATTGGAGAGATGGGAAAAACAAGCCTATAAAGGCTTAGAAAATGCTATGCACCAGCTTCAACAGCTTAATCACATTTGGGTTGATACAACTTATACAGATGGACGAGAATTGTATTATGTGGATATCGGTCCAATATTTTTAACATGGAATAGTTATAACCTCATATTGCAGTTCTGCAGAGAAAAAGGAGAAATAATAATTTGTGGAGACCCTTCTACATTGGTGCAACAACAATGGTCCGGATGGACAGAAGTTTTCCTTGATAAACTCTGTCTAAGAAAAGATTGGGTTCAACGACGTGCAAATTTCATTCTGCACCTTCAAGTAGATATGATTGTAGCACACCACAATCATATGTGGTTTAAATTTAAACTGTGACATCTTGGAGGAGCTTACTCTCCTCTTGAACCCCCTATTTTCACTCAGCAGAAATTCAGAAGAATGGAAAAAAATGGTCGCCTCTTAGATCATAAAATTCATACAAGAAGAATTCCTTTAAACCCTAAAGTTGAATCCATTTTTCAAGGAGAATTCTGCTGTATTCCTAATGAAGTCATGCTCGGATCTGATGTGGAATAGTATTTCTCAAATTGCTTATTTTCGGATACCGAATTTGGTTTAGATAATGATTCTGACTCTGATAGATTCGATGGTTGTACATGTGGGGAACCCATGTATTTGTAATCATGACAATGAATAATGGAAAGCATCATGGGCCACTATTAGTAGATCCACTTTGTAAAAATTCCAGTCTAGTTGTCGGTTCGTAGATTCTTTCACATGGCTTGGGTGACTTACCCAACAAAAGGTGTGATTTGATCCACTACCATGAGATCCGAATCAAGTCTTTTTACCGATAGGTGTAAGTTTCGGGTCACTGGTTTACTAGCTAAAATATGTATAAATAAGGTGCTCCTCCCCTCATTTGGACACCGAGTGTTTTTTGAGTCTAGTAAGCTTTCTGCATTTTCTATCTGTGTCGAGCATTGTGGATGCTCTCCCTCTGCACCTTGAGCGATCAGTTGGGATCAAAAGCAGTGATCTCACTTGTAATAAGTCTGTAAAACCAGTAGCGTATGCTCTCCCTCTGCACTTAGTGTGATCAGCTGGGATCAAAAAATCAGGTTAGTGTAAGTTTGCACTTGTGATGATCTTCGCCCTCCGAAGACGAACAAGTTTTTGAGTCTGTATTAAGAAGCTGCTTTCATCAGTTGCGTTCACGTTCAATCTTGGAGTCTCTCTTGGTATCAGAGCCAGCGCAACATTTGTATCATCTACTTCTACTTGTAAGTTTCATAAGTGTTTAATATCAATTTCCAGTATGATATTCGGAAATCTTTCTGTGTCTAAAGCAATCTGGGAGCAGAGTTCATTTATTTCTGTAAAAGTATCCATGTGGAATAGTTGTGATATCTAGGTCTGTTTCAAATTTTTGTGGTTATAGTCTTAGTTACAGACGCTGTAAATCCACTAGTGTTGTCTTTTGGGAGACCTGTAGGATATCATTAAGCCCCAAACTATTCCTTTACTGCCTGATTCCGGTAAGTGTTCCAAGGATCCTTCAATGGACTATGTAGGGCTTACTTCCCTGGACTGCCAATCTACAGATCAAACTACTGTTTCTTTAACTGAAAGAAAATATTCCTTTCATACAACTGCAGCCTCATCATCCATAATAACCATTGATGATACAATACCTTCCCCTGACTGGAAACTGCCTGAGATATTACCTTCCGAGGTTTATAAAAGAAATGGTGGTAGTATAAATCCTGCACACAAATTAAAATCAGTTCTTTAGACATCACCTTCACTGACCAGGAAGAGCCCATTCACATTAATTTAATTGACAATGACCAAATTGACTGGGAAAAAACAAAAGGTTACAAATATGCATATCTAGGCGCTGTCAAATTAGGACTTGGTATATTAGTATGAACCTATATGAATGTTTCTTCCTTGTGTTGTGTTTTGGATACCCGCCACTTAGATTTTGTTGATGCTTTAATTGGAGGTTTTGAAGGCCCCTTGCACAATGGCCCATTTTTTGGTACTATCTTTCCTAAGTATTCTGTCAGCCTTGATGACCCCTACATCTATGATTTACTCAAGGCCTATATTCATCCCTTAGGATTTAAAATGGACACTGGCTCTAAAATCATCCAGCTTAAATCATTGGTTGTAATCCGCTTTGGAAATGATCCCCTTCCACCTCTTACCCCTAAAGTCCATGAAATCTCACGCCTACTAAGTATGGTAGAAACTGATAAGTCAAAAAATTCTACACCTATCACCTTTGACTAGACTGGCATCAGTTACCCAAAGCAATGGGAGGTAAGATACAGAGAGTTGAGAGACTTTGAAAAAACTAAAAACCAACAACTCTCTATTCCCAAACCCCTTGTCTTTGACAGATGTTCAAACTCTTTTAAATTGCCTGAAGGGTTTCCTTCTCCCCAATTTGCTCCACCTCTTGTAAGATCTTCCTCTATGAATAATACTTCTGAAATATCAGCCTTGTTTGAACCTTGTTCTTCTTCCCGCCTTTCTTTTTTAGGTGTTCATAACAATGAGCACAAATTTCAGCATGCAGACTGCCTTGTAGAAAAGCACTTGAAAGACTAAAAATCAGAAACAAAGGAGTAAGCTTGTACATGATGTCTCTCCCTAAAAGTAGCCCTGGTTTTACCTCCACAAACCCACAGGGTGATACCTCATTCCATCCAGGAAGAAATCTTCCTGATACTCCATTTCGAAAATTTGCTCATGATGGTGTTTCTAAAAGAGAGTTCATGCCACATAGATCATCAAATCCACACGAAAGTGTCTCTGATGAAATAAAGTTGCTTAATTACAGTAATTATCAGCAACAACTGACTGGCCAAAACATCGATGACATAGCCTCTGATATTTTAATTCTCAGACAAAAATATCAGACAGAAAAAGAGCACATTTCCTTGCTCGAAGCTAAAATTGATCACTTGCTTGTAGGACAAGAAGAAGTAAAAACTGCTATTATCTTAGCAAGTGAAAAATTAGAAAAAAGGCTAGATGTCCTAGGAAAAATGATGGCCAGAACACAAAATGTAAATAGTAAAAAGAGCCCTGTAAGCCAAACTGCTTTAGAGCTTCCAGCTAAAGGCCATAAAGTCAAACATGAAAGAAGATACTCTTTTGGAATGATGAGTATCCAAGAAGATGACCAAAGACCCGAATTCCTTTTTGGTCAAAAAATAGAAGAGCTTCATGAGTTAAGAAATATGGTCTCCCAATTCAAACAATTGCCAAATGCCCTCCCAGATAAATATTTATTGGCATTCAGAGTCCCAAAAAGAGAAAATATTGGATCCTCAGATCCATACCACCAAGGCCATAGTAATCCTCAGATAACAGGTCCTCCCCCTCCTTTTGATACTGAAATGTCAGATCTCCTTGAAACTTTAGCAAAAGGTGGGGAGACAATAGTTTTCACTCAAACAAAATGAGATACTGATGTTGTGTTAATAGGTTTGAGTAATACTATGGCTTGTGAGGCCTTACATGATGATATCTCTTGGCATCAAGTACAGGAGAGAACAGTAGATTGTTTTCATGAAGGGAAGTTATTGATTATTATATCCATGAAAGGAACACAATTGAAGTTAAGTGAGTATTATTCAATGGCATTGGTTTCCAACCATGTTATTTTCCAAGTCACATTGATTATTATATCCAAGAAAGGAACACTATTAAAGTTAACAAAAGGCCAAAAAATTAATTACACGTTAAGCAAAAATCTTTATCAAATTTTTTGTATTATTATAATATTTTATAGAAGTGGTTTAGGTAATCTCTAAAAATTAGTCTAGATGATTGGTTATTTTCATAGGAGTGAGTGATCTAGGTAATGTTTAAAAATAGTTTAGAAAATTGGCTATGGTTTAGAATCCAAATTTATAATTTTTTACCTAAAATATTAAAGGTTTATAAAAAATGGACTATTTTTTTAATATTTGGTTAATCAACATCTTTTTTTGGCTTATGAGTGTTAAATTGTTAATACATACTTAGAGTTTTTTAGTCTAGTATACATGTCACTACAAGTCTATTATTTAATACGGTGTTCTCAATACAACAAAAACAAACCAAATAAATTTGTATCAAATATTAAGGTGTTCTCAAGACAACAAAACCACTAAATAAAGTACTTCACATAGAAAACAAAACGTTAAGTTACATGAATGGAGACACACTTGTCACGTATTGATACTCTATCTAAATTAGACCAACCTGTACCTACTACCTAGTATAGTCACACTAAACATCTTTGTCTAAGGTCTATCCATAACATCGTGCCCTCTAAACATCTCAACAATACTTGCAATGTTTAACACTTATCCAACATCAACAACTAACCAATATAAATCGTTATAGGAAATGGAACAACGTTGAATCCAATAAACAAATTATCCATAATATTCATCTACATGTATAGGTAACACATAAGAAATAATCAATCTAATTTTGAATTAAAAAAATAATTTCTAGAGAATTCATTTTAATAAGCAAATTTTTTGAAAAACTTCAAAAAATATCTTTAAATTTTAGAAAATTCATTTTAATAAGCCAAAATTTTGAAATTTTTTCGTGAATATTGGTAAAAGAATTGGAATAAAATAAAGTCAGTGATAGGGTTTTAGGAATGTGATTGTTATAAAAAAAATTGCACTTTTCATTCGTAAAATCAATTATGAGCCATGAATATTGATATTGATATTGATTGTATATTGATTTGATATAGAATGTAGTTCTCCCCGTGGTAGCTCCCCCAATGCTATCAAACTATATTGCATACGTCAAGAATGATTCATCAAGTGCAAAAAAACAAGTCCTTCAACACTTTTTTTTCATTGCAAAAAACCACTGCTCATAATTGGTCTTAAGGCTAGTAGTAATGTTGAGGACATTGCCACCATGTGGCTCTTGTTTTTTTATCAATACAAATACATTTATATGCTTTTAGAAAAAAAATGATAGTTGTGACAATTTATACTATCAATATTACAAAAATTCTTCCCAACGTGTACTTTTGACCTTCCTTATATGGTGATGATAGAAGTTTCAATTAGTGTATTAAACACTTGTACATTGAGAGAGAGATAAAATGGATTCTATCCCCATCTTGGTACATCCGTCATCTTGCAATGTGATAAGCATTTATCAATCCTTGGTTTATGGTGCTTACCCTTTCTCTTGTGTTGACTCTTATTTATTGGTCATATGTGATAACACCCACCTTAATTGCGTAACCCTACCCTTTTGTATTAACCCTACCGTGCCCTCTTATTCTATGATCTACTATTCCTATCCATCCCCGTTCAAAGTTGATTATTGTTCCTATTCTAAAACGTGTAACATGTGGGCTCTTATTGTATTGTGAAAACAACTTGTTTCCCTTGTTAACTCTTGTGGAGCTTCCATTCGTAATATCAACCCTTAAACAATGACAATAAACTTTGCAAATAGTTTTCCCAATGAACAGATATCATATTCACTTTCAGTTGTCCCCTCCATGTTTGTTGTATATATGTGGTATGATTAATTGTTCAAAGAAGGAAAGACCTTTGTGAACTATGTTATTTCATGGTCTGGAGAGCACATGGTTGCATTGACAACCCCATATCAAGTCAGTTTGTTTTGATGAATGGTTGATGCAATTCTATGATTGAGAAAATGGGTTGTATGGATATAGGAGGATTTGTATGTAGACTCATCTTCACGGAAAGGTCCTCTGGAAAATTTTGCAAAATGTAGATGAAGTCTTCCAAATTCTTCATTAGTCCCTCGATTGACATTTGGAAAGATGTGCCGATGCTTTGTTGAATGGAAATTGGATAGGTGTCTCGCATGTTTGGACATGTGTTTTTTTAACTGGGTTTCGATGCAGGCTTATTTCATAACCTTCGTTTGCTCCTTGAGGGTTCGTCATGTGCTGGCAGGCTGGATGATCAATTTGACAATCGGGTTGATCGATCTTTCATCAGTTGGAACATGGGAAGCATGTTGATATTCAATTTTAAAGGTTTTATGGTATGGAAAGCACACGACTGGATTGAAAACCCCATATCATGTCAGCTTTTTTTATGCACTGTTGATGCAATTATATGATTGAGAAAAGAGTTTGTCTGGATGTTGAGAAAATAGGTTTGCACAGCTCATGTCAACTTTTGTAGACCGCATATTTGCTAATGAAAATGAACATTGCAAGTGAGTTGATAGAACACAATTTTAAGTGCAATGATGTTTAGGGAAACCTTGAAGAAGGGTATGTATGATATTCAGGAAACAAAGGATGAGTACAGATTGTCCTCTTGTTTAGGTGGGTAAATAGAAACTTACTATGGAGATTCATGGATGCCTAATTATGCAAACCATTTTTTGAACAAAGTTATGAATAAGAATGACAAGATTTATTATTATGATATGTCATCATTACGCAAACCATGTTTGGAATTAATTTATGAAGAAGGATGCATTTGCAGTCAAACCAACGTAGCCAAACGTGAATCTACCTAAGCTAAGTCTTCAGTGAGTGAATAAATATTTAGAAGGTACAATTGTTTCAATGAGAAAGTGTCTTCAAAAGAAGACATCTACTTCAAATAAATCCAAGAAATACCCAACAAACATTGCAGAAACAATTGAAGAGATTTAACCAACTATATGAGTAATATATGTTCCAACAAATATGGAAGTTGCAAAGAAGAATGTATAAAGTTCCCTCTTGGTACTGCCTTGATGTCTACTAATACCTTAAAGTCATTACTACTGCATTTTGTAATGCCCATTCTTCCTCGAACTTCCGTTAGTGGAGTATTCTACAAATGAAGCAATCAAATACTCTCCTATTTATATGGTGTGGGTGAATCCTATTTGACATAAAACAAATCAATTATCACAAAAATACTAAGATCTTAAACATTTTTCCATTGAGTTTGAGAAGGGGAGAAAGAGAGGAGAATACCTCTTTGTAGCTTTGATGTTTGGTGGAGTCCCTTGATGGATGTCCTTGTAGCTCCTTGAGTCTCCTTCACACCTATAAATCTCACTACCAAATCCTTCCTACCAAACTATCTTTAAGAAATATGGGTTAGATCTAATTGCCTACCATTTCTACATTCAACATGAAGCTTAAATAAAAAACATTGAACAAGAATTGGGAATAAGATTGAATTGATTCATAATATATGAACATGGAGAAATACTTACAGCCATTGCAAGTGCCTTCCTCCTCCATATCCTAGACCTTCTCCTTTACCATCCATGCCTTTGATGCCCAAAAACTTTGTGGTAGAAAAGTGATTTCTAGCCCTCAATTCCTCTAGCATGCCTTCGCTCTCTAAATTGTCTCTCTTAATTCACCTCATATGCCTTCCTTTGATATGATTGGGATTTGAGCACCCAATCTCTTAACCATGAATGTGGTATTTAGGATTTTTGAAGCTTTTTTATTATTTCCTTCAAAAAACCCCAATTTACCTAGTTTTTAGGCATAAAACTTGATTTTTAGTATTTCCAGGACAATTAATACCCATGTTAGGAATTTTTCCACTGTGTGAGTTATAGGAACTGGGTTTTAGCCCTTAGGTGGTCATGGACATGGCATCTTTAGAGCCACCTTATCTTCAAACATTTCTTCCTTTGTGGAAGCAGTGGTCAAATGAGAGATTGAAACTCTCAATTGTTCAAAAACTATGATCTTGATGTTGCAGGTGAAGTAGAAATATGTTTTCAGACCAACACTCTCAAGGGTGTTAATTTTATTGTTAACATATGCCCTCTAATGTGTGAGGTATGAATCTATGCTGAGGGCTGAAATACATTGACAATTCTTTTATTCTGATAATCTTTAATGGCCAAGTTAGGATGGTAAAGGAGTAGGCTCTTAAGCATAGGATTTGAAAAGCACCTATAAGTCAAACAAGGTAATAACCCAAATATACAATATCTTCCTAAGGCAGACATACCCATGATCAACATTGAACAAGCATGGCCACGAACAATACATAGTGGATCCATGTCAAAAAGAAAAAAATGTATACAAGCACTTTTTGATGAGTGTAAAATACCTAGGTCTTTGTGGTACTTTAACATGACAGTCTAATCTTGCGGAACTTAGGCAGTGCATCGATGAGTGATACAACTGTTTTCCCCAAGGTCTTCAAATAAATCAATGATAGTACGAGTTTATATTATGCGAATAAATGAGTTGATGTCGAGCATAATAAAACACCATCTGATTACCGGTCATTGATGTATACTGTTAATAGATGCCAGGAGGCCCACCGATAATGATGATGGACTCCAAGGTACTTAAGTACAAACTCACAAGTGTGAATAAATGTTCTAAAGTCGAACACTTTTAGAATTAAAAAATCAGGGGTCATTGATGTATACCCACTTCATTTGCAAGGAATCATGCCACTAATGACTGAAAGATCCTTGGTACTCACTGGGGTTCCTAGATCCATTTCTTAAATGATGATTTAGCGTCGATAGGAATGGATCTGTCAGAAGGAGGGCCTTAATGCATCGCACATCAACTGACACGAAACTGAGATCAATAGATTGATATAATTTGTTAGAGTTGTGAGATCCAATACTATATACTAACACAAGGAAGGACGACATGATTCGTTAGGAATATTTTAGGAATGGCTGACACTGGTTTGAATTCCCTTGAACACATAACATGACGCATAGTGACATGGGAAAATAAGACTTGAGTAACCAACCTTTGTGAAATTCTCCAACTCCAGATGAATTAACGAAACATCCATAGATGATAGGAAGGATAACCTATCAGTGGATATCTATTCAAATTACTAGTACAACTTCCTAAGTCAAATGTAAATGGTGTACTTATAACAGATACATGGATATGTTCTGTGTTCAAGGGAGACAAGGAATGACTATTGCCATTTTCTCCATGATGAATTATGAATAGATTCAATGATCTTCCTTTTTTATTTTTTGTGTTTTTTAATTTTTAGTGTTTTTTCATGTATTAGCTTGAAAAATAATAAATAATGCTATAGTACATAATAGGGAACGAGTGTTGCAAGGGAGTGTGCCTATGTTTCAAGAGAATGGGTTAGGACACTGCAAGGATATTTACTGTAAACATGGGCTGAACTAGTTGGGCACACTCTTTCGGATGTTCCCTTCATAGGTAGGTTATTTGAAGTAGGATTATGTGTCGACAGACAGTGAAATATAACCAATTAACTAAGGTTTGTATCCAATATGGGATATTGGCCAAGTAGAATAAAATAAATGATGGTTTTACTTCATATTTATTCTTGTGAGAAATATTAAAACAAGGAATCGTGGTATTTTATTCAAATCCTAGATCAAATAGTTTGAACATGTCAATTCTGCCAAAATCTTGTAAAAAGAACCATAACCCAACCATTTAGGAAACCAATAGGCGTCAATATATGCATTGAATATATGAAATAACAAAGATAAGTAGATTACTCAATTTTTACCATTCCTGTAGGAATCACCTCTTTTGAGGATGCATCTCAGAAGCGATGAAACATTTACTTGGTAATCTGTCAGTTGTAGATGAGTCTTCATGATAGATTTAGGAAGTCGAAATAGTTCAAAAGTGTTTTTATTTTATTTTCTATATATTCAATTTTTTTATGAAATTTTTATGATATTTTATTTTGAATAAAAAGGGAGAAAGTGTTTATGCTACACTTTTTGGTGTGTGCAAAGTTATTGCATAAAATTGGCTTGAACTTAAACACACTTTTTGGTTTATGATGTAATCAGTTTTGTCTTTATACAAAGGAATCTTACTTCAAATTTTACTTATGCTTTGAAAGATTTGCTCAATTATGGTGCCATGCATTCCATATACATTTTTGCTTTATTGAAATGATGTATGATAAAGATGCCAATCAAGTACGTTGTTAGCTAAGGAATCATCTGGACTATTTGAACTTCTAGGAACATGATTATACTCAATGAATTCAAAATGAAGTTCTAGAAGAAAAACTCGTAGAAAATTTTTAAACAGTATAGGATCATGAACCTGATACTAAAAATTTAACTGAGATACAACAAGTTGTGAGTCCAATTTAACGGTAATTCATTGGATTCCAAGGGTGTTATCCTCGACTATAATCTCAATGGCTACGCTATACTGTACAACATTATTGGTTGTAGGTCCAAGGAAATATCCTCCCAAACTAAAAACTTGATTCGCAGGTGTGAAAATTACCCATGAGGCAAAAGCAATGTTCGGCGAGAGCCATGGATAGCGCCATCCGCATATGCCAAATAAGTGAAAGTTTCCAAAAATATCTGCCAAGTACAAATACCAAGAAATATAAGTGTGTGCACGAAATAACTATTGTACAATTTTTTTTTACATAAAATAGATCATAATACAACAAAAAGGGTCATGAGGCCTTAGTTTCTACGCAAAGTATTTCTTCAGATAAACATCATTTCTGATCTTCAACAAGGGTTCCCCATCATAATTGTCTAACTCATATGCCCCTCTTTTTAACAAAAATTTGAAAACAAGAGGAAAAAACCATTTAGGTACAAACTTCCCTTTTCCTATTTTGTCATTGTCTTGGTGATCAACCAAAACCAAATAGCCTTCTGAAAAGACTCGAGGACGGGATACTTTGTCATATTGGGATTTGACTCTTTTCTTGTGTGCTTCTGTGTTTAATGAGGCATCTCTTCTAGTTTCATCGATAGAATGAAGGTGGATGAGTCTTTCTTCTTATGTAGAAGTGTTAGGTAATTGTTCGATAGCCATTTTTAATGACAAGTTTCACATTCAATTGGCAACACAACTTCTTCTCCATAAACCAGTTGAAAAGGAGTGAAACCAGTTGTTGTTTTATCTGAGATAAAGTAAGCCCAGAGAGTAGAGAACAACATCATATTCCAGTTAGTTTTGTTCTTATCAACCGTTTACTGCAACATGGTCTTCAAAACCTTGTTGATGGCTTCTACTTGACTGTTGAATTGGGGATAATATGGTGAGGAAAAATATTTTTGTAAGCCTAACTTGGTTGTAAGTTCATCCATAAAGGAATTCCTAAAATGACTATTGTTTTCTATGACGACCTATTTCGGTACACCGAACCTAGTTATTACATGATTGAATAAGAAATATGCTGCAGTTTTTGTCATGTTGTCGAATGTAGGCATTGCCTCATCCCTCTTTGTAAAGTAGTTCACTGTTACTATGATGTAGTGGTAGATGAAGGTGGGTTGATTGTCATGTAATCAATGGGCCATTTTGAAAATGGACCCACGGTTACTACAGGGTGTAATAGAGCGGGATGTGTGCTCATTTTTCTTATATATATCGAGCAAGGATGACACTTTTTAACAAGATTAATGCAATATTTAAAGATTGTAGGCCAAAATTATCCTGCATGCAATATCTTTTGGGTAGTTGCCCATCCATAAAGATGACCACCACATGCTCTTGCATGGAAATCATTCAAAATTTGCCCAGATTCTTCATGAACTAAACAACGTCTTAGAATTAAGTTTATTCCTCTATGATATAAAGTATCCCCAATAATGAAGTATCTTCGTTCTTGGTATCGGATGCGACGTCGTTCAATGCTAGAAAATTGAGCATCAATCCTTTGGGTTTGGAGATATATAATTAATATTTCCATACCAAGGATCTATAGTGGCAATGAGAAATAAATGTTCATATGCCCAATACTTCTTGGCTTTAGTGTTTAGGAATTCGAGATCAAATTCTTGCAAAATTACTATCCATTTTGAATACTTTCCCCCGATGATTCGACGGGACAAAATGTATCTCATGGGGTTCATTTTAGACACTATAATCGTATTTCTTGGAATTATATAATGTCTAAGTCTTTGGATAACATGGAATTCTTCCAGGGCTAGCTTCTCCACTTGGGAATATCTGAATTCGATGCTAGCAAGGCCCTTACTAAGATAATATATGACATGTTCTCAAGACGAATCATCCTCTTGGACCAAAACCATCCCCAAATTGGATTTAGTTGCCTCCAAATATAGCAAAAAATATTTGGTATAGTCCAGGGGACTAAGCACCGAGGTTGACACGAGATCTTGTTTCACTACATCAAAAGAACGTTGAGCTTGTTCATCCCATATGAACAGTACATCTTGTTTTAAGAGATGCATGGAACCTTTAGAAATTTCAGCATAATTGGCAATAAATCTTCTCAAGAATGTTGCTTTTCCTTATAGGATGTGAAGTTGTCTAATTTTTTTCGGGGAAGGAAACTGCAATATTTCCTCAACCTTAGGGGGATCTACCTGTATCCAATCCTTGGATACTATGAAAACAAGTAATCTCCTAGACTTGACACAAATTATGCATTTATATGGATTCAATCTAATGTTATACTGTCGACATTAAAGGAAAAAAACACATAAATTTGCACAATGTTCATCTCTTCTCCTAGATTTAGTTGTCACGTCATCGAGATAGACCTTGACGATTTTCTTAATATCATGAAAAACATGTGACATGGCTCTTTGAAAAGTAGCCCTGACGTTTTTAAGGCCAAAAGACATTTTCTGATAGGCAAAAGTGCCCAATGGGAAAATGAAAGTTGTTTTATGTTGGTCTTGTTTATTAATTTGAAATTGGTTGAAACCAGAGAATCCATCCATAAATGAAAAGATCTCGTTACCAGCACACTCGTCTATAATCTGATCAATGAAGGGTGTGGGATAATTATCTTTGGGGCAAGCCAAATTTAAATTCCTAAAGTAAGTATAGACTCAGATCGTCCCTTATTTTTTATTGACTAGAACAAGATTGGATACCCATTCAGTCAAAGGTACATAGTAAATGAAGCTAACTTTCAACAGTTTTTCCTCTTCTACCCTGATGGCAACGAATTTCTTAGGATTTACTGGACGTAATTTTTATCATACATGTTTGACATTTGGATAGGTTTTAATCTCATGTTCGACAATGCTAGGATCAATGCCCAACATTTTTTCATATGACCAAGAGAAAAAATCACGAAAATCTTTGAATAAAGCAGTATATTGTATGATTTCCTCTGGAGAGCAATTGGAACCTTTATTGATATTTTCGATGATGTTGAGCTTATTGGATATATTGATAGGAATATTTTTTGAAATGTTTGTCAAATTTCCTTATGAAAGCATATTGCGTGTTTGGATAGGGCATTGGTACCTTTTGATATCATCATCAAGGTAAAAAAATTCTGGTTTAACCTCTAATGAATCTGGTTTAGAAAGATATGATGATCGATGATGCATGTCTTCCCTTTGTTGTTATGAGATATTCATGAATTCCATGATCGCTTCATCAGATGAAAATATTTGATCTAAGATGTCATGAATGTTGGGTGTATCAATAGCCCATACGGGTGATGTGTACGGATCATATTCCTCCAATGGAGAAGGATTTTGATCTAAGTTTGCTAAAACATTTTGAATTACTTGATACGACATTTCTATGGAAGACAAAGGTGTACTACTCCTAGTTTGATCAAGTTTTTCCAAATGTATTTCCTTTTCTTCACTAGTTTGAACTTGGATGTTCGCTATCGTAGTTCCATCTAATGAAGTGGAACCCATCGTTGTAGTGGATTTGGTCAAAAAGGGGTAATGGAAAGTTAACTTCTGATGTAATGGTGAAAAATGGAGCAATTTGAGGGTTATATGTTGATGGTGGGATTGTGAAGGTTCCCATGAGGGAAGAGTATTTGAACATCCCAACTCCCACATCTTGAATCACTACTTGTGAATTTTCCACAAAAGGTACATTTCAGTGGATATCAATTTTAGGTGTGCAGTAATCTAACTGATTGATCGTAATAATATTATCTTGATGAGGGAACCAAATTAATCAGAATACTGAAGATACAACTACCGTCATTGCATGTATCCAACTACGTCCCAATAGCATATTGTAATCTATGGGTGCATCCACTACCTCAACACCAACGTGAACTATTTTACCTCCCAATTCAATTAGGAAAGCCATAATGAGTCCATGAGGTGGGAACGAGTGTCCATCAAATGCTTTAAGTATGGTGTGGGATGGTTTCAAAGTGGGTGATCCTAAGCTTTTCCAACATCCTAAAGACATGACACAAGTAGAGGCTCCTTCATCTATAACAGTTCGAAAAATATTCATCCCATGTGATAACACTTTAATCTGAAAAGCCACATGTGATGGAAGCCTACTTGTTGACTTTTGTAAGTCAAAGGTGATCAAACTAGTATCATTCGGATCGACTACACCAATGGAAGACAATAGTGCTTTTTGTTGAGTTTGACAACTTTGTAATACCTCCAAGGTCGACATGGCAGAAGGTGATTGAGCTAAGTCTTCCACTATGTTATATTTTTGAGCTGCTCTCTCATTGGGATTATGGTTTGATTTACGTAAAACCCATTTTGGGCGTCGAGGCACTATGTCAATGGTTGGTTTCTCGATAGTGAGAGAACCATTTGGTTTTGATCCTGATGAGTTTGAAACACTAGGTGGTGTGTGATAAGAATGAGCCCTTGTTTGAATATTGACCTCATGATCTAGTCCAAAGATGTTGGCGATGGGTGGATTTCCCCCTTGTGGAGGGTTTGCTTGGTTTCCCCCTTGAGGAGGGTTTTCTTGATTTCCCCCTTGTGGGGGTACCAAAGCTGCAGAAACCATCTATTGTTGTTGTGGAAAAGGTTGAGTCAACACAGCAGGTTGTTGTGGTCCACTGCGCTGAGACAACATTTGATGAATGTCATCCATATGAGGGCATAGGTGAGTAAGATGATCTCTTTGACAAATTTTGCAAGGATACTTGTTTTTTCATTTCTCCCAATTTCCTTTTGGTTGATTATTCATTCTAGGTGCATATCTTTTCCCAGCATTAACGTTTGTATTTTTCTTTTGTTTATTCTTTTTTCCTTTTGGTCCATGGCTTGGACCATGAGGATTTCTGATGTTTGGGTAGGATTTGCAGGTTGCTAGTTTGCTTGGCCAGCTATGGGTTGAGAGGTTTGAACCAACAATTGTCCCATTTGCTGGGTAAGTTGACCAATTTGGCTGATAGAATCAATCAAACCATCGGCATGAGGTCCTTTCGATGGCCTTGCTAGATCAGACGTAGGTCTCTCAACAAGAGGTATTAAATAATAAAGTGTTCCCGATTGTGAATTTACCAAATCCATTTGTTGGGCACTCTGAATGAGTTGTTCTTCGGTCATGGCTCCTGACATTAGCTACATCATTGGAAAGAGTAGGAAATATTGATTTTACAAACCAATCTCCTAAGAATTGATCCGAGATTTCTATTTTAATAAGCCTTCAACGCCTCCTCCACTCATGTATATGATCAGATATGTCGGTTGAAGTGGATTTCCGAAGAGAAGTCAAAATTTCATTACCCGTATCATAACAGATAGGTAATTGAAAATGTGTCAAAAATACCATGGCCAAAGATGAAAAATCTGAGAATGCATTACGCAGCAATTCACTGTACCATTTCGTAGTGATTCCTATGAGGGTCCACTGAAACAACCTCAACTGAATACTATCATCAACTAGGGAATTGGATGAACACCATAAATGAAATGTCATTACGTGATTTGATGGATTGTCCCTTGGTCGTCCACCGAACTTGGGTATGTCTGAGGGAATTTTGGTTGGTATGGTTGGCCATCCATTCATATGTAGAACATGATCATTGGTCAGCCGAGATAAATTTGGTAGACTCAATGTGGCTAGAAATGGTGATGTTATAGGTGTTGTCATAGGTGTTTGATATGTGGGTGGAAATTGATAGTTCCACTGTCCTGGGGTATGATTTACGTTCCAAGGTGGATTTCCCCCTTGAAAAGGAGGACCCCAAAAAGATTGGTTATTCCCAAGAATTTTCCCATTCCATTGTGGGATAGAATTGGAAGGTGAATTACCTCCTTGAGGATGTGGAATCCAACAAGGTTGATAGTTTCCTGGGATTTGACCATTCCAAGGATATTGTCCTTGTAATTGAGAAGTATTCCAATGTGGATTTCCCCCATGTGGAGGTAGGTTCTCGAAAGATTGGCTACTTCCGAGACCCATACTACTCAAGTTTAAGATAGGATTCATAGGTGGAATAACGAAATGCATTCTTATGATTTACATAAATAGGAATTTTACTTAGGCATTTTACATGCTTTATAAAATAATGGATGTTGAAAATATTTTATATTTATGAGGAGATTCTTTTATATTTACATTCAAGAAGTTGTAAGATATTTATCTTTAAGAAATAAGGACATCTAGTTAAGATTGTTAATCATATTTAAAATTATTGTATTTTGATTAACTCCTAGTTCCTTGAGTATCGTGCAAATTTTATCATGTACCCAAATTATTGTTGTGTTATAAATGGGAAGGTTACAATTATGAGTGTGTTAAGTTGTTAAAGGTGTTTGACTGGACATATGGTAATAACTTATAAAACACAGAAGAAAAAAAAGTATGTGTATTTTTCCTTGTTACTAGACCTTAGGATAATAGGGTGTTACACATGGTATTAGTAGACAAGTATCTTTTAAAGATGAAAATGATGTGATTTCATTTATTGAAATATTACAATGTGCAACAATACAATGTGAAAATTCATGAGTTTTACTAGCCTCCTCTACTTTACCTTTGTCTTCATTCAATTAATTATATCTTTCTTTGATGGAATCCCAAGGGGCCAACACTAATTTGTTTCATATTCATTCCTCCCACAACACTTACACAATCTTGTTTGATTTGTTTATGCCCCCTACCTCTAAAATTCCTTCTTTCTTCCTTGTCCTCTTCTATTATTCTTTCCTTTGGAAGATAAAAAGAAGGTAGAGGTCTATGTCTCTGCACATTTTTACATAATAAAAAAAGTCTCCACAGTATATAATGAATATATAAAACTTATTGCACTTAATATCACTATTAACTACCAAGCAGCTGCCAAGAAATGACCTCATTAATAAAAGTCACCTCAGCAATACAATGATAATATTGACTAGAAAAAAAGAAAAATAAAACACTTCTCAAAAATAAGAAATTGCAAGATTCAATCAATCATACCTTTTCCACATCTATGGATTTAGAGTTAATATGCATGCCCACTGATTAGGGTTCTAGCACCTCACAAGGATGAGTGAAATGTAGCAACCAATGGTTCAATAATATTCAAGCATACAAGCTCAACACTGGGTCAGCTTTTGGAGAGACAGTAATCCACAACACATTTGTGAACGAGGAGAGGCAGATCTACACAGCCTTCAGTCATCAAAGGCAGTGACAATAATTCTCCTCACCGTTGGTTTCCTCACGATGGATTCTGGTCTAAACACTGGTCTTCAAGGTTACTACATGCATGCAATAATGCCACATACAGCAGCAATGCACAGTCTTAAAAACTGAGTGAAATGCAACAATAAGCTGCAATACTTTCACTCTCCACCCAGCAATACGTTCAAACTTCAACCAGGCATCACTGAGCACCATATGACCCAGCTCCATGCTCAAGAATTCGCAGTCACCGTTCAACATCAAACTGATAGAGGCCACCCAGTTTTGGATTGGATCCAAAGAAAGGCCGCTCCATGGATGAGGAGTAATAGTATTTGGATCGTTTATGTGGATTGTTTCTACATAGATCAATGCATTGGATAGACACTTTGACGCCCACAGTCTGTCCACAGCAATAACGGGCGGTCTAGGGCTTGAGCTGGTGTAGTGAATAGAGAGTCCACACATGGAGAGAGATGTCCAATCGTCACGTGGGGAGAGAGTAGATAGATCGTGGAGAGAGGATTCAAGTCTTGGATGTTGACATAGGATATTTAGGTCATATGGATAATTTTATTAATGTGCAAGCTCGTTTATTTATACAACTAGAGTGATTGTTGAACTTCATCTTCCAAGAGGTCTATTGGAATATTCATCTTCTTAATAAATTTATAATAATTACATAACTTTAATTTCGGATTAGGTTTCTAACTCGATTTGAACCATGATCTTGAGTTGTATAATTTTTAATGGGTTATGTTCCAATAATTATGAAGATCACCTCAAGACCTATTGCATTCTTGGTTTATATAATGAGTTTCCTTTTGGTTTCGATAGTTGCTCAAGAAACTATTGTGTCATGCTTATGTTCAAAGGATATTCAAATAATTATTATTAGATTTCTTGATTATTCATGTCATCTTTTCATATTCTCCAATTAGACCATCTTCATAACCTATATTTTTGCTTGTACTTGTATGAAAGGGTTCGTCATTTTCTTTGTACTTGCATTTATTTTTAATTTTGGATTAGATTTCTAACTCGATTTGAACCATGATCTTGAGTTGTATACTTTTTAATTGGTTATGTTCCAATAACTATGAAGATCACCTCAAGACCTATTTGCATTCTTGGTTTATATCATCAGTTTCCTTTTGGTTTCAATCATTGCTCAAGACACTATTGTGTCATGCTTATGTTCAAAGGATATTCAAATCTATGTCAATTATTATTCGATTTCTTGATTATTCATGTCATCCTTTCATATTGTCGAATCAAACCATCCTCATAACCGATATTTTTGCTTCAAACTTGTATGGAAGGGTTCATCATTTCCTTTGTACTTGCATTTATTTTTTTTATCGAATTCAACACAATTGTGAGAGAAACATTGAGCATCGATAGGACTTAGGTTCTTACTTTCATTGTTGGTAGGTTTCCTTGTACTCAATAGATGACATATCATCATTGGTCACTATTTGATTTGTTCCCCTTGTGTTTGAAGGTAAGATATATATTCACATAGAAGTATTCATGTTGTACCTTTATTTCCATTTTCATCATTGGTAGAATTCCTTGCCTTTGACAATAGATTTCATTATTGGTTGTTGTTCAAAGCAAGATATTTGTTAAGGACTCAAATATTATACCTAAGTATAGTATTCTAGGTGAATATTTCAAGTTGTAAAATCATACATATATATATATCTAGGAAAATATTATATACACAACTAAAGATCAAGTCAGGTGATCACAAAAAACCACAGCAAGTTAAGGGTGTATGTTGACCCCTAATTACAAAGACCCCCTCTTAATGCAAGTGTTATTATGATGGTTTCTTGATATAATGGTTTACTTTAGCTAACAATCCAAGATGCTTTTTTTGTGGTCTTGCTTTATATATCTGGTTCTATATTCTCTACAACCTAAGTGGGAAACACATTATTTTGGTCCTACACAGGAATGTTTTGAGTAGTTGATTTAAATACTTGATTTTTAGACACGTGTTTGGGCACCACATTCATGGCCTATTTTCTTTTTTTTAATAAAATAGATGTACTATATATATATTCTATTAAGAGAATATATTCTTTTATTAATAGAAATGATAATTATTAGATTAAAAAAGGTGACAAAATGGATAATGTGGTGTAGTGAACATGTACTTAGAGTAGAACATCATCTCTAAGTTTTAAAAGAGATCTAACACAAGGAGTTTCTCTAAAAGTTGATAGGATTTATGTATTTTTTCCTTTTTGTAAGTAAGAAAAATTGAAAGGGAAACATTTAACACATGGCTAATTTTCAATTTATTTTCCAAAAAAAATTACCAATTTCTATTTTTCTAAAATGATTCATACAAATTCACAAGATAAAATTATTTTACTCTAAACATCACCAAAATTTTTCAAAACTATATAAAATACTTATAAATTTGAATTTTTAACAAAAATATCACCAAACATTTTATGGATGGAATTTTTTTGAAATAGTAAGATTCACAAGGTTTCTATACTTTAGAAAAATTATGGATCCTTAAAATTTTGCCTGGTCATAAGGAAATCATTCTTAAATGGAGTTGCATCTAGAGATGAAACAATTTCTAGTCTTTATTAAAAAAGTAACATCTTAAAGTGTAAGAAACTTCAAATAAGCAATTGTACATATCGTAGATCTCATAATAAGTTGAACAAAAGAAATTGAAGTATTCTTCTAAATTAGTGATCTTTAGTCACTTAATCTATGGCCAAGATGATGATTTGTTACCACTAATCTTTTATTTTTTCATTAAAGTTCCATTGTTCAATGAGACTATGTCATATTTATTTTATATTTTCAAGCTCCTAATATGATGGTATGTTCACTTGGCGTTCAATCAATATCTAAAACAACAAAAAATTGACAACGCAGAACTAAAAAATACCTTCATGCAATAAAAGTGAAATTATCCTCAAGAAACCCATCTTGTCAAAACTTGAACAAGAAAGATAAATGTTTTCTTTAAATTGTAAGGTTTACTAATTTATGTCTAGGCTTGGAGCATGGTCAAATCACGTCAAATACAATACCTCCACTGAAAAAAGATATTGCAAATCTATTATCATGATATTGAAGATTGTACCAAACCATAATCTCTAGCATGTCCAACGTAGGAAATACCACTGTCCATTATGGAAATGTTTCCTTCCTTGTGTTATGTACCCTTCTATTTGTCTACTGCAAAGCTACAAAGGTTATTCCTAACTCTCCTCTTGTGTCCATTATACATTCAATTCTCTAACCAATTTTCCAAAATCCCCAGAGCTCAAAGAAAACAAGCTCAACTATTATATTAATTTAACTGACTAAATGGAGTAATATTTCACTAATTTTGATAGACATGTGGGAATAATGGTCATCTTTATACATTAAAATAGTTATCTCCAACTAAGCCAAATCCAAAATACATTTTTCTAGGTTTTGTTATTTTAATAGGGTAAACCACTGAATTTTGGGCTAAAATGGTGAACCTTACTAAATATATTCCATCATGGTATAGTAACTTCCTCCCATAATCCCCCTGTCACCCCTTTGGTGCTTTCTCCATATCCCGATGTTATTTTTTCCCCCACTGATGAATCTGTGTCTCCTTATTCCCCCCTGATTTATCAGACTCACGGTATTTCCTTAGGTCTTGCACAAAGGTGTCTTCTGGGGGTTTAGTCCTGAATTCCAGTCTCGGTTCTAAGGGGAGAGGTCGTAAATATTTTTTTTCCAAGGCTCACTTAAAAGCTAGAAAGGACCTTCTGGAAGGAAAACAACAATATATTGAGAGCGCGCTTAGAGCAGTGCGTTCCCAGAACAAGGGTCACAGATGAAACTTATGTCCTTCAACTATCGAGGTCTAGCTGGTCCCCATAAAAGATCAACACTTAAAAGGATGGTTGGGCTGAAACACCCTGACATTCTCTTGTTACAAGAAACTTTAGGTGTAGGAGATGTGGTGCAATTGAGACTGGAAAGTTGGTTTCCTAGTTGGGCTTTTATGACTTTGGATGTTAGAGGACACTCTGGGGGCTTGGCAATTGGATCAAGGATAATTTTAAGGAACCATACTTATTTAAAAGTATATAAATGTTGGAGAATATTACCAATTCTTAAAATGCCAACTATAAAATATTTGGCGATATTTTTCTAAAAATATTTCAATTTCTAAGGATTTTATACGGGTTAAATAATCATTTGACAAATTTTAGAGTGAAAAAATTGCACCCCATCAAAATTGGGCGAAATACGACTTCAAAAAATGCAAATTGGCGAATATTTTTTTGGGAAAAACCATGGAAAAATAGCCCATGGGCTAAATTTCGCCCCTAAGATTATCCTTGAATTGGATGGAATGAGCGAACTATCATAGCCCTAATATTTGGGGTATGAAATCAGTGTTGGGTATGAAGTTTCTGGCATTAGATCTACAGATTTCCGTTACTGTCTTCAACATTTATGGTCCTTATCTAAATAGGATTCCCTTCTGGGAAGCCCTTTTTAACAATCCTCTCCTATGGGGAGAGTCGGTTATCCTAGGGGGAATTTAAATTTTTCTTTGGGGTAGGCCGAGGTTTGGGTGCCGCATGCTCGTGTTGATTTGTTGATTGATTTTTTCACTCAGAAACTTGTTGATAGGAATTGGCTAGATATTGAGCCTATCAAACTCAAACCTACTTGGAGAAATAATAGGTGTGGCAATGGGTGTGTTGCTAAGAGGTTGGATAGATTCATGGTGGTTGAACAGGTGTTGGACATGATACATCTTATCAGGCAGTGGGTTGGTAGTGGGGGACTTTCTGATCCTCTACCTATCTTTCTAGAACTCAAGATAGGACCTACACAACCACCCAGTCCTTTGAATTTTAACAAGACTTGGTTAAATGATGAGTCTTTTTTATTCTTGATTTATGAAAGTTGGATCCCTTTCAATCCTAGAAGTATGTTTTAAGCAACTTTCCAATTTGCTGCTAACTTCAAAAGACTAAAGGGAGAAATCAAATACTGGTATGTGGGGAAAACATATTGGGAGGACAAAGAACTGAAACTTTTGGAGGAGAATATTTCCAGGATCCTAGATGGGGATGGGGGTGGGATGCTGAATCAGGAGACCAAGGATAATCTTATCAGGCTTGAAGGGATAAGGAACACTTTGTTGTTGGAAATGGAGGAGACCTGGCGACTGAATAGCAGAGCTACGTGGTTGGAATGTGGAGATGATAGCATAAAAAAATTTCATGCATATGCTAGAGGGAGGAAGGCTTCCAATACCATTTGGAGCTTGTTGGATGAATAGGGTACTGCTCAATCCTCTTTCGTTGAGAAAGACAGAATTGGGGTAGCACACTTTGAGAATATTTTTAAAGCTCCTCCCCAGGCCTTTATTGCTAAAGTCATCATAGTTGCACAACTATTTCCCCAGTTTGTGGAGGAGGATGACAATCTTTCACTTATGGAGGAAGTTACTGAGGATGACTAAAGATAGCACTACACAACTCTCAGAAGGATAAAAGTCCTAAACTGGATGGGTGGACAATTGAATTCTTTATGGGTTTATATGAACTGTTGGGTGGAGATATTTTGAAGGTTGTGGAAGATACCAGACTCTTGGGGAGACTCCCTACCAGTTTCAAATTTACATTTATTGCTTTAATCCCCAAAGTTGACAACCCTACCTCTTTGAATTATTTTAGACCCATCTCTCTTTGCAACTGTGTATACAAGCTGCTCTCAAAGGTGATTGCTCGTAGATTCAAGGAAATTCTTTCAAAACATATTACTGAAGAGCGATTTCGGTTTTTGGAGGGGAGACAAATTCATGAAGCCATTGGAGTGGCATAAGAAGGGTTGCACAGTATAAAGACTAAAAAGCTCAAAGGGGCTATTCTCAAAATTGATCTGTCTAAAGCCTATGATAAGGTTAGTTGGTTATACATTCATATGTTGCCAACTCATCTTGCCTTTGGTATTGGTTTTATCAGATGGATCATGAGTTGTATTACCATAGTCTCATTTTCTGTTCTAATTAATGGGGTGGCCTCACCTTTTTTCTATGCCGAAACATGTTTGCGCCAAGGGTGTCCACTTTCACCCTTACTCTTTCTATTGGTGGCTGAAGGATTAACTAGGGACTTAAGGGATGCTAAAATTCATGGATCTTTGAAGGGCATTCAAATTTCTCAGGTTCTTCAGTTAACTCACCTTTTTTGTGGATGATGTCCTCATCTTCTTCATAGGGTCGATGAGGGACACTAATACACTCCATGATATACTAGTTATGTTCTCCAAATCCACCGGGATGGAGACTAGTCAGAGGAAATCCACCCTTACTTCTCACATACTGTCAGCTGAAGAGAATTTGGCACTCAACAGGGTCTTTCCTTACAATTTGTCGGGAATTGATGAGGGTCTAAAATATTTAGGTTTTTGTTTCAAACCTAATGATTATCACAAATGGGATTGGAATTGGCTTATTGAAAAATTGGAGAAACGACTGAAGCAGTGGAGTCATAAGTGGTTGTCTAGATTAGGAAGATTGGTGTTGGTAAAATCTATATTGGAAGATATACTAGTATATTGGATGTCACTTGCTTGGATTCCTAAGGGTATTCTGGAAGAAAAAAGGAAAATATGTTTCAGGTTTTTGTGGAGTGGCAAGCAGGAAACTCAGGTGACTCCTTGGGTGCGATGGGAAAAACTAGCGGTACCAAAAGGTTTGGGAGGATGGGGCCTCAAGAATATTTTCTTATTTGCAAAGTCTCTTACGGCAAAAGGGGGACACTACTACATTTCGATCCAAAATCCGACGGTTACTTCCGACGGCGCGTGGATTTTTTCTTTTAAACCTACCAAAAATCAGAAAGTTAATTTTTTTTTTAAATTTTGGTCATAAGCGTCGCTTAAGCGACGGCTAGGCTCATAAGCGTCGCTTAAGCGATGGCTAGGCTCATAAGCGTCGCTTAAGCGATGGCACATCGAGTGAGTGGAAACTATATGTTTTACCATTGTGGAAAGAGAAGATATTTGTATATTGTATATGTTTTACCATTGTGGAAACATCTTGTATACATATAATGATGGATATTGTGGAATATACTTCCATTAATACTTTGCCTCTAGGTGCGTATTCCTACCCTATAATTTTGGCTCAAAGGAACTTGGGGAGACAACATTTCCAAAGGAGAGTGAAGAAGTAGCCATCCTTTGGTCAATTATATCTTTGGGTGATTATTCTCATAGAAAAATCTTGCAACACCTCTCTAAATGGGCCCATGTAGAGAAAATGACAACCAAAGTTTGAAAGCAAAGAAAATATCTGCAATATATACAAAGCAAAAGTCCATGTAAGTTTGAACTAGTTAGTTTCATTACCTCTAGCCTCCAACTATATCTTCCTTAATGTCTATGATAACACCTTCTAGGAGATTGATTTCACACTCAATTGTTGTCATATTTAGTTTGAAGATAACTCAAAGTCAAACCATGCGATATCACCAATCTATTTTGATTTCAAAGAATTCATTTCTTTGGTAAAAATGAGGAATTGATCAATTTATTTTATCATCATATTCCCAATTCCAAATGACATATGAATAAGTTATTTTTTTAACCAGGATTGAAGTAGGCCCATTTCAAACCACATCAACATATTTACAATCAGAAAAATTTGGCATAAATGAACTTTGTAATAAGTCTAATTTTTCCTTCAAAAACACATACTTGAATCATGATATAAATGTCTCCATACAAAACCTCGCTCCTACTATTGAGTGATTACTCATTTCCTTTGTTGGAAATCTATCTGGTTCTTCACTTGTGACCATTTTGCTTGCACCTTAAACAAAAATATCGTGTATAGTATGAAAATACTAAGGGTTGGTTTGCCTCCACAAAATGGGGTTTCATATTTGAACATAATTCACTCCTAGGTCCACATCTCCTCATAAGGACAACCCCTCAAAGTTGTTACATAATACCAAGGCATAAAGAAAATATGAATCCATATGGAACCTTATAGTTTTGGGGAATTCGGTATATTGTTGTGAAATTTCATTTTATATGACTCTTTGTCGATCCATAACTTATAAAATGAACATAATGTATGGCATATGCTACACACCTATCAAATTGGGTTGTACGAGACATTTGACAAGGAATAGACTTCTGCATATTCACATTTAAACTGCCAAGAATGGGAAGCTCGTGCAGTAGTACTGTACATAGGGGTTTTGAATCTGATATAATCGATGAACAGAAGCGGGTTGTGAGAAGGAACGAGCCGAAGAGTGTGGAGTTAAGATTGATTGTTTCGCCTTGGAAACAGCCCTATGAGAGCCCTTACACGGCGTATTCGAATGAGGAGGAGCCTTTCGGGGTTTCAAAACTGAGACTTAGCTGGGGGATTGAAGTGCTGGATCGAGAAGATGAGGAGGAAAGGTAGAAAATTGATGGCTTATGCGGCTCTGATTTGGTTGATTTTTATGGACTGCGAAGGAATCAGAAGGATCGAAAGGAGACCCAGTAAGTTCGCTTGGCTCGCTGGCCTTGATAATCTGTGTATGCACATTGTCACTTGGAATATGAATGGAAAGGTACACAAATCTATCTATGCTCTTTAGGAACAAATTTCTTCCCTTTGTAGATCCTCAGGGTTTAGGAGACTCATTCAGACCTGCAACAGTTTAGCAAATCAGGTATGAATGTCCTCAAAATCTGCTAAACTGACCTAACACACACTACCAGATTCGATCACAGAAAACAAGGAAAACACACAAGGGCCAACTGCTCAAGCTTTATTAAATATCCAGACCTGCTGGAATTACAACAATAGAGTCAAGTCTTCGGGAATCTTTCAAGCATAGGATGTTGAGTCTTGGTTTTGAGGAATTTGAGGATGGGAATATTAGGTCACCTGAAAGGTCTGGGTTGAATGACAGAGAGGGCTCTTTCTCTCCATCTGTCTATTCTTGCAGTAGGATAAATTCCAGTGCAGAGAGAGTAGATAGCTCGGATTTCTGGGATGGGCAGACGAGAGACGTTGTGCAGAGACATGCTAAGGAAGCAAAGAGTGGAAGGATATGTCTGGATAAATGGAGTGATGCTACGAGTTCTTCGCGGCCACAACAAGAGCAGGGGGATACATTCTTTGGTAGTACCTTTGGCCCATATCCTTCTAAGATAAAAAAAAAATACCTTTGGCAGTACAGGTATGTTAAAATACAAAGAGAGCAACAGGCAAGAAAGGTATTCAATGTTGAAATAGTGTCACATAGCATACAGGAGTTTCTCAGTATCCCAATAAATTCAGACTGATATGAATTTATTGCTTGTGTAAGCTTTATTGTGCAAGGAACTTCAGTTTTAAGCAAACATATCAAAATTTGAAACAGTTATTAGAAAAGCAATTATCAGTCTACACTCTAGAGCCAGTCCTGAATGGTTGAAGAACAAAAATCTAGTTTCTGCCCGAAGAATCAGGACATTCCAAGATTTACATGATTTACATGAAGTCATCTGAATCTATCTCTCAACTCCTTGTATTTATACACCATGAGTTGAGAAAAAAACATATTTAGCTGGGGACGAGATCATAAAAGGGTAGTCCTGGAGGACATGCATAAAACTGGTATATGTCTGGATGACATCCAATTGACAAATAAAATGTCAACTCCATCTGATAATTTCAAGAATCATATAGATAGGGGTATGCCTTTTATCTTTTATGAAGCTCATTATACCAGCTTCCAATTTTGTCAAAGATCTGCCAAAAATAACTCTTGGAAACTTATTCAGTGACTGAAACGGCCTTTACTTCAGGCCCCAGGGTGTATGCATGCTTATTTTGAAGGATTTATTACTCAACTAATCCATATAAAGTTTAACAAAATCTTATGCAAAAACACAGAAACTTGCAAACAATATTGATTCATTTTAATGATCAATCTAGTCATCATCCTAAAGCTTTGAGCTTGATGATGGCTTATTTGATCAACAGGACAAGAATTAGAAATCCAAGATTAACAAGATACAATCAAAAACTCTGAACACTAACTCATTCTGAACTAGAAATTGTGAACCTCACTTGGGACTGTTACAGGACTCACATGAGACATAATAATTTGAAAGATAATCAATGAATCTAGGGTAAAGACCCAATGAATATTATCTACATCTAGATTTCAGGATGGAGATTATCAGAGTTCTCAAGATTAATCAAAGAAATTGATCTGATCACTCTGTATGAACTCGCAATGCCTCCTTCATGCTGATATAAGATACTTATGGTTGAATTTGCTAACTGAATCAATTACATGCCAACTTAGCATCATGTGCCTGTCACCATCAGAGTGGGTCCATTATGTTGGTCCCAAGCTTGCTTTATTGATGTCAATGTCTTATAAGTTATTGCCATCAATCTTAACACTAACCTAGGAATGCACATAGATGCCATTTCTAAAGTCAGATATGGATCAGAACTCCCCCTTTTTGGACGATGATACACCCATCATCTTCATTGAACCATTGGTTTGAGTCAATGATGACTTGTGTATCAAGCTGATTAAGTCAACCATCTAATATCTATAGTTCTGAAGGCAAACATCTTTTTTGACCCACTTGATATTATTTTTTTAATAATTATTCATTGTCTCCTTTTCTTTAGCATATAGGATGGTGTCCTGCAATGGATGATCCATTTGTGGTAACCAGTCTATTAAGTTTAGCATCTTGAAACATTCTTCAGCCTCTCTATCTATCATAGACAACTTTAAGAGTGTGAGTTCCTACGCAGAAAACATAGGATTTATGCCCAAGAAAGGTAGAAAATCCAATCTGAAAGCATTCTCCCCCCTTCTGTTCAACTATTCATTGTTCAAAAGGATCCATTTTAGATAGGTATTAGACCAGATAATGATGGCTACTCCTCTTCTATTTCATATGCTAACCAGGAAGTTGATCTTCCTCAGACTCCATACACTTGGCTGCTTTGTCAACCATTTATAGTCTCGGAAGCAAATGTCCTTTTTGACCTACTTGATGTTGTTTTTTTAATTATTCCTTGTCCCCTTTTCTTCAACCCACAGGATGGTGCCCAAAAATGGCTGATCCATTTGTGGTATCCAATCTGTTCTGTTTGGCATCTTGAAACATTCTTGAGGCTCTCCATCTAGCATAGACAACTTTAAGAGTGAGTTCCACTTCCCATGCAGTAACACAGGATTTATGTCCAAGTATGGCGAAAAGTCCAATCAACTATACAAAAGGATCCATATCAGATAGGTTCTCAGACCAGATAATGATGCCTTCTCTTCTATTTTGGATGATAGCCAAGAAGTTGTTCTTCCTCAGACTCCATAGACTTGGCTGTTTTCTTGAGGACCTTTCATGGTGCTGCATTGTCACTGAGATACTTTCTTTTCCTGGAGTATTATCTATTTCATTTTTTAGGGTTATCCTTTTGGGTTCCCAACCTTTTTCAATTTTCATCCAAAAAAATAAATGTTCCCATTTTTCCAAGGACAACAGTGTACTTCCCCTGAAAATTAAGAAAAACATTTTAAAAAACCAAAGCACAAATCCCCCAGGCCCTACACCTTATTATACCTTATATAAGCACATAAGGAAAACACGTGCATTTCTCATTTGCATATAATTGCAATCATTTCAAACGAGATCCCTATGTTGAGGGCCCTGGCATTCTCTGTGGCAATTCCCTAAAATATGAAGGGTGTCTACACATGTCCCATGGACACAATTCCAAGTTCCAGCATCCCCACATACCTGAAATTTGGTGGAATGGCAGCTCATGACTTCAATGTGAAATCAAATTGCATTCGAAAAA
>LPNX010718438.1:78199-137113 GCA_001517045.1 Pseudotsuga menziesii | reverse complement strand
TTAAAATTTATGAAATTAGAAAATATGTGAAGCACACTTATTTCTGTTTAATATCCTATCTTTTCCATGGGTGATGATTTGCTGTTAATTTCTTTGCAGTTTGATGATATATTCTCTGGAACAGCTCTTTAATGTTGACACCAACATTTTGTGAGCACTAACATGGGCTAGAAAGCCACTGAAAAAGAAGTGGCTGAAGCATATCATTGCTTCGGCCATGGATTATTTGTCAATACTTTTGTCAATCCGAGCAGAAATCTTTATTTGAATGGAGTATACCCTTACTACTTTGGACAGCTCTCAAATGGTTGTCGATTGCCCATTAAACATTGACAATTGAGATTATTCAAGGAAGGAAATAAGCATATATATTCAATTCAGTATGAGGGTATCTAGATGTCTGTGTATTTTCAGTTGTTTTTTAAATTTCCTCTTTGATATAAAGGTTTGATCTTTACGAATTGAGTAGAGATCCCTTTTTAACGGAGCTGTTCCCAATTGAGAATGCAGAGGATAGTTCAACAGTGGTACCTGTGTGAAATTGCAGGATCTATTGAATAAGGGATTATGGTTCAGAGTGGATGCTATCACAAGGCTTGGAGGAAGTAGATTGCAGAGGACAGTTCATCAGTGGCACCTGTGTGGAATTGCATGAGCTATTGATTAAGGGATTATGGTTCAGAGTGGTTTCTGTGTGAGAAGCAAATTTGGATTCCATGTATTGGCAAGAAACAACGATAGAGGGAAGATGCAGTGTGGTTGTAACTGGCTCCACTCAGCTTCTCAGGTTTCCTCCCACGAATGTTCATTTTGGCCATACAGGGGAGCTATCACAGATGGCAAATATCATTCTATAGTTTTCAACCTTCAGATTAGGGCTGGGTCTCATATAACCACCTTTTCCCATGAACTTGATACTTGATAGTAATCCCTTGACACACACTAGTTCACACGGACTGAATATGAGACCCACTTACAAATAAGATCTGCAAGAATTTGTTTTATTTTGCTTTCCCTCATTTATTTCTTGCTATTTGCAATTTGAATCGTATTTAGTGCCACAAGTGAAATCTGTCCGTGGAAATTGAACTTGGCTACCTGTTAAGATGGTAACTTGTCTTTATCTCTTGGTCAACCTATGGTAACATATTCATAAAATGTTATTTTCTGATTATAATGTTAATTGTAACCATCAAATGTTCTAGAATTAATAGCACTAGCATACTCACGTATTTATCTACCAAGTTCGCCGATTTTTATTGAAAATGTTCTAAGCCTTGCCATTTCAGGACTGGCCCTCATTCTTTACCATATTCAACCACAAAACGTTATTTGTCAAGGTCAGGATTACTGGAGGGATCAACATCTCATAAATTTGCACAATCTCCTGCACAAACGTGACAAGAATATGTTTTACAGGATTCAAGCAGGATGAACATAATGGAGAAATTATGATATTCTTTTACATTGGCAATTGTTTTTCCAAAATTCACTGTGGCCCAAATTCAAACACAAACCAGGTGGCTTGGCATATCCACAGAAATAACATGACCTATATAGCATATATTGAATACTGGCTGGCAAGAACTATTATTTTGGTTTACCTAACAAGTTAACAGCAATGCCAGGATGGAGTTACATATACAGGTAATGATACAGTATTAAGAAATTCAACAAATAAACAGAGATCTTTACCCTTTCAAGGACAAAAGATCAGAAAATAAATTCAATTCCATCTTGATTCTTGAAGCGAAGAATTTACAAGTTGCCATGTTATACCAATAAATCCAGGTTTGGCATGTGCATGTCTAGCCCCAAGTTTCAAATAATTGTCTTCTGCCTGTGGCAACCAAGTTTGAGGGCTATTTTGTCTTATATCCAAACAACTATTTTACATTGGTGCAGGAAGAGATGCATACCATGACCAAATTATTGTCCATCAGCAAGACCAGTTTAATGCACTGGCTGGCAACATTATTTAGTCTGTCAGTCATGGAAAAAAATAAAATCAGTATTGGTCAATCAGGTGCTATTCCACCTTTAGTGGATCTGCTTAGGGATGGTAGTCCTCGAGGAAAGAAGGATGCTGCCACTGTTTTATTTAACCTTTCTATTTATCATGACAACAAAGCTCGCATAGTAAGGGATGGGGCTGTAAAATCTCTTGTTGAGCTGATGGACCCTGCAGCTGGAATGGTAGACAGGGCTGTTGCTGTATTGTCCAATCTTTCAACCATTCCTGAAGGTCGATTTGCAATTGGTAAGGAGGGGGGCATTCCTGCTTTGGTTGAGGTAGTGGAGCTAGGTTCTCAGTGCGGAATCCTAATTAACTTTGAGGTTTTTTATACCTGCTGTTTTAGCTATTTCTAGGCCTCTTAACAATTAATTGCCTCATACTCCGCAACACCAATTATTAGTCAATACAAATTCCAACCTCGCAGCGAAAGGTTCTACCTCCTACGTGGGGGCTTGCATAAACTATGCCTAGCGCCATTGCTTGTCTTGGCTCCAGCTCCATCGACATGGCCCGAACCAAGTCTAGTGGCCAATCTTTCGGTCTCTTTATAAGAGGATTTTCACTTATAGCTCGTTTTGCTTATATGGTGTTTACCCCTAAGTCTCGCTCTTCCAGCAACAGGGGAAGGATAATAAGGGTTCCTCTTCCACAACCACATATTGATGATGAGCAACCATAGCTTCATTCCATGAGCTGCTTGTTAAATCTCTCATAAATGTGGAATGGACTCTCACCTTCGGTATTGAGCCTAACTAGTTAAATTTACAAGATAGCTGAAAGAAATAAAACAAAAGACTGAAGGGTATACAATGCTATCTGTTTTAGGGATTATTTAAAAAAAAAAAATACCAAACTGTCGCTTAAGCAACGCCTGTAGGTGTCGCTTAACCGACGCTTAATGGATATTCCCGTCGCTTAACCGACAGGTATGTATGTCGCTTCACCGACGCTTATTGGTTATCGCCGTCGCTTAAACGACGGTTTCCCATGTCGCTTTACCGACGCTTAGTCCTTACCTCCGTCGCTTAACCGACGGCATGAAGGCTATTTTCTCAAACAAATTTCACTACCGTCGAAGATATTCTGTCGCTTACCCGACACTTTAAATTTAACCGACGGTTACTTAAGTGTCGCTTAACCGACGGTTACCTAGGTGTCAGATAACCGATGACAAGTAACCGACGCTTAAAAAAAAATCAAAGTGTCGTACATGCGACAGGGAAGTGTCGAAAATCCGACATGACGGCCGTCGAATTTTTGGTCAAAATGTAGTAGTGGGATGGAGGTTGCTTAAATTTGAGAGTCTCTGGACACATGTCATGACATAGAAGTAAATAGCTCCGGATTCTGTTGAAGACTATATTAGGAATCCAAGGAAAGCCCATGCATGAGGCTCTGTGATTTGGAAAGCAGTGGTTCAATCCTTTGGTGTACTTGAAAACAACCTTGCTTGGAAAGTGGGGGATGGCAGGAAATTAGGGGTTGGTGAGGACCCATGGGTTGGTAGTGCACTACAACACTTACTTCCTGGACATATGATGGAGGCACTTCGACAGAGAGATATTTTTTATATTTATCAACTTGCAACCCCTATTCAGGAGAATTTATGGTTCCAGTCTTGGAGATCGGCTGCATCCTTTGGGTTAACAGATATCGATGAAGTGGAATTGGTTCGTTATATTGGAGAGTTTAACAGGGCACTCATTCAGTTAAGGGATAGGGAGGATGAACTCGTCTAGGATGTTGATCTCCATGGATTCTACACTCCAAAGTTTGGTTACTTAAAACTTAGTGTAGAAGGTCTACGTAGGGACCTAGTCTGGTGGTGGAAGAAACTGTGGAAAATTAATAGCCTACCAAAAACTAGGCTTCTCATGTGGTGTGTACTGGAGAATAAGGTTCCAACTTGGGACAATCTTCAAGAAAGATGTTTTCAAGGGTCGGGTTGGTGTATGCTTTGTAAGGCAACGGGTGAGATGGTGCTACATCTTTTTAAACAATGTGCCTATATCAAAGCTATTTGGTCAAAATGATCAAAGACACTGGGGGTGTTATGTTTATGGGAGGGCCACTCTATACTACATGCTTGGGAAAATTGGCGATTGAGGGATGATCAGGACTTGATGGTTTCCTTGCCACTACTGGTGATTTGGGGTGTCTGGATGGAAAGGAATAACCATATTTTTAGTGATAAAGTGTGCACGTTGGCTATTACAACAAGTCTATCTTGTGGTTTTCTGAGTGCATTTCCCCAACATATCTGATCTACTAGACAGAGAGAGGCATTGGAGGTGGAATTGTACAAATCATTGCCATGGGGTTTCTTCGATGGAGCTACTCAAGAAAATATCTGCGGGGGTGGGGCTCTTCTATTTCTTTCTGAGACACATTTCTATGAACTAGTGGTAGGATTAGGGGGAGGCAGTAATAATTTTGTTGAACTCATGAGCTTTAAACTTCTCTTGGTCTTTGCAGCAGAGAATGGATGTAGAAATTTGAATTTCATGGGTGACTCTATGAATGTTGTAAATTGGATTAATGGGACACAACAATGCAGGATTAATCTTAGACGTGTCAGTGTCTTATTTTCTGTTAAAGAGGTTCTAAACACTTTTGTTTCCTTCTCTTTCTGACATGTCTACAAGGAAACAACCAGGAGGTGGACAAGGCCTCGAAGGAAGGGTTGTCATTGAACATGGGACAGTGGAAAATCACAGAACATAGAGAGGGTACTATACATGAGTACTATCACATACCATTCATAGAATGATCTATTTTTTCAGTTTTATTTTTCTGGAACTTATGGCACAACTACATTACTATTACACTCTTTATGAAAATATTACAAGATTATATGCCATTTTCTATTTGATCTATTGGGTTGTCAACCGAAAAGCATGCATAGTTCAGATTACCATTTTTGGGAACAGGTTTTCAGGACAAGTACTTGATAGTCATATCTTTGAAACTTTGTAATGAAAATATATATGTTTTTTGTTTTACCACTGTCGTTCTGCAAAAGAAGCTATCAGTTGAACTTGCAATACACTTTAAGTGTATCTACAGAATGTAATTTTGTTTGAAGAAATAAAATTACGCTTTTTTCCAAGGAAAAATAAAAGTAACTTCTAACTTCATGTCATTTCAACTTCATATGACCGAGATATGTCAAAATACTATTAGTCCTTCTTTTCACTACCTAGTTGTTTAGGCATATTCCATGTGTCATTATTCGTTGTTTTGATGCCCCACATTTGGTTGAAGTGGATTATATGTATGTATGTATGTATGTATGGGGTTAATAAATCTAGTTCAACAAAGAGTATATATAAAAGAATAATGTTTCTTTTGTTAATAAATCTATTTCAACAAAGAGTACAAATAAGAAAATCTATGTAAATGATGAGGGAAAGGCCTTCAATTCATATCATTCCTCGATAATAATAATAATAATAACATACATGTCTCTAAGAAGGAGAGTGAATTTGGTTCTAAACTATAATTTCACCTCATACAATAAACAAACTTTAAAATGAACAAACAAGAAAGCACTAATGCTAAGGCCACTTTTACAATAAAGCTTACCCAACATATAAAGTGTTACCACTTGGATACATTTTCAATACCCTTTATAGTGAAGAGGGCCAATTAAATATTGATTACCTGAGCGAGACACTTTTTAGTGGATCTTACTAAAAAAATATTTATCTCCACTTATCGGTGAAAAAAATCCAAATCTCCAACCATCAATTTTGAAATCCTACATAGCAACCAAGACATCACAAGGAGGAAATGGCCCTTAACCATGTTTACTTGTTTTTTATTATAAATACTATGATTATGTAAAAGTTTCAATTGTCTCCAACAAGGGATTAAATGATGCATTTAGTTAATAAAACAACCCTTGTAAATTAATGTCAAGGAGGAAATGGCCCTTAATCATGTTTACATGTTTTTAATTATAAATACTATGATTAAGTAAAAGTTTCAATGTCTTTTCTCCAACCTGGCATTAAATGATGCATTTAGTTGATAAAACAACCCTGTAAATTAATGTCAATAATTCATAGTCCACCTTTTTGTTTCGACAATGTAGATATTCTAGCACACCAAGGGTTGAACACCCCAAAATTTAGACCCTAGTAAACCTTTATCTTCTCCAATCATGAAAAAATGAGAAAAGGAAGAAACTAAAAGGATATATATTAAACTTGTAGATTCAGAGAATATACTAAGGCTATAATTTCTCTAGCTTAAGGGAGGTACATAAACATCTAACTCTAATTTTTTCATTGAAGTTTTCCCAAACACCACTCCTACGTACCTAAAGAAGAAACATTAACCCCTAATGGAACTCCTAGATAGTGAACAATTTCTCACATGCTACAAGGTCTATTGAGCTAATGTGGTTTGTCTCTAATACCAATCAACTAAAAATTGTTATTTTAATCACCCACTACCACCCTAGATGTGGTAAAAAATGCATCCAAACACTATATTTCCATAAATTGAATTCTAAGAGAGTCATATGCAAAGTGATTATTGATCACATGCCTTCCTCTATAATAGAAATACCTCTAACTTGACACTAAACCATGATAACATCAACAATATATCCCAACATATTTATATCTAAAACATAAACATAAGGTGAAAGAGGAAATCTATAAGGCCTTTGTCTGTGATTAGCAGTAGGTGCACCATCGAGCAATCATGGAGGGTCACCAAGGAAGATCAATGTTGTCAGGCATTGTATTCCAAACACATGAATGGAGTTGTGATCTATTCATGTTTCCTTAATAGACTTGGGTTTCCATGGGTGCATGATTTAGATGTGTGGAATCAAGGGAGTTGAACTTCCCCTTAGTAGACAAGCATTATCTTTAATGGAATTAATCGGGTGATTTGTAAATTGTTGTGGATATTCCATTAAAACAATGTGTCATAATAGGTCTTATAACTTTCTGCAAACTCTTAGTTATGTAGTGTTTGTTGAATATTTAAGATTCATTATTATAAATCTTAAATTGTCTAATTTGTCTAAATTCTTATTTAGACAAATTAGACATAAATCCATTATAAATTGTAATTATTACAAGTGTGAACAAGAAAAATAAAAATATTCCAACAATAAACCTTTTAAGATCTTCATTTATTTCAACCACATATTTTTACATAAATAATGTAGGATGACATACCCAAGAAATCCTATATTAGTTTCCCTAATGAACTATCATCAAGAGAAACCATTCCATCATCTTTGGAGAAATTTCTCTGTACATTTTGTAATTCAACTATTTATAATAAAAAATTTAGATCCAACTAACCATGTATGGTTGAATTATGAATCAAAAAGTGTTTTCCATTTTTTGTTATAAGAAAATTAGATCGGGTTGAATTATGGATAAAAAAGTGTTTACCATTTTTTTTTGTTATTTAAGCAGGTAATTTTTTCTGTTATTTAAGGGGGTAATTGATAGAATTTTGGACTAAAGTTTGGTTAATATGTGTAATTAGATGTGACCATGCTATAGTAATTTCATCTGGTTTAAACTTCATAAGACTAAAATATACCTTAATACCATAAATACCTCTCTATTAGCTACTACTTACTACTTGACTAGGCTAATGACTTGTGGCATCAACCCTTGTTTTTTAAGCTTAAAATTGTTTGAAGTGGATCAAGTTGGTAATAATGATTTCATATTTAAATGTCCATGATCCATTACTAATCATTTACAATAGTGTTTAACTTCACTGCGTGTGATTGCCCAAGTTTTTTGGATCGACATTATACTTCTAGTTTTATCTTAGGTGAAGAATCGTTCTTCAGGATTTAATTTACATAGCACGGTCCTCGTGTTATCACCGCCTCACGGTCCTTATGCTATCACCGCCCCACCGCCCTTATGTTGCCGCGCTGCTACCTGTTCTCTTGGTTGTTTCGTAGTTCTTTTTCAATTGTTGTATTTGTATAATTTCTTCATGCAGAGGAGGCAGCTGAAAATTTCTTCTTGCAAGGTGTTAATGTTAGCGGAATTCAGGTCAGTGTGACTTGTTGCTGAATTATTTCTTCTGGCAGGGTGTCAATGTTAGAAAAATTCAGGTCAGTATGATTTGTTGCTGAATTATTTCTTCTGGCAGGGTGTCAATGTTAGAAAAATTCAGGTCAGTATGATTTGTTGCTGAATTAGAACAGTTTATAAACTAAACTCTCAATCGATCATACATTTAAACTATCAATGAATTAGTAAAGGATAATCTATCTAGTTATTTTTCTTAGCTTTTATTCTATTACTAATTTGCTTGCCTCTTTAGTCTATAGATCAAAAGACATTTCATGCACCCAGTGACGAGTTAAGGAAGGTAGAGGAGGCTGTAAAGCAAATGGAAGAAGTAAAATTACTTTTGGATCATAAGACAATCGTCGTTTTGTAGGTGCTCTTTGGTTTTACATAGTGTGCACAAGACTATCTCCTTTATAGTCGTTACAAAATTCGTTCTGGGAAGGTGCACAATAAAATCTGTGCGCAGTGCACAAGGTATTTGCTTGGTTGATAAAATAGTCTTTTACTCCGAAAAACTGAGGCAGGCAAGATCCAACTAAGCGCCACAAAAGTTCAAAACAAACAAACAAGCACATAAATAAAAAATAGGGTGCCCCCAGGCTAAAGGGGAAGCTCTACGAAAATGATCCTACAGGATCATATGCAATTCAAATCTAGTGAGATAGCCATTTATTCAAAAATAAAGATAAGCTTAGCTATCCAGCTAGGGAGTATGAAAAGGAAAGAGCAGAGGTTCAACCAGGAGCAAAGATACAGTTGCGTGTGAACTCCTTCACCCAGAAGTATATTTTGTCCACTGCGTGAAAGCAACAACTAGAGTAGAGATGGCAATAACTATAACAAAGGTTGCAGCATAACAGAAAGAAGCAAAGCCCCTTATTTGAAGATCAAGAATACTTAATCAAATCCATTCAAGATTTTGGTGGATAGGAATTATGTATGACGTTCCTTCCTGTTCATCACAAAGAATCGATTGGAATCAAAACTCAATTCATCAGGGCTGTCTTATACTTCAGATGGAAATTTATTAGAGTGGATCAAATCTTATTGTTCTAGGATGTGAAGGGCATCATGCATGCCCTTGATAGAGATTTTTTTACTTTCTTGAGAGTAGCAAAAGGGGGTTACTTTCATTTGCAGGGAATTGCTTCTGATATTATTGAGTGACCTGCTCCCCGTGCTTATCACCCAAGAAATACTTCGTATATCCAAAATCTGTTCCGTTGGGAGGATTTTACTATAATTTCTTATTGATAAACTAGGCAGGATCGGGGTGGAAACCTGCAGGGAAATCTTAAATTGTTGAGCAATATAGAGGTGGGGCTCGGAAATCATAAATAATATGCTTTTTTACTGGTATGGCTTATGAAGGCTTGTGGTGCATTTTAATATGATAATATGCTTTCCATATACTGCAAGCCTAGAAATAACTCTTGTAGCATCCTTTCTCCACGTTTATTATTGAATGGGTGTTATGCAAATGGGTGCATGCAAAGATAGTTGTTGAACTCATTTCTTCCAAAATGATAGCTTTTGACGTATACATCTTTAGGGTTGCGCTCTAGCGGTTCTTGCTTTGGTAAACATTATAGAACTACTGCTAGGCGTGCTGGTGAATCTAGAACTGAGCAAGGGTAAGCTGCGGGTTTTACTCTACTGATTATAGCCCCCTAATGATTCGCGTCATTCTAGTTCGTCTTCACATCCTGACAAGAGGTAACTTGTTTTTGAGGATAGGTATTCTAGCTCTGCGAGTTAAACTGCTTATTTTGGCCACAGGTCTCCGTCCTCGACTCCCCATATTCGATTGCTTGTGGTATAAATCCACTTATTTGAAATCGGCTTACAACTGGCATATTCTTGCACTCTCTCTAACGCCAATGAGTGTAATTAAATTTTGAAATACATACAGTCTGGCATAGTACAGGGTTTTTCTGTTTTTTTAATGTATAACTAATAGTTACAGCTTTTTTCTTTGTGTTTTTATTTATAGATACTTTTTATACCTTTTTTATTACTTATACATATTTTGTTATGTCTGCTTTAAACATTAGGAATCTATCAATATTAACCTTGTATTAGTTAACATATTTATATTTTCATCCCAAAGTTAAGCATTAGGATTCAGAAAACATATTTTTTTAATAATATTACAAAATTCTTGATCTATCGTACTATTGGTTAAATATCTGATAACACTGGATTTGACCATATTACATGTTATTGTAGGTGGCGCAGCTCTGGAAACAATAACGCTTAATAAATAGTGATTGGATGTTGTACTATTGGTTAAATATCTGATAACACTGGATTTGACCATATTACATGTTATTGTAGGTGGCGCAGCTCTGGAAACAATAACGCTTAATAAATAGTGATTGGATGTTAGAGGTGGCAAAGTATCTATCTCTCTCAGTCCCCATACTTATTTCCATGGTACGAAAGCTAAGCAAGAGAATGGGGTTCACGAATTAGTTCTAAGCCATTTCAATTTGAACTTGAATGCGTTGTATCGCAAATTTTTCACCTTCGAAGGTATCCCCGAAGCAATCGTTGATCTTTCGTAATTTCTTTACTAAAGACACTGGACTATAGAAACTAGATATACAGTGAATATAAACTATACTATAGGAATATCATATACACTTTATTGGACTATATAGGGACGCTGGACCATAAACACAGGACTAGTGCCATTACTTGTCGCATTAGTGCCTATGAATGTTTCTACCATGGTCAATTGGGCATAAATAGGTCATAAACAGGCTTTACGGGCCATAAACAGGCTTTAGGTCATAGTATACTGCTATAAGCTGGAATTACTATGGATGTATTTATGGAGGTGTAATTAGTTTTATCTGCATCTACTGGCTAAGACGTCGATATTGGATGGGTGCATTAATCTTCTTTCTTTGATTTAAATGCACTTCAGCAATAATCCAACCTTATGACCGATCTCAAATTCATTGTATTTCTTTTTTAAATAGCAGGGATGATACTATAGTGGTACTCTAGTGTTTCAGGCGTAAGGGCACAAATGCAATATGAATGGAACTCACAAGATTCACTGAATCCACCTGAACAAGTATAATGGTTAGATGCTGCCTCTGAGCCAGATGCACCTATTTGATGAAACCTCCAATTCTGGCAGCCTTGAGCAATATATAAGTGTTACGGTGATTCTATTAAACTGAATAAATGCTCCCTATTTTGAAACGAGTTAAAAATGGAAGGGTAAATCAGGTATGTTAGTGGTGCTTCTCGTAGATCAAATGGTTTTGATGTTGAGTCTTAATACGGCTCAGGTTTCTTAAATTCTGGATGTAACTCGCTCGTTCCAACTACCTTATAATTGGGTTTTTCACTACCTACGCCTTTATTACCTTTGCTTTTTCATACTGACGACTTACTTAACACTTATATATGCCCAATTCAATATTATTAAAGTTATAAATTGGAAAATCTATTCTCAACTGTGCCAACCACTTTTAGATTGCTCAATTAAAGGCTGAGTCAATGGATGAATATGGTAAGGTTCAGGATAAACAGGCGGCTACTACGGCTCTCCAATACTTATATAGGCTGCTGAATGGATCTGGATAAAAACCATCTCCTTAAGAAGAGAATCCAGGACTAGCACCAGCACGTTCACTGGCATTCCCTAGAGGATATGAAATTAGGAGGGGTAGCTATTTTGTTACTCTCTGTTGCTTCTTCTGTAACTGCTTTTGCTTTACCGACCTATTAATTGCTTATGCCAGTTGGATTTGGATCTCCTCCATCTAGCTATCAATACAAATCTATATTAGAAAAACCGATTGGTTATTTATGGGCATCTTAAAGGTACATATAAAGGGTGCTCGAATAATTGGCCCAACTACAACTCGATCAATTGCTTTGTTGCCATCTTTTACTCTGTAAGCCTCCAAATAATATGGTAAACTTACTTTGGTCCACTATTAGCTAGTCCGTGTACTGGAACTGATTTCAAGTCAAGGTAAACAACTTCGAGAAATATTAGCAGCCTTGAGCAATAAGGTGAGGATGCAGGCCAATTACGCTTATTGTGCTCGGAAAATGCTGGTTGAAGTACTGAGTCAACTGCTTATACTTACTAATCTTTCACTCGCGTACCAGACTTGGGTGACCAAAGGGCAGCACGTACTCATCAATCAGATAAACCAATAATAGAATTTCCAACTGGCAACCTACAATTGTAGAATGCTGAGCCTCCTGAAGTTCTAGGCAGAGCGGTGTATGCATCTCTCGTCTGTGCACAGCACTTTGAAGTGTTTTTTTGACAATCTTCCGCACCAGCACCAACTCGGCGTCTAGTTCCATCACAATCCGTCCGACTGGGGAGCTGTCAACCTACATGTCAACGAAAACCTTAGGATTGAATCCTGAATCTAGTTCCATCACAAACTACATCCTGACAAGATTTACACAGATCTTTTATAAACACCCCTTCAAATTAAAGTTCCTACTTGAAATTAGGATACTACTCGGCAAAAGCTATCCATTGAGCTGCAGAGCATTTAATGTGGCTGCAGCAGGCTTGATGACCGTTGGATCTCAAACACCTCAAGATCCAACGATCATCAAGCTTAGTGCAATGGCATTAAATGCTTTGCAGCTCAATAGATAGCTCTTACCATACTACTCCGCCTACCTATCGTAGTACTTGCAACTACTTGAAAGGTATAAGTACCCGTGCAAGAATGCTTAGTCACCTTGAGAGAGTTACCCTGCCTTTTGGTCACCTGTACACATACTCTATGTACCCAGTAGCCTCCCAACGATGATACTTATAGTATAGAACGTCATCACGCGCTAGCCACGACTGCCGCTGCTACTTTTCGTGATTGTGCTTAAAAGCAATGTGGTCGGCCTGTTAAATGTATGATATCAAAGTGATGCCATTCTTCTCAACAACAATTTGGAAACAAATATGGCTTTAAGAGTAAACAATTAATGATACTATGCAAACAATTTGGAAACAAATATTTCTCTCTTATAACAGGTTCTCAAGCATTAATGATACTATGCAAAACAAAGCATCAATAATACGATGCAAAAGACTAATCTGAATACCGTCATCTTAAGCGCTTTCATGTACGATGCCTACATGCAACCTCTTTGACACTAAACCCAACCCTATGACGCAAAACCCCATTGCATTTTGCTCAAATCATTAAGGCAGGGATTTGTTGCCCTCTTCTCATTTTAAATAGCTTATATTAACGAATATAGTAGAACAAAAGTATAAACATGCACATTTAGCAAAAAATCATTTAATTCATATCATATTCACATAAAAAATTTGAAAAAAAAAATACAAGGTGATTCAAAATTATAATTTCAACATATACAATAAATGACCTTATACAACAAATGACCTCAGAATAACGTTATGTATGAAAATTAAAAATTGTTATGTCTCTGAATAAATGAATAATGATTTTTTTCCTAAGAGATTAACACTTATGTGAATGGATAGTTTTGGGTTTAGAATAAAATGTCCTCTGCTTAGTGATTTTGTTTTCCATTATTAGAATTAGAATGTCCATGAATATGATAATGGTTTCCATGAGTAAACCAATTAGTGCATTAACATTTTCATCATGCCATTTGAATTAGTGAAAAATCATCAGTCTTTAAAATAGAACTTATATCTGAGTTGCTAGTGGAGTCACCAATTATGTTGTTAGGGAAAGTGTTCCTATGGTTGGGGGTTAAGAGGCCACCAACATACTAGGGGTATAAAGAAAAGTGCATGAAGTTCTGCAAGTAAATATAAACAAGATTCAAAGGTAAGAAACACTCATACATTATTCATTGAAGGCTGATTTAATTTTTCCTTTATCCCTCCTCTTGCTCCTCAATCCAAGAGACCTGCAAAACAATATTCAACCTTCCTCAACCCAATTTGATTTCATGAAAGGAGATTATATTCAATAAAATATGAAACCCTAATCTGGTAAGCATCAACATGTAATCATAAACAGAGATGTAACATACATCACACACTGATTTGGAAAGGGAAGAGCATCAAATATTTATTGGTAATGGAAGAAGTATAAATTTTACCTCCTCCTCATGTAAGGCACCTCGTGAAACCTTTGATCTGGTTCTCCTGTTTCTCTTCTCCAATAATCTCAGCCTCCAAGATCTGCAATATAGGAAGATGGCATTTAGGGAAAAGGTAGGGGGGATGATATTCCCAATTTATCCAGCATAACAATGCAAAGGCCAAGTCCCCTTTTCTTAACCCCTCTCCCTCTCTTATATACTTTTCTGAAGAGTTAGGGTCAAATAGGAATCAGTTACAACTGAAAGAGCAATTACAAAACCACCCAAACTGCTTTGGCTTCAAGAATTTTCCATTTTTAAATAGTTTTGGTCCACTCCAAGGTATACTCAAGGGTTTTCTTCACAAAAGGGGTGAGTGAATAGAGTAAACTCGCAAGTTTTACTAGGGAGACTCATGAGTGTATCAAAAAATTCAATTAGGGTACTTCTAAGGATTGGTGTCTTCTAGAAAGTTTTTCCTTGTTATGATACATTTCCAATGGTCCGGCGAAGAGGTTAAATGGAGTTACATAACTATACATATGGTTCCTTCAATTAAGTTGGTTTTTGAGTGATTGACAATGGATTTTAATGAAGTGTCGTCATGCAACGAAAGCATGTAAAATTTGTCATGGGAAGAGATGTGTCATTTTAGGATATAACACCACCTTTCATTATGGATCTTGTGAGAGTTTATTATTATTTTAGCAATGTTAATTTTATTCTTTATGATACTTTATTGAACCACATATTATCCTTAGATTAGATGAAATAATACTTTTAATATTATCATTATTTTCCATAGTGACCTCATCCTCGACTCCCCAATAAGTTAGCTAAGACTTGGCACCTTTATGCCAACCTTTCTTAAATTGCAAGTGGTTTTGACTAGAGTATGAAGCAATCATGGGAAGTTTCTTGTCGCCCATGTTGTTTATATCGTTCTTGTACATTAGGTACATAGTCATTGCCATGCTCTCAATTGGGGAGAGACTCACTTCCATGAGAAGGATAAGATAGGATGTATTGCCTTTAGTTTTGAGATTATATATTATAAAGAGCTTTTGTATTTTCGTTATCCTTCTCCATGAATCAGTATATATGGTGTAGCCCCAATCTTCACAACCATATAAGATAATAGGAGTGAAGAGAGTTTCAAAGAGGAGTTTCTTCTTATCCCAAATCCTTAGGTTTGTTGATTTACAACTATTTTTTGTTCCAAAATAATATTTACATCCTCTATTAATCATTTTCTTAATGATATATTTCTATTTAAGCTTACAATGAAGAACAATTACGATATATTTATATGAAGTCACTTCCTCCAAATTTTTTTTATCATAAATTAAATTATCAAAGTGATCTTTTGGGATTTGATTATCATAACCTTTATTTCATCAGTGCTAAAAGTCATACCCTTAATAGAGAAAAAAATCCTTGAGAATTTGTAGTTGTTTTTTGACACGATAGGGACTCCTTTCCATAAGAAAAAAATCAGCAACATAAGAAATAAGGATGATAACTATACCATCCAATTTAAGTCATTCTAGCACAACCTACCTCTTGCAAACGACCCTTTATCCTATCAAGATAAATACCAAAAAGGGTAGGGGGTAGAGGACAACCTTGCTTGACTCTTATATTACAATTAGTGTCTTCTAACCAGCCCTTAGAGTTACTAAACTTAGAAATAATCTTATCATAAAACCTTATCGCAGTAACTCTCAACTTAGGAGGGACTTTTAACTCTTCCAATATATTCCAAAGGTTATTTCTAGACTTTGTGTAAAATCATTTTCTAAACTCAACAAAGAAAAACCAAAAATTAATTTTTTTAATAAAACATTCCCCAGCAATGATATACACAGTTACAAGGCAGTCCATAGTTGAATTATATCCCTGAAATATCATATGGACTTTAGATATTTTTTTCATGTCCCCTTCCACTGCAATCCGACCGACATTGGGAACATGACAATATACGGGGTGCTAGAATTCACCCCCATGGAAAAACTATGAAATTTATGTTATAATAATCATCCCATGGTTAGCTACCTTAGACATTAATTAATCAAATTTTTGTCTTATTTTCCTAGTTTCCATATTCCACCTTATGCAAGTTGTCCTACACGTGTCCAAAGTGGTCAAACTTGCTAAAATTGAGTCATGGACCGTTTTGGAAATCACTTGGAATCAAATATGCTTTATTGCTGGCCTTCCTAGCGCGTGTCTGCTTTTTCTGCTTTATTGCCTGCTTTTGCTGAGTTTTAAGGCAATTGGGAAAGTTTGACTAGGTGAAGTTAACTTGTTTTTTTTCCTCATCATCCTCCACTCGTTTATCCTAATAAAAGCATGTATGAGTTGTACTTCCATCATCTATTAGCTTGCCTAATTGATTTTTCCAATTCGTGAGCACCTAGACAGATTTGCAAACTGCTTTATGCACCTATGGGGGACTTGCTTAGATTTAGTAAGCCTGCTTTTGACCAAATTCGAATGGCATCCTTATGCATTCGAATCTCTCATGTAATTATTTATTGTGGCAGCCTATGACTTCACAGAGTTGGCTATTGTACACTTATTCAATACAGATTAGTGTTCAGCTCCATATTCAATCTCCTTTGTGTGTAATTTGCATGTGTAATTGGCAATTTTTGTGAGTGTAATTGCTCTAACACCTGGGTTCAATTTCCACATGGTATCAGATCCTTTGTAGATCGATTTCTCTCCTTCCAATTTGTTATTGCAGGTTCGACATCATTGACTGGGAGCATTCTACTGACTGAAGGGACAATTTCTGAGCTATGGATCAATCTCAGAAGATCATCTTGACTCCATTTAACTTCTTTGAATGGAAAGCAGAGATGGAGATACTGTTGAGAGTGAAAGGCCTCTACATAGTGACTATGGCAATAGAAGCAGATCCCAATGCAGCTGCAGAGAAAATTAAATGGCACAACAGGAGGGATGAGGCCTATGGTCTCCTATGTCTAAGCATATCTAGAGACCTCCTTTTCCATCTTGATGGATTAACATCACCAAATGAAGTATGGGAGAAGCTTGTTGAGATTTTTGGTAAGACAAATGAGATGAGGGGACATCAAATTGAAAATGAATTGATCTCCCTGAGTCCCAATAGTTTTGAATCCCTGCAACTCTACTTTTCCAAGTTCAAAGCCCTTGTTTTACAGCTAAAACAATGTGGGATCGAAAAGAAGGAGGAGCAACTAGTTTTGGCCATACTCTTGAAGCTTGGCCCTAACTATTCAGTGTTTGTCTCAACCTTCCATGCCACAAAGTTGATAGCTCAAGCCTGGAAAATGCCTAGCCTTGCAGATTTCATGGAATTTCTCACACAAGAACAAGATAAATTGGTGATGATGGGCACCATCAAACCTTCCAAAGACCAAGCTCTGGTTGCTAGAGATTCGAGGGTGGATTCAAAAGGAAAGAAGAAAGCTAAGAAGCCACTTGAGCAAAAGAGAGACAAGAACAAGTCTCTAGAGGAGCCCCAAAGCTCCAAGAAGAACTTCTACAAGAAGAAGAACAAAGGAGAAATGAGCAAGTACGCATACTGCAGTAAGGGAAATCATCCTGAAAGCTCTTGCATGAAGAAGCAAATAGACATGCTGACCCAACTCCTGGAGAAGAATGGCATCTCCCTTCCTGATAGCTCAAAGAAGAGGGAAGAAGGATCAAATTCAGAAGACAGAGAGAGAGTTCATGCATTGGTTGTTGGCACATCAAGATCACCTAGTTTCATCATTGATTCTGGAGCTTCAAGACATATGGTTTCGACCAAGGAGGCATTCACCTCACTTGACATGTCGAAAGGTCCACCAATAGTACTGGGAGATGTCTCTCTCACTGAAATTTTGGGCAAAGGGAGGATTGATCTTGACCATGGTAAGTTCAGCAATGTATTGTATGTTCTAGGTCTTGCCTCTAACCTCTTATCAGTGTATTAAATGACCCACACAAGGTCTCCAACAAAGGTCATATTCTCCCCTGATGAAGTTGAGATCACAGAGATCTCAAGTGGTAAAGTCATTGCAAAAGGAGTTGCAAATCACACTTCAAAGGTATACATGTTCTCACACTTCCTACCCTACTCAAACCCCACTGCTCTTCTGATTCATGGTAATGAGGCAAGCAAGCTTTGGCATGAAAGATTTGGCCACCTTAACTATAAGTATCTTTCTGATCTTAGTGAAAAAGAAATGGTCAAAGGGTTACCAAAGATTAAGTTTTCCAAAGGAGTCTGTCAAGGTTGCATCTTAGGAAAACACCCAGAGCATAAATTTGAGAAAGCTAGTCATGAGAGAACCTCTGCACCTCTTGAGTTGATCCACAGTGATGTTGCCAGCCCATTTCCTCGTATGTCAATGAGTCAGGCCAAATATGCATTGACATTCATATATTACTTTTCCAGGTACTGCTGGGTTTACTTCCTGAAACACAAGTTTGAAGTTTTTGGCCTCTTCAAAGTCTTTAAGGCTTTGGTTGAAAACCAGTATGGGAGGAAACTCAAGGTCCTTAGATCTGACAATGGTGGTGAGTATGTCAAGTCTGATTTCATTCAATATTGTGCAGATGCAGGTATTCATATGTAGCATTCTATCCCTTACACACCACAGCAAAATGGTGTTGCTGAGAGGAAGAACAGATCATTGAAAGAGATGGCAACCTGCATGATGGAGGCTAAGACTTTGCCACCAAAGTTTTGGGCCAAAGCTATAAAATGTGCAGCCTATATCCATAATAGGGTGCCTCATAAATATCTTGATGGTATGACTCCTTTCAAAGCATGGAGTGGGCACAAGCCAGATGCGACCCATTTCAGGATTTTTGGCTCAAGGGCTTGGGCTAGAATTCCAACAGAAAAGAGGAAGGCTTTACAGCCCCAAAGCCAAGAGTGTCTATTTGTTGGGTACTCTGAAGATTCAAAAGGTTACAAGCTGATCAATTTGAGCACAAAAAAATCCTTCATTGAAAGGAGTGTTCAGTTCCAAGAAGAGCCTTTAGCAGCAATGGAAGTTGGAGAATCCTCTTCACCACCAGAACCATTGAATGTAAGTGAAGAGATAGTTGAGGTTGCTGATTCTGATATGTCTGATAATGATGATTTAATTATAGATCCTAATAGTCCTACAAGACCAAAATGGGCAGCAAAGACCATTCATGCAGCTGCAGAACTAGATGGAAATCCTAATGATCCTAGGAGGACTAGATCTCAGTTTGAGAGTGCTCTGTGTGTGAAAGACCCTTTGTTTGCAGAGAAATGCTATCTGATGGTTGAATCAGACCCACAAACATATGAAGATGCAGCACATGATCCAAGATGGAAAACAGCCATGAAAGAAGAGTTCAGCTCACTCTAGAAGAACAACACTTGGGAGCTGGTTGATCTTCCCCCAGGGAGGACTCTAGTTTAGTGTAAGTGGGTTTGCAAAACCAAATTTGCTGCTGATCGTTCACCTTTGAAATATAAGGCAATATTGGTAGTCAAGCGCTACTCACAAGTACATGACATAGACTACAATGAGACCTTTGCACCAGTGGCAAAGATGGACTCCATCAAGCTAGCCTTAGCCATTGCAGCTTCAAAGCAATGGGAGGTACTTCACATGGATGTGAAGTGTGCTTTCCTAAATGGAGATCTTACTGAATAGATTTACATGTAGCAGACTCAAGTATTTGCTACTAATCCATCTCTTGTGTGCAGGCTAAATAAATCATTGTATGGGCTTAAGCAAACCCCCAGGGCTTGGTATGCCAAGATTGATAGCCTTCTACTATCATTGAATTTTGTTCGATGCAAGTCAGATCCTAATGTCTATTTGAAGCTGATTCATGGTTCATTAATGATTATTGTCTTATATGTCGATGACCTTCTCATTACAGGAAGCTCAAAGGATGAAATTGCCTCCTTGAAGGATGCAATGAACCATGCATTCTCTATGAATGATTTGGGGTTATTGAGCCAATTCTTGGGGCTCGATATTGCTCAATCCAAACATGGAATCAAAGTACATCAGTCCAAGTATGCCTTGGATTTGCTGAACAAGTTCAACATGAAGGACTACAAGCCCATCAAGACTCCCTTCCTTTCAGGAGTTAAGCTTGAAGAAGCAGATTCTTCACCTATGGTAAATAATACACTGTATAGGAAACTGTTTGGGTGTTTGTTGTACCTTACACATACTCGACTTGATATTTCTTATGCAGTAAGTGTGGCTTCAAGATACATGGATCAGCCTCATGAGATCCATTGGAGAGCAGCCAAAAGGATCCTTAACTTTGTTCAGGGAACAAGGACTCATGGGATCTTCTACAAAGCTAAATCTGATCTTGATTTGATTGGGTTTACTGACAGTGATTGGGGAGGTGAAAAAACAGATCGAAAGTCAACATCAGGATATGTGTTCATGCTTGCTAAAGGACCAATCAGCTGGTCAAGCAAGAAACAGAGTGCCATTGCACTCTCATCTACAGAAGCAGAGTACAGAGGAGTTGTAAATGCAGCAACTCAATGTTTATGGTTGCAGGGGTTACTTGGTGAGTGTGGCTTCGAATAAGAATACTCAACTACTATCTATTGTGATAATCAGAGTACCATTCGAATATACAATGATCCAGTTCAGAGACAGAGAACCAAACACATTGAGATCCATATGCACTACATTAGACAGCTTGTGCATGATGGCACCATTCACCTACTCTTCTGTTCATCTTTAGAACAAGTAGCAGATATCTTCACCAAAGTTTTTTGTGAGAAGACATTCAGCAATCTCAAATCACTGTTGTGGATTGCTAATCATGCTGTGAAGCATGAGTGATGACAAGATTTTCAAATTTTGTTTTACTGTCCATGTTTAAGGGAGGATTTTTCCCACTGGGTTTTTGCCTCTTTCCTTGGTTAAATGGACATGCAGTATGTAAAGGGTGACTAAGCCTTGTTGCTAGGCCCTATAATTTTCTGATATTTTACTCATAAGTCAGGCTTAAGGGGGGGTGTTAGAATAATCAACCCATAGTTAGCTACCTTAGACATTAATTAATCCAATTTTTGTCTTATTTGCCTGGTTTCCATATTCCACCTTATGCAAGTTGTCCTCCACATGTCCAAAGTGGTCAAACTTGCTAAAATTGAGTCATGGAGTGCTTGGGAAACCACTTGGAATCAAATCTGCTTTATTGCTAGCCTTCCTAGTACATGTCTGCTTTTTCTGCTTTATTGCCTGCTTTTGCTGAGTTTTAAGGCAATTGGGAAAGTTTGACTAGGTGAAGTTAACTTGTTTTTTGTCCTCATCATCCTCCACTCTTTTCTCCTAAGAAAATCATGTATGAGTTGTCCTTCCATCATCTATTATCTTGCCTAATTGATTTTTCCAATTCGTGAGCTCCTAGACAGATTTGGAAACTGCTTTATGCACCTATGGGGGATTTGCTTAGATTTAGTAAGCCTGCTTTTGACAAAATTCAAATGGCATCCTTGTGCATTCGAATATCTCATGTAATTATTTATTGTGGAAGCCTATGACTTCATAGGGTTGGCTATTATACACTTATTCAATACAAATTAGTGTTCAGCTCTATATTCAGTCTCCTTTGTGTGTAATTTGCATGTGTAATTGGCAATTTTTGTGAGTGTAATTGTTCTAACACCTGGGTTCAATTTCCACAATTTACAACTATTTAAATGCGTTCAATGCTGTTAGGAACCCGTTTCAACCCTTCTCTTTACTTTTTTAGTATATTGTTGTTGGACGCGTGTTCTTTGTAAGTTTTCCCATGAGTATATTGGTTTATCCCACATTTATGGAGAGTAATAGTTTCTTAGATTAGACTTAGTATATAAGTACGTGTTGAGGCCAATGAAGGCATCCATAATTTATTTGTATTGAGATTTATCAAAGGAGGTCTCCCCCTCGAAGTGGATTGCGATCAATAAATTCCTTATGGGTTATTATATTTCTGTTATATCATGCATTTTCATTATTTATTGCAGGAGGTTTCTCCTATCTGGTATCAGAGCACTTTCTTGGGCTCATTGGGTGGAATTTCGGCCAATTTGTTTTCGTAGTGGTTTCCTGACACTGTGATTATTGCAGTATTTCTTCTTCTTTGCATCTGTATTTTTCATTTCAATTGCAAGTTTGGATCGGGGAATATAACCCATATCCGCTTAAATGTGGGAAGTGCTTGGGCATATCCCTAAGACTCATTGTGATGAGTACCATAGGAACCCCGAAGTAGATGGCCATTGAGAGGACCTGCCAGTGAAAAGGGAAACGACCCCTACCTTATTGACTAGTTCCCACCCGTGAGGTAAACCAAGAGTTGTTGTTTGTGACAAAGCAGTTATTAGTTTACCTAAGTTGTGGAGTGAGGGGTACTTCCCCAATACACAAGTCGTTATATAACATTGGTGGTCGAGTGAATCCCCTGAACCTTTAGGAGGTTGAGCATACCTGGGGTCCATATCTATTCTTATTTGATAAATAACATATTGCATCTATCCAAAGTCGTCATAGATCAATTCCACACAAAAAAAATTAGTATAAATTTATGTTTTTTTCATATCTTCTTTACTTTAGATTTGTTTTCCTTGAAAATTCACTAGAACCCCTCCAATTCCATTCTGCATATTTCCTTCCTTGAGTACCCTATCTCAAATTCCACCTTCCAAAGCCAAAAATCACACATTTATCTATTTTAGGGTTTTCCATAACTTCTTCAATTCTCACACAATCGCCTATTCATTTACTATTTCTACTTCCTTGTCCCTCTTTGACCAATTTTCCCATTCTTTCACCCTACTTCTAAAATCTCCATTTTTTGTTTCCTTGTCTCTCAAAAAGTGTCCAAAACCTAGTCAAACCCCAATTACCCATCATAGTTTTTCCCAACTCCAAATTTTCCTTTTCTAAAAATAATTATGTTTGATTTTCTACCCAATTCCCAAAAACAAAATCCTGGTTATGGTTGTCACTCGCACAGGATTAAAAAAACGAATGGAAAATGAACTTGTCTCCCTCAAGACCAAAATCCAAGATATGGATGAAAAAATTCTCGGCCTCCATCTTCAACATTCAGGCATGAAAAATAGACGACAACTAGAGTCTTCTACTCACATTGGGTTCTCTTATTCCAACAATTTTCATGGGCTAAAGCTTAATTTTCCCTGCTTCAATGGTGATGATCCGGCTGGATGGATGTACATGGAAGAACAATATTTCAATCTGCATAACAATTTTCATGTCAACAAAGTCCAACTTGCATCCTTTCATTTGGAACATGAATTTCAATGGTTCTATTGGCACATCAAGTCTCTATTAAATTGAGCACATAGATCTATGGACAAACACACAACTCACATGATAGATCATACAATTTACTCAATTATTGAAGAATGAAACAGTGAAAAAATGGCTTGCAGCTGTGAATGCTTTTCATTAATCAAAGAGTAATTAGATAGATAATTACAATGAAGTACAATGGCTTTAATAGCCACAAGCAATTCGAATCCACAAGAGGAAGTTCGAATTGATTAGACTCTACTTGACTGTAGGTATCTAAGACCTTGTCTAAATCACTATCGGAGGACTCAATAGTTAACTGACCTTGTCTCAACCATAACCGGAGTTCATCGGAGCTCTAAAACACAACTCAAGTGTTACATTCAGTGTTGACTAAGGTTAACTAACTGTGGTAGGTGAGAAATGCGCCCCACATGAGTGCAGTCAAGTAAACCTAGCGCTAACTGAATGTAGAGGACTAGAACTGAATGTAACTGACTCCTAACTTAGCTTGACTAGTCATCAACTGAAGTGAACTGACCTTGGTTGGTTTCGGCACTCCCAATGGCTTCCTAAATTGTAGGGATTGGTCTAGGAGGCTCCTAAACTGATGCAATCAAGTGCAATCAGTGGCAGTGATCCTCAATTAGTGTTCCCCACACTTTAGTAACTAAAACATGTGCCCCAATTAGGTCAAGTGGACTCAATGGTGTTAATGACTATAAATAGACTGGATGGACTCCCGATTTAGACATATGACCAAATTTGGACAAGGGAGGATTAATAATCCTAACACCCACCTTGAATTCTAACTTGGACATTCTGTGGGCCCTGGTTACTAAGACCATAGGTCACCCATTACATCAAGTAAAGTAAAGTAACTGCTCAAAAACAAGGTGCTGGGGAAAAACCACATGGGAAAAAATCCCCCCCTCTAATTAAGCAGGTAGAATCAGGATCAATCTGGTTCTTCTGTGCATAGGTATCCTGGGGCCTGGCATGTGAACCTCTCCATCATTATTTCTGGAGGAATCTTCCTCTTTGGAAGAAGAATGATATGCTCAACTAAATCAGAAATATAGACAGCTGCCGGATGAAGACTGGACCCATGTAGAGCAATTGAAGTCAACTGAAAAGTGAGAAAAGGTTCTTGAGAATTCAGAGAATGTGAGGAACACTCAAGAAACTGATATGTTGCATCCATGAACAGCAAACCATGAGTGGTAAGAACAGCCCCAAGTGTTAGGAACAGGTGTCCAGGCGGATGCAGAAAATCTTCCTCTTTACTAGTTCTGTGAGGAGATGAGCATGTGATCAATGGTAGAGAAGCACTGGGACTGTTGAGAGAGAATGATTGAGCTCCATAGTATGATATATCTTCTGAAATAGACAATGAATCACATAATAAAATATCAGAAACCTCATATGAGGAAACTAACACCAAATCCCCATCAGCAGTTTTGAAGAGAAAGTGCGGTACTTGATTTTTCACACCGGAATTGGTGAGAGCAGCTACAAGCATGACTGAAGGCTTTTGGATTTTAAAATATGAACCAAATAATATCAGATCAGAAAGTAAATCAGATCTAAATATGTTCAAAACAGATCCAAAATTGTGAAATGGAATCAAATCCCCAGCAACAGTTTTGTAGGAGACTTGCGGTACTTGTTTCTTCACACCGTTGATGAGAATAGCTACAAGTGGTACTAAACGATTATGAATTTGATATATTAAACCAAGAAATATTAGATCAGTTCTAAATAATATCATATCAGATCCAATAAGGTTAATATCATATTCAAATAAATGGTTAACCGAGACGGTGGATACACAGCTTTCTTCTTCTTCAAAATTCTGAATTTTGGTGCATGCAATCCCGCAGGAATTTGCTAGAAAATATAGATCATGGGGAGCGAAAGGATCACTCTGGTAATCTGATATTTATTCCCAAATATCCAAGGTATCACATATTTTCACACCAGCAGCAACATTAGAGGGAGAAAAATCAAATTTCTCTTCACTTTCGGAAGCAATTACTAGTAAATTTTGCACAGAATTTAAAGGAAAATCATCGGTGAATGTTTGCATGGAAGTGCAGCAGAATTTTTCTTTAATATCAGAGATTCAAATGTCTTCTTCTATTTCAAAAATATGAGAAGATGAGATATCAGAGATCTCATGAACTTCCAGAGCATTAGGAGAAGGAGTCACCGCATGGAGACTGTCTTCAATTCGAATTGACTGTGTAGAAGCTTCTGCTTCTTCTTTATCTTGAACAACTTCATCAGAGAGAGTGGAGGCCAATATTTTTGGATCAAGGATGCTTATGGTGCTGGATGTTCTCTCCAAATTTCTATTATGATCCTCATAAATCATTACAAAGGTTCTGTCCAATCTTGTCCAGAGTTCCTTCGGGTCTTCAATAGATCTAATGAGGTAGGGCAAGCTAGGAGAAAGACCTGTTGCTATTGTTCCAAAAGCTCCATCACTTTTATTCAGCCAGTTAATCTTACTAAAACACTCTTTACCGAGCCCAATAAAAACCCGACAGAGACCTTGTATTATCAAAGATGAAATCATTTCGAAGTTGTACCTGCAAAACAAAAAAAATGATCCAGTAGGAGATTTGAGGAGGAGAAGTGCCTTGTCCACCAAGGCTCTGATACCATATTAAATTAAGCACATAGATCTGTGGACAAACACAAAAATCACATGATAGATCACACAATTTACTCAGTTATTGAAGAATGAAACAGTGCAAAAATGGCTTGCAGCTGTGAATGCTTTTCATTAATCAAAGAGTAATTAGATAGATAATTACAATGAAGTACAATGGCTTTAATAGCCACAAGCAATTCGAATCCACATGAGGAAGTTCGAATTGATTAGACTCTACTTGACTGTAGGTAACTAAGACCTTGTCTAAATCACTATCAGAGGACTCAATAGTTAACTGACCTTGTCTAAACCATAACCGGAGTTCATCGGAGCTCTAAAACACAACTCAAGTGTTACATTCAGTGTTGACTAAGGTTAACTGACTGTGGTAGGTGAGAAATGCGCCCCACATGAGTGCAGTCAAGTAAACCTAGCGCTAACTGAATGTATAGGACTAGAACTGAATGTAACTGACTCCTAACTTAGCTTGACTAGTCATCAACTGAAGTGAACTGACCTTGGTTGGTTTCGGCACTCCCAGTGGCTTCCTAAATTGTAGGGATTGGTCTAGGAGGCTCCTAAACTAATGCAATCAAGTGCAATCAATGGCAGTGAGCCTCAATTAGTGTTCCCCATACTTTAGTAACTGAAACATGTGCCCCAATTAGGTCAAGTGGACTCAATGGTGTTAATGACTATAAATAGACTGGATGGACTCTCGATTTAGACATATGACCAAATTTGGACAAGGGAGGATTAATAATCCTAACAGGCTCATCAAGAGCCAAAATGGACATATTTTTTCCAACTCCTTTTGCAACGATTTAGTCCTATTTATTTTGATGAATTCATAAAAGCACTCACTAAACTTCTCCAAACTGGCACTATGAGAGAGTATCAGAAAAAATTTGAGAAACCGGTCAATCACATAGAAGGATTTTTTTATGCATTCTACATGAGTTGTTTTATCAGTGGTCAGAAGGATGCAATCTGATCTAAGGTTAAAATGTTCTATCCGAACAAAATTATGGAATCCCTAGGGTTGTCTAAGTTGGGTGAGGACAAGATCATATCTCAACAACGCTCCAAATCCACTTTTGTTCCATTCATAAATATGGTTTCCCAAATACCTCCAATCACACCATCTCCTAGAACCACTCTTATCAAGAATTTCTCTGAAGTTGAGATGCAAGCATGTAGAGAAAAAAGGATGTGTTATAATTGTGATGAGAAATTCATCGGGGGACATAGATGTGCTGAGAAAAATGTCTATCTCTTGGATGTGGATCTCTGCCTGCACCTTAAATTTGTGAAGATTCTCATGATCTAGTAGATGATCAGTTCAACATTTAGTAGTCGCCTATTGACCTTCCTTCTTAGGACGACCACCCAGATATATCTCTCCATGCATTATCTAGAGTCACCACCTCGAAAATCATGTGGGTCAAGGGTTTCTTCAAGACAATCCCTCTTACAATACTCGTTGATTCTGGTAGCACTCATAACTTAATTGACCCTTAGATCCCCAAACAGGATGATTTTTTTTCCATCCTTGCTCCAGCTTTGAAGTCATGATTTCCAATGGGGGCACCTTACCTTTTAAGGGGAAGTGTCACAATGTTCCTATCTCTATTGGATATTATAACTTGCGCTCCGACATGTTTGCCTTTCCCTTAGGTGGATGTGATGTGGTTTTGGGTGCTCAATGGATACGCACACTTGGACCCATCTTTTGGGATTTTGTTGAACTTTGGATACAGTTTTCAATCAATGGGAAAAAACACACATTGAAGGGCTTACAACCAGGGTCTCTTAGCATCATCAATTCACATCACATGGAAAATATCCTTAAGAAGAATTCACATGGTGTCTTTTCTCAGCTCCATTCCATTCAGATGCAACCATCAGTGGTCTCCAATACTCCCTTGGATATACAACAAATTTTGGATCGATATACATGTGACTTTGTTGAACAAGTGGAATTTCATCCTTCAAGACCAAAGTACCATCATATTCCGCTCCTTCCTGGAAGTGTCCCTCCCAATATTAGGCCATATCGCTACCTATTTCACCAAAAGACGGGGATTGAGATGCTCATTCAGGACTTAATGAAGCAAAGTATTATTCTCCCTACTACCAGTTCCTTTTATTCACCAATTCTTCCTATCCGAAAGAAATATGGGTCATAACGCCTCTGCATTGAATTTCGATCACTTAATCACATCACAATCAAGGATAAGTTTCCAATTCCTGTTATTGATGAGCTTCATGGTGCAATTTTTTTCTCCGAGTTGGATCTTTGTTCTGGGTATCACCAAATTCAGGTTCATGAGGATGATATCCATAACACGGCTTTATGCACACATGATGTCCACTATGAGCTTTTGGTCATGCCCTTTGGCCTCACTAATGCTCCTTTCACATTCCAAGAATTGATGAATAAAATATTTTTGGCCCTACTTGCGGAACTTCATTATGGTCTTCTTTGATGATATCCTCATCTATAATAAAACATGGGTTGAGCATATCCAACATATGGATCTTTTACTGTAGTTTTCTGTGATCATCATCTTCGTGCTAGATAGTCTAAACGTGTTTTTGGGCAGGAGGAAGTAGAGTGTCTTAGGCATATTTTTTCATCAGAAGGGGTTCACATGGATCTTGACAAAACAGATGTTGTCATATCCCAAATTTTGCATTGGGTCACTATGGCCTAATCACATTTTTTATATTCATTAGAGTTGGTCAAATTGATGCTAAGGGTCAAATAATTGCCAAGGAGGAAAATACTAGTTTCCTAGGCTGGGGGTGGAAGCTTTGGGATTTGGAATAAGGGGGATAATGAATGATGTTTGAACATTAGAATGGAATAAATATTTAATAAAGGATATAAATAAATAAATACAAGAGAAAATTGAAGTGGAAATGGAGCATGGAGATATTAAATGGAGCACATAGATCTATGGACAAACACACAACTCACAAGATAGATCAGATAATTTTACTCAGAGATTGAAGAATGAAACAGTGCAAAAAATGGCTTGTAGTTGTGAATGCTTTCATTAATCAAAATTAATTGGATAAAATTACAATGTAATGCACTGGTATTAATAACCAGTCAAATTGAATGCATGAGAGAGGAATTCGAATTGATTGACTCTACCTAATTGCATGGCTAACTGAACTTGTCTAAATCACTATCAAAGTCCAACAGATCAACTTGCAGTTGTCCAACAACTCAATCAATCAGTGATAGCTAGTTAACTCAGTGAAACTGAGTGTGGTAGGTGGAAAAAGGTGCCTACTCCACATGCAGCCATGCATAACTAGCGCTAGATAACTGATTGTGAACTAACTAAAAGTAACTGGGGATAACTAAGACTAACTAGTACTAACTCCAACTAACTCAAGTAGGTTGGTGTCGGGACTCCCAGTGGCTCCTAAAATGTAGGGATTGGTCTAAGAGGCGCCCAAAATTATGCATGCACATGCAGTAAGTGGAAGTTAACTTCTAGCAGTGCTCCCCACACTCTAGTGACTGGTACATGTGGCCCTATTGGGCCAAGCAGACCCAATAGTACTAGTGGACCCAATTAATGACTAATTTGACTCTAGGTGATTGACCAAATTGGACAAGGGAGGATTACAATCCTAACACCCCCCTTGAATCTTAACTTGGAAAATGTGGGCCCTGGTAACTAAGACCAAAGGTCACCCATTACAGCTAAAATGAAAAAAAGTAACTGCTTGATATAACCAAGGAAACAGGGAAAAACCTCATGGGAAAAATACCCCCCCTCAAACTAAGCAGGTAAAATCAGGATCAATCTGTTCTTTTGTGCACAAGTATCCTGAGGCCTAGCATGTGAACTTATCCATCCAAACTAAATGATTATTTCTGGATGAATCTTCCTCTTTGGAAGAAGAATAATGTGATCAACCGAATCAAGAACATAGACAGCTGCTGGATGAAAACTGGACCCATGTAGAGAAACTGAAATCAACTGATAAGAGAGCAAAAGTGCTTGAGGATTCAAACCATGTGAGGAACACTCAAGAAAATGATATGTTGCAGCCTTGAACAGCAAACAATGAGTGGTAAAATCAGCCACAAGCGTTAGGATCAAGTGTCTAGGCAGATGCAGAATGTCTTCATCTTTACTAGTTATGTGAGGAGATGAGCATGTGACCAAAGGTAGAGAATCCCTGAGACTGTGGAGAGCAAAAACTTGAGCTCCATAATCTGATATAGCTTCAGAAATAACTAATGATTCACAAAATAAAATATCAGAAACCTCACGAGAGGAAACTAACACCAAATCCCCAGCAGCAAATTTGAAAAAGACTTGCGGTACTTGATTTTTCACACCGAAATTGGTGAGAGCGGCTACAAGCATGACTGAAAGATCTTGGAATCTAAAATTTGAACCAAATAATATTAGATCAGATCTAAATAATATCATATAATATCCAAATAATTTCATATAATATCCAAATAATTTCATATCATGTCCAAAAGTGTGGAATTAAATCAAATCCCCGGCAGCAATTTTGAAGGAGACTTGCGGTACTTGTTTCTTCACACCAAAATTGATGAGAACAGCTACAAGCAATACTAAAAGCTCATGAACCTGAAATATTGAACAAGTAATATCAGATCAGATCCAAATAAGATCATATTACATCCAATAAAGTTCATATCAGATCCAAAAGTATGGTCCACTGAGATGGTAGATGCACAGTTTTCTTCTTCTTCAAAGTTCTGAATATTGGTGCATGCAATCCTACAGGAATTTGCTGGAAGATCTAGATCAAGGAGAGTGAATGGATCACTCGTATAATCTGACATTTTTTTTCAAAATATCCAAGGAATTACATATTTTTACACCAGCAGCAGTATTAGAGGGAGAGAAATCAAATTCCTCTTCACTTTCGGAAGCAATTACTGAAAAATTGTGTACATAATTCAAAGGAGAATCACTGGAGAATTTTTACATAGAAGTGCAGCAATTTTTTTCTTCAATATCAGAGATTCAAATGTCTTCTTCTGTATCAGCTGTATGAGGAGATGAGATATTAGAGATCTCATAAACTTCTGAAGCATCAGGAGAAGGAGTCGCTGCAAGGAGACTTTCTTCAATTCAAATTGATTGTGTAGAAGATTTTTCTTCTTCTTCATCTTGAACAAATTCATTAGAGAGAGTAGAGGCCTAGAATTTTGGATCAAGAACTCATATGGTGCTGTATGTGCTCTCCAAAGTGCTATTATGATCCTCATTAATATTTCCAAAGGTTATGTCCAATGTTTTCCAGAGATCCTTTGGGTATTCAACAAATTTAATGAGGTAGCGCAAGCTAGGAGAAAGGGCTAGACCTATTGTTCCAAAAGTTGCATCACATTCATTCATCCAATCATTCTCACTCTCATAAGACTCTTTACCATGTCCCATAGACACCTCATAGAGATCTTATCTCTTCAGAGATGCAATCATCTTCATCTACCATTATGTATAGCTTGTGAATGGGGTGAGAAGAGGAACTGATGAATCCATTTGAAGTTATACCTGCAATTACACAAAAAGACAAAGTAAGGTCAACAGCCTACACTTTTGAAATTTTCTTCACACCCAGCTTAGTTAACCAAGCAAGCTTTATCAACAATTCCTTTGCTTAGGATTTATGTGGTAAATTCTCCGCTTCTGGTGCAGTGCTGGAAGGAGCAATTTTGCTCAAAAAGAAATTTTGATCCAGTAGGAGATCTATAGGAGAAGTGCCTTGTCCTGCCAAGGCTCTGATAGCATATTAAATTGAGCACATAGATCTTTGTACAAACACACAACTCACAAGATATATCAGACAATTTTACCCAGAGATTGAATAATGAAACAGTGAAAAAAATGGCTTGCAGCTGTGAATGCTTTCATTAATCAAAAGTAATTGGATAATAATTACAATGTAATACACTGGTATTAATAACCAGTCACTTCGAATGCATGAGAGAGGAATTCAAATTTATTGACTCTACCTAATTGCATGGCTAATTGAACTTGTCTAAATCACTATCTGAGTCCAACAGATCAACTCCCAGATGTCCAACAACTCAATAAATCGGTGATAGCTAGTTAACTCAGTGCAGCTGAGTCTGGTAGGTGGGAAAAGGCACCTACTCCACATGCAACCATGCATTAGCCATGCATAAATAGCGCTAGCTAATTGATTGTGAACTAACTCAAAGTAATTGGGGACTACCTAAGACTAACTAGTACTAACTCCAACAAACTAAAGTAGGTTGGTGTCGGGACTCCCAGTGGCTCCTAAAATATAGGGGTTGGTATAGGAGGTGCCCAAACTGATGCATGCACATGTAGTAAGTGGCAGTTAACTTCTAGCAGTGTTCCCCACACTCCAGTGACTGGTACATGTGGCCCCATTAGGAAAAGTGGACCCAATAATACTAGTGGATCGAATTAATGACTAAATTGACTCTAGGTGACTGACCAAATTGGACAAGGGAGGATTATAATCCTAACAGGAGACACATGGAGACTATGGGGCCCACACAAACTAGAAATTTGGTGCCACATGGCATCCTCTTCTTGCAATTTCGAATCCATGGGAAGCCTAAATGTTATTGGATGATTTAGGAGGCTAATACACTTAGCCATATGCATCATAGGTCTAATTTGGAAGGAAATGTAACTTACACGGGAGAGGAAGAGTCATTTTGGAGCTAGTGAGACACTTGGACTAGATTCCCTAGGTATATGAAAACAATAATGAAGGTGCTATGACACCTATGACACAAATTATATATGAAGGCTGACATGTCAGGTCGAAATAGAGCATCCAAGAGAGCTCTCATGTGATTTGGGGAAGCTCAATGGGTTCCTACTCAAATTGGGGGAAGATGGAAGGCTAGGAAAGGGATAACACATGGAAAATCATGAGCACACACCCTAATTCGAATTGGCTTGATTTTGTGGATGGATTGGGAACCTTATAAGGCTAAGTATTTTTATAAAATATAGGAATAAACCAATAGAATGGCTTTTGATCATTTGAGAAATTATGATTTGTGAATTGTGAGAGCTAGTGGATGACTAGTTTTCTTGCCTTAGCCAATTTCGAGGGTGAAAGATTCTCATCCAAGTTGGTGTTTGGAGAGGAAACCAATGTATTTCATGGAGATTTAATGGATTATTATTTGCAGGTGTAATATATATATAATCTTGTGGATTCTTCTATTTCAACACCTTCTCTCAACCATTTCTAGTTTTTATGGCATATTCTTGCTCATGGCAAGATTGCGCTTTGGGTGAGCTATTGATATCTTTGGGGAAGATTATAATGATCCATTATTTTATGTTATGATTTAAATACTCTATATTTAAATTTCATAATAATATTAGGTCTAAATTCCAAAATATTTCATGTAAAAATGTTAAACAATGAAGAAATAGTGTCATTTCCCCACTATCTTGTTGTGCACCATTGTAATGCTAATGATTTCGAATTGGGAGAGATTTTCATTGTCCATTACTGATTGTAATAACCTAAATATTATGTTTTATTCATTCTCATAAAGTATCAGGTCTAAATATCAAATGGTTTTAAGGAAAAGTGATTATTAATGAGCAAACAATGACCATTTCCCCACTACATTGATGTATGCTATGATAATGTTGATTATTTCGAATGGAGGAATGAATATCTGATAAATGTATGATGAATTGAATGTAATTAATGTTTATTTCAAGTCTCTTGTTCATTATTTAAGCATTGAAATCCATTTTTATCATTTTTATTGCATTGGGAGAAGATTTGGTGCCTTTTCCCCAAGGGTCGAAATTATGATTTGGGAGTTGTTTTGGAAAGAGTCATAACAGCCTGTATAAACTAAAATATGATTAATATGAGACTTTAAAAATGTCCCTTACACATCCCATACCTCTTTTCATAAATTTGAGTGACTTTGGAACCATTTGAGAAGCCATTTCTGGCAATTACCCAGGGGGGATTGGAGCCCAAATTTGCTAGTAAAGACTCCTAATTTGAACAGAACATTAAACAAGTTTGCAGAAGTAATTGGGTGGTAATAAAAAAACCATGAACATCATATTTAAGTTCTAATATTATTCATGTACCTTCTGAGAAAATTTGGGAGCATTTAGGTCAATTTGGAGGTCTAGTCATCAAAACTAGTTAAGGTCAAAATTGGGGAAAAAGTGGAAACATTGGTCATTTAATAAAATTCAAAAAAGGGAAATTATAGTGGTATCAAAGAATAATATTGGCACCTTATGTGGTATGATATTTATGAGGACAATAATTCAGGTACCACCATTATATATTGAAACCCAAAAGTGCTTTTGTTGAAGAGGAAACTATGACTAGAGATGAAAAGGGAACCTCATATGATGGTGAGGAGCTTATAAAAGTTATGGAACCTATATTTCAAGACATGACCAATAATATTATTAAAGGATTAGAATTGTTGGCTATCCAAATTTGGAAAAAATATATTGAATTTAAGAAAACCAAGGGGGAAAATGCATCAGCTTGCTTGAAGGAGCAAAAGGAGGGGACCCATGAACCACCTAGTTCTGAAATAGGTGAAGTAGAAGAAGTAGTACATGAAGAGGATCAAAATTCACTCCCAAGTGACTCTAAAAAATATGAAGAGACCTGACAATAGTATGAATAATTTTCTATTGAAAATACTGAAGATAATTTTGAGACACATGCTACCTTGGAAATGAAACAAAGAGAATCTAATGATGGATGCTTGAACTATGAAGGAGTACCTACTGATGGGTGTTAACAGATCTATGTTGGTGACATATATATCACTTTTTAAAGTGTTGCTGCAATAAAAACTTCCATTAAACATGAAAATGAAGAACTTGTAGCAGTTGAAGAAGAAACAAGATCAACTTCCCCATCACCACTTGAGCTTCATGAAGTTGGTCCAAGCAAGAAGGAAGAAGATGAGGAGGTTCATTTGCAAGAGACTCATTTTATTGAAGGGTCCTTAAAGATGAATTAAAAGAAGATCCAAGAGGCCATTATCATACTCCATGACACTCAAGCATTGGTATCAAATTATTGTTGGAGAGCTACTTCCTTGGAGGAGCCATCCTTTCTTCAAGACATGGAAAAGATTCAAAGAGCAATGTGCAACATCAAAGGTAATTTCATGTCTTTGATTTTTTATATAAAAAATTTCATTGAGCTTAGTGAATGGTTACATGAATACTACTTGAAGAATAATGAAGTTATTCATAAGCTCGCAATTCAAAATTAGCAACTTCTTGAAAAGTTGCAAGACACTTGTTTTTCCTCCTATGTTTCAGATTGTCAAATGGTAGATTGTTTGGAGGATTCTCATGACTTGGTGGATCATTAGAAATGTGGAAATTTGAATGTACTTGATGTGTTTTAATATGAACTTGAAGAGATCCAAACACTTGATGTGGTAGAATAGGAACTTGAATTGTATCTTGATGAAGGTTATGCAATTTTTAAAGAAGACCGTGATTCCTCTACATTGGAACCAATCTATGACAAAGGTTTCAAACTTTTGAATGAGTTGCATGATACTACCCATATGAATCCTTCCCATGATGAAACTTCTGCACTTTTTGATCATTTGAGTGATTTAGTTCATTCTCCTACATCCTACAATTCCATGTTTTGCAATATTAGTCTCAATGACATATGGGTGAAAGGGTTCTTTTTTATGGTGCCACATGAGGAGTATGGAACTCCTAGATTTAATTTTTATGATGACATGGTTGGAGCACACCCTTATTCACATTTTCATAAACATCCTTTGTTACTTTGTGATGATGCACATCTACATGGATGCACCTATGATATTCATTTGAGTCACTTGAAGACTCATGGTTTTTCTTTCTCAACACTTGGCTCATTTGATGTTAGAGGAACTTCATCCAACACTGGGGTGAATAGATTTATGATTGGAGAACATTTTTGTTGCCTTCCACATACTTTTTTATATCTTTATGATTCTCTGATTCATGGATGTATGGGTGAGACTTCTTTGATTCATTTGAAGTCTCCTTGTTTCTCTTGCTCATCATTTGGTTTAGATTTTAGTGGAGATTCTTCATTCACTTCTTGGATGAAAGAATACATGGCTGATTATATTGACGCACATTATATATCTTTGGAGAAGAATTATGGGACATGGGATCCTCACCTATGTCATTGGAGCATATGTGATTAGTCACTTGACGCTTGTATGCACTTGGAAAATGGTGGTCTACTTACTTGGAGGTATAAGCACTTTCAATATTTTTTGATGAGACACCTCCTTGATGTACATATTTATTATGTTGTTATGTACTTTGATGGTATATATTATGTACTCGTGATTTTTGGAATAATGAATACAAGAAAATGGGATCCCGGAATTCTCTTTCCTAATGGTATGGGTTGGAGAGCACTCTTAATTGTTGGAGTGCAATACAAGCAATGGGACCTTGAGATATTTTTTTTAGTCCCATTGATTTCAAATTTTTTTGGAAACAAGCAGAATGGGAGATGGATTCCCCACTTAATAAAGTGATTTTAATTAGAGTAGTGCAGCAGAAATCATGGTGGTTCCTCTCTCAAATATTCATGGAATCTCAAAGACTCAAAGTTAGGAAACTTAGTGGCAACTTCAAAGAATCATACAGAAAGCAAGTTCTTCAACACCCATGTTTGAAATTGCTTTAGGACAAGAAATATTGGGAAGGGAGGATTTTTCATGTCCCAAATTTTGCATTGGGTCACAATGGCCTAATCACATTTTCCATATTCATTAGAGTTGGTCAAATTGATGCTAAGGGTCAAATAATTTCCAAGGAGGAAAATTACTAGTTTCCTAGGTTGGGGTGGAAGCTTTGGGATTTGGAATAAGTGGGATATTGAATGATGTTTGAAAATTAGCATGGAATAAATATTTAATAAAGGATCTAAATAAATAAATACAATATAAAATTGAAGTGGAAATGGAGCATGGAGACACATGGAGACTATGGGGCCCACACAAGCTAGAAATTTGGTGCCACATGGCATCCTCCTCTTGCAATTTCGAATCCATGGGAAGCCTAAATGTTCTTGTATGATTTATAAGGATAATACACTTGTCCATATCCATAATAGGTCTAATTTGGAAGGAAATGTAACTTACATGGGAGAGGAAGAGTCATTTTGGAGCTAGTGAGACACTTGGACTAGATTCCCTAGGTCTATGACAACAATGATGAAGATGCTATGACACCTATGACACAAATAAAATCTGAAGGATGACATATGACATATATGACATTTCAAGTAGAAATATAGCATCCAAAAGAGCTCTCATGTGAGTTGGGGAAGCTCAATGGGTTCCCACTCAAATTGGGGGAAGATGGAAGGATAGGAAAGGGAGGACACATTGAAAATCATGAGCACACACCATAATTCGAATTGGCTTGAGTTTTTGGATGGATTGAGAACCTTAGAAGGATAATTATTTTTATAAAATACAGGAAGAAACCAAGATAATGGATTTTGATCATTTGTGAATTGTGAGAGCTAGTGGATGACTAGTTTTCTTACCTTAGCCAATTTCGAGGGTGAAAGATTCCCATCCAAGTTGGTGTTTGGAGAGGCCACTTAGGTATTTCATGGATTTATAATGAATTATTATTTGTAGGTGTAAGCTACATGGAATCTTTTGGATTCTTCTATTGCAGCACCTTCTCTCAACCATTTCCAGTTTGTATGGCATATTCTTGCTCATGGAGGGATTGCGCTTTGGGTGAGCTATTGATATCTCTGGGGAAGATTATAATGCTCCATTATTTTATGTTCTGATTTAAATCCTCTATAATTAAATTTCATAATAATCTCAATTCAAAATTCCAAAATATTTCATGTAAAAATGTTAAACAATGAAGAAATAGTGTCATTTCCCCACTATCTTGTTGTGCACCATTGTAATGCTAATTATTTCGAATTGGGAGATATTTTCATTGTCCATTACTGGTTGTAATAAGCTCAATATTATTGGTTATTCATTCTCATAAATTATCAGGTGAAAATATCAAATGGTTGTAAGGAAAAGTGATTATTAATGAGCAAACAATGACAATTTCCCCACTACATTGATGTATGCTATGGTAATGCTGATTATTTCAAATGGAGGAATGTATCTCTAATAAATGTATGATGAATGGACTATAATTAATGTTTATTTCAAGTCTCATGTTCAGTACTGAAGCATTGGAATCCATTTTACACATTTTTATTGCATTGGGAGAAGATTTGGTGCCTTTTCCCCAAGGGTCGAAATTGTGATTTGGGAGCTGTTTTGGAAACAATCATAACATCTTGTATAAAATTAACCATGATGCATATGAGACTTTTAAAATGTCCCTTACACATACCCTACCTATTTTCATAAATTCAAGTGACTTTGGGACCATTTGAGAAGCCATTTCCCGCAATTACCCAAGGGGAATTGGAGCCCCAATTTGCTAGTAAAGACTCCTAATTTGTACAGAACATTAAAAAAAGTTTTCAGAAGTAATTGGGTGGTCATAGAAAATCCAGTAACATCATATTTAATTTCTAATATCACTCATGTACCTTCTGAGAAAATTTGGGAGCATTTGGGTGAATTTGGAGGTCTAGACATCAAAACTAGTTAAGGTCGAAATTGGGGAAAAAGTGGAAAAATTGGTCATTTAATAAAACTCAAAAAAGGGAAATTACAGATGACATGGAAAATTGGCTGCATTCTTAGACACTTAAGAGCCTTCGTGGTATTTTGGGACTGACTAAATACTACCGCAATTTTTTCAAGGATTACAGGAAGATTGAAACTCCATTAACATCTCTATTGAAAAAGGATGCTTTTACATGGACACATGTTGATGAGTGTGCATTTGACAAACTTAAACAATATATGTGTACCACACATGTTCTTTCTATGCCTAGTTTTTCCAATCCCTTCACTATTGAGAGTGATGCTTGTGACAATGGACTTGGTGATGTTCTCCTTCAATATGAACATCCATTACATTCACCAACAAATCCTTTCCGGTAAGAATTTATCTTCCTCTACATATTAGAAGGAAATAATGGATATTTTGCATGCAGTATAGAAGTGGTGGACATACCTATTAGGGAATCATTTATGCATCAAGACTGATCATCAAAGTCTTAAATATTTCTTGGAACAATGGATCTCATCCGCAACACAACATAAATGGGTTAGAAAAATCATGGGTTATGACTACGAGATCACTTACAAGAAGGGTATGACCAATATTGTGGCGGATGCTCTTTCTTGCACATTTAATTACCACAATCTTCTTTCATCTATTTATATGCCTATTGTTGTTCAGGATAAAGCACCCTTGTAACCTAGGGTCTGGGGTTACCAACTTACTACTAACTTGCAGACAATCAGCTTTTACAGGGAATGGAAAGAGAATAGGAAGAAAATATTGACTTACCCGATTAATGACGGTTGATCCAAGATTGATCTTCTCTCGATCCACTTCTCTCCAGAGCTTCTAGGGATGTACTTCTCCACCTGCAAAGAGAAAATTCTTCAAGTAATATCTCATGCATATGTATAATAGAGGTTAGATGAAAAGCATATGCATAACATAATCACACATATTCATTAAGACAATATACATGAAATAAACTCAACACAAGATTGGAAGAAGAATTATCTTTATTAACAAGTGGTGAACAAGATAAGAGTACAACCCAACTTCTGACATAAGGACTCCTCTGCAACCAAAGGACTCTGAGTTCTACTGGTCCAAGACTCTAAAAATATACCACCAGCATAACTTTTCTCTCCAAAATTGATTGATTAGCCCCCACCCCAAGGCCTCTATTTATACTTTGGGAAATAGAGTGGTTTCGAAGGTTGGCCCTGGTTGAGATGGTTGGGATAGTTATGGATTAGGCCCCAACTAATCTCATCTAATCTCGATTATATTTTTTAATGTCAAATTAGGGTATATGCAGGTATTAATATAGGCAACTCGCATATGATACGTGGGTTGTTCAAAGGGAACTCGCATATACAAGTATACGCGGGTTGCAATGCAAATACTCGCGTATGACACGCGAGTTGCAATGCACATAGTCGCGTATGCAACCCAAAATCCATAATAAAAATAAACAAGGCTAGTCTGAGGAAAATGCATCAAAGGTCATACCCATCTATAGTGTTTAGGCCACTTCAATCCAAATTTTCCTTTTGTGTACCAACATGAGGAATGTCGGCACTCGAACGGAGAAGTGCCATTTTGGATGATAACACTTATTCCAAATTTGTTGCAATCTATTCAGCAAGGCTATGTCAATGACTCTTCATTATCTAAAATCATCCAACCGTTGGCCAATAACCCTTCTATTGTATCACATGACTCTTGGGATGGTGATTCTCTGAGGTACAAGGGTCATTTGGTGCTTCCCCGGAGCACAAATCTTCCACAGGATATCATATATGAGCTCCATGCTTCTCCATTGGTAGGGCACTCTGGGTTCCTCAAAACATATGAGTGGGAACAACGTAACTTATTTTGGAAGGAAATGAAAAGGGAAATTCAATAGATGGTGGTTGAATGTGGTACCTTCCAACACCACAAGGGTGAAGCGATACTCCTTCCAGGATTTCTCAAACCCTTTCCCATCCCTACATGGATTTGGACAGATATTTCGATGGTTTTCATTGAAGGGATCCCTAAATAAGGAGGGAAAAATGTGATCTTGGTTGTGGTTGATAGCCTCTCCAAATATAGTCATTTTTATGCCCTCATCCATTCATATAATGCCTCCTCACTCGCACAAATTTTCATGAACCAGATCTTTCATCTTCATGGGATCCCATCTTTCATTATATTAGATCGTGATGCAACTTTCACAATTCATTTTTGGACAAAACTATTTCTCCACACTAGAACCAAACTAAAGATGATTTTAGGGTATCACCGACAAATATATGGTCAAACTGAAGTTATCAACAATTTTTTGGAAACTTATCTTTGTTGCTTCACCTCTGAACAACAACATCAGTGGGAAAAGTGGGTCCATATTGCTGAATGGTGGTACAATACCTCCTACCAGGTTACATATAAAATGAATCCATATGAATCACTCTATGGTTAGGTGCCACCAGTGCTCCTTACATACACCCCATCAATTCACTTGTTCACGCAGTTGACACAGTTCTTCGAAACCGAGATCAGTTTCTTCACATTTTGTAGGACAATCTTCACATGGAAAGAAACTGGATGAAACAACAAGCCAATAAACATTTTTCTGAGTGCACTTTTCAATTCAATGATATGGTTTTTCTTCCTCTACATCCTTACAAGAAATCCTCCCTAAAACTAAAAGGGCGTAAAAAGCTATCTCCAAAGTTCTATGGGTCATATAAGGTTCTTTAAAAAATTGGATTCGTTGCTTATAAACTGGAACTTCCTCCTTCTTCTCACCTACACCCAATATTTCATGCCTCTGGTCTTAAGAAAGTTATTGGCACCAACATGAGAGAACAAACTGTTTTACTGGAACTGTATAATCAAGGATCCGTCATTTTGGAGCTAGAGGCCATCCTCAATAGGCGCATGCGTCAGCTTCTCTCTCGACCCATCACATAGGTATTAATTATGTGGCATGGAATGCAACCATAGGATGCTACATAGGAACCACTCCTTCATATTCAGAAAAAAATTCCACATCTAAAGCTTTGAGGACAAAGATTTTATAAGAGGGATGGGATGTTAGGAACTTGTGTCAACCCTTCTCTTTAATTTGTTAGTATATTATTGTTGGATGCATATGATTTGTAAGTCATCCACTGAGTATATTGCTTTATCCCACATTCACGAGGAGTAATAGTTTTTTATATTAGACTTAGTATATAAGTATGTGTTGAGGCCAATGAAGGAATCCACGATGTATTTGTATTGATCTTGCTTAAAGGAGGAGTAATAGTTGTTTATATTAGACTTAGTATATAATTATGTGTTGAGTCCAATGAAGGCATCCACGATTTATTTGTATTGATCTTGCTTAAAGGAGGTTTCCCCCTTAAAGTGGACTGTGATCAATAAATTCCCTCTGTGTTCTACTATTTATGTTATATCATGCATTTTCATTATTTATTGTAGGATGTTTCTACCAAATGCATAAGTAAAATACACAATAGAATTAAACTCTATCAATGCGTGCACAAAAGGCACACACCAACATTTTTATCACATGCATATTAATAAAACAATCACATGCAGAATTAATACCATTCTCATGCTATGCACATGCCTCGTATTCAATAATTCAAATTGACATGAATAAATAAACATTAATAACATACAAATTTGGCATAATTAAATACGCAGTAAGAACTTATCTTTTAACGAAATATTTCCAAGCAACTAGATATGGAAGAGAAACATTCCACCAACCGTAGTTCTCTATCCAACCTATATTCTTTCAAGTGATATGCCACCCCCATACTAGGCTATGTATCCACTAAGGAGGAACTGCTCAAGCTCACTCATAGCCATAAAGACAAATACTCATGCTAAGCCAGCACACAATGGGTTTGTAAAGCAAGTAGGGAGGTAGGGAAGGAGATATCTATGACAATGATTTCAACTAAAGAGCTACAGGAATCTCAATTTGGATTCAAACAACCTTGGCACCCACAATACCTACCACAACCAACATAAGGAAGGTCCCCTTATCTTCTACACAGTCCCTCAGACACCCCTTCCCTCCAGTTCTCTTCAGGGTGGGCATAGAAAGTTCCAAGCTTCCAAATATTCATATATTCTTGCCTTCATTAGGTTTATGAAGCAATTCCAACCTCTGAACTTTCTCCCACTACAATCCACTCTTGGATATTTTTTATAGTTTGGCCACATGACTGTGAATCACGAAATTCAAATTCCATGTTTGTAAATATAGGAATTTCTATGGATTTTCATAATATTTCTACTCTCAAATTTTCCCCAGGGTTTGTATCTATAGATTCCCCCATTGGATTTCACTCCTCACATGAATTTTTGGGCATTGTTTGCACTTCAAAATGTGGGTTCTTTCCAAGTTAAGAGTTCTGCAAACTTCATTGTTGGGAATGCATAACAAGCTGGAAATTGATCTTGGGTTGTTGAACAATGGATTGGGAAGATGGAAAATGAATTCCCATGAGTAATGATGACTTATGGTCAATTAAACCATGCCCATACCCATCCATACAAATTTTTGAGTTTTCCCATTCTCCATTAATGCATGAGCTAATTTTCTCAACTACCATCTTACAACAGAAATAAATGTCAACAAGGGAAGTTAAGATGGGTTCTCAATATGACATTTGGCAACATAGGGTTCAATCCCATAACCTCCTCACCTCTCCCTAATGGATACACATGACCCCCCTCATTTTAGTTGCTTCCATAGCTAGTTCTTGGCATTTTTATTGCATTATAAATATTTACCTGATTTTACAATTTCCCATGACTTACTAGCACATGCCTACCAAAATATAAGATACTTGCCTTTTTTAAAGTTGAGCATTCACTAGCGGGGCCTTGGCATTGATCTCCATGCTAGGATCCCATACATTGCATATACACAATATTTACATATAAATCCAATGCATTCTAAGGGTCAAAATGGGGATATTACAATACCCTCCCCCTTAGAACAAAAGCGTCATCGGTCTTCTCAAAACTTGAAAAAAAATGGGTATGCCTCTTTCATGGCATCCTCTAACTCCCATGTAGCCTCATTGGGACCAAGGTGCTTCCATTGCACCTTTACCTATCCAATGGATCATATCTGGACCAATTTCACCTTCTTGTCGATGATACACATAGGTTCCACTTGGAACTCTCCCTTGGGTTCCACCTATATCGCATTCCAGTCATTTATGTTATTAGGATCATGTACATACTTCTTAAGAAAAGAAACATGGAAAACATTTTGATCTCTCATGTTAACAGGAAATTCAACCCTATATGCAATGGTTCCTATCTTATAAAGGACTTTGAATGGCACACAATATCTTAGTGTTATTTTGGCACAACTTTCCAACTTTAGGGAACTTTTATTTGGCTTTACTCTTAAATAAACATGATCCCCAATTTTAAATTCCTTATGCACTCTTTTTTGAAATCTGCATAACTCTTCCACCTCTCTTGGGCTTCTTTTAAATTATGTATTATCTTAACAATCTCTTCTTCCATTTCCTTGAGCATTTATGGCCCAAGTACTACTATGTTTACTGGATTGTCCCAATTCACTGGATTTTTGCATCCTTTTCTATACAATGCTTCAAATGGACTCATTCCTAATGATGCTTGATGTCCATTATTGTATGAAAATTACACCAAGTGTATGCAATCATCCCACTTAGATGGTTTATCCATCACATACATTCTCAACATGTCTTCAAGAACTTGATTCACCCTCTCGGTTTGGCCATCTGTTTGAGGATGATACAATGTGTTAAAATTAAGCTAAGTTCCCAACTTCTGAAATAACCCTTTCCAAAATTTGGATGTGAAATTTGCATCTTGATCTCAAACTATTGCCTTGGTAAATCCATGCAATCTAAATAATTCCTTCATGAAAATATTTATTGTCACTTTCTTTATGAGTGGACTTGACTGGAATAAAATGAGTTTCCTTTGATAGATTTTCCACCACAACCATAATTGAATGATGCTTCTTCATTGTCATTGACAAACCTGTTATAAATTCCATAGAAATTGTTTCCCACTTCCATTTGGAATGGGCAAAGGATGCAATAGTATTGTTGGGTGTCGATGCTCTACCTTGATTTGTTGGCATTTTTAACATAGGTCAATATATTTTTCTATATCCCTCTTCATTCCATGCAAAAAGTATTTTCAAAATTTAAAATTTTGAAAATACAGGAAATAATCAATAATGCAGTCTGCTAACAGTTGCAATTATTTATAAGTTATTTGATTATTAGATTAGTTAATACATAATCTGAATTATTTACTTGGTTAAGTTTAACTTAAGAATAATTCTTTCTCTTTTCAGTTTATTGATTTGTTTTTCTTTGCGACAAGAAGGTGGAACTGTCTTGGATTCTAGGGCTTACTTAGCTTTTTAGCTAACACAGAAAGTTTACCTGTCTTCACAGATTTACAGGTAAGAAAGATCCAGTGCTGTCTATCAATATTCATAAAGCATGCAGATATAAGTTCGTTGCAAATTAATAGCTCGGTAAAACATATATATGCTGTTTCAATTTCAAATGCTTCTGTGAGGTAAAACAAATAGTTTATTATTCTATTTAAAGATGCCAAAGATATATATATATATATAAAAGAGATTCTGTCCTAACTGTAATTGGCGATAGTTGTTATCTCTCTAGTTTGTAATTTATAATTTTGTTGTAAACTAACTTCTAAGATATTAAACAATATCTACCCAATTCATCATGTGCATATTGCCTTTAAACTTTCTGTAATTCCGGGTTAAAGACAGTTGGGGTTATAGTTTATGGTTTCAACCTAAACTATGTCCATAAACAAATTCATGTCACAACATAATATTGGTGACTTTTGTGATTAAAAAAAAATGCACATTAGTTAATAATATTTTATGCTATTAACCTAGCTTATAAAGCTTGAGGCTTAGGGACAATTATATCTATACTATTATAATGCTACCAATTTGGTTAAATTGGTAGCGAGGAACTAAAGTTCCTTTTATGCATAACATGCTTGGAATAAAAATTATCCATTTTCGTTATTACGACCATCAAAAGTTTATTGACAAGCCTAAATGATATAATAAGAAAATTATATGGCTTAGAACCATAGTTTGAAAACATAATAGTTCAAAGGGTACTCAAAGGACATATCAAAGCTATTATCTAGGATGAGAAAATAACTTGACATGAGTATAGTTTATGAGTTTCATTATTTTTATTATTGATATAACCTTGCTAGCATTATAACCATTTTTCAATGTATACTCTATAAGATAAAAGGTGGAAAGTCGTGGCATTTGTCCACATTCACGATGAACTATTGCTAACCTTAAAAATAAAAACCATACTCTTTAATACTATTGCTTTCAATGGTTTGCAGCATGCGTCACGTGGTTGACTCCGGAATTGTAGAACCTTGTGGAATGTTTTGTCAACCAAAATGATTAAGCGAAAATCATTTTAAAGGGATTGTTTATTTGATTGCATGTAGGGACTTTATAAGTTACCCACTGCATGGAAAATTATTTGCATGTATATGTGGATTCACCGTGGCCAAGTGTTGCGACAATAAAACGAGATTGTGAACCCTAGCCTTTGTCATTTTCTCCATCGTTTTCGGCCTCCGGCCGCTCTGCTGCAGTGTCTTGGCCGCCATGTAAATACTATGTATGGTTAAGGGTCTAGCCTTTCATCGTGGTTCCTACCTACTGTAAACCGTAATCTTGTTTTGCAAAAGCTGGTGGAGGAGAGTTGTGACAGACATTCACTAATTAGACTGTGTGCAGTTGTTTTTCCTTAGGGTTAATCCTTTACGGCTTGTTCGTTAAAAGGGTTATCAGACTGTAAAATTTCTTTTTCTTTAACCTGGCAGCAGGGCAATGAGAGTCATGACTTAATAACTCGCAGTCTGGTTTGTCTTAGGGTTTCTAGCAGAGTGAGTTCTCCAGTTGGGGAAGTGGTGACAGTGCATGCTTCACTATCTGCTTGGCTGTCGCTTCCAATCCTTGGCTGTTGCTGGTAGTGGTTGCGCTTGTGTAGCCTGCTTCCGTCATGTAAACGATGAAGGGTTTGCTGATCTTTTCGTTGGTGCTAACACTCATGTTCATGGGTGGCGACATTACTTTTAAAACCAGGTATAAAAATTTACTTGCTTTTCATTTTCTTAAATTCTTTTGTATCTCTGTTAAATTATAAATATAAGTTATTAACAGCAACGTGGGTTGTCTCACAGGTGACAGCATTGTCCTCCTTTGCAGCCGGTGCAAAGCTTGGTCGAAATCTTGCTCACGAGTAAGCCCTGGTTATCCCATGACAGTTCGTCCTTGTACAGTTCCTTATGGAACATTTGTTGGTTGGTCACCATGGCCTGCAAAGACCCTCGTGGTTTAAGTTTTCTGGGTTAACTTGTTTCGTTGTTTAGTTTGTTGACAAACCCTTGCTACGTGCAGGGTTTCCGGCTTAGGCTGTAACTTGTAAATTTTGATTTTGTTTTTGGTTTTGTGTAAAGCTTGTATAGAATGGTGGAAGGACCGTCGAGCCATTCTCTGTTAACCTTAAAATGTAAAGAGGCATCGGTCTGGAGCTTAGACTTGGTTGTTTTGATACTTGAAGTATAATTTTGATTCATTAGGGTTTTACCCTAACTCAGCTGTGTAAAGATGTATCTACTGTTTTTAAATTATCTTTTTATTAAAATATAATACTATGGTTTGTTCTTCTTTTTCTTGTATAATAAATTTTGTTTCTTTTTAGCTCGGTTAATCGAGCATGTTTGGGTTCTGTTAATAATCCTAAAATACATTCTAATTTATTCTGTAAGTTATTTAAATAATACCTGTTTATATAACTGTATGTTATATGTAGGAGTATTTATGTTTTCTTATTTATTTTTCTCTAACCTTATGGAATTGTAATAATCATTTTATAATTGATAACTTCAGAAAAATAAATAATCCAATGCTTTGGATTTGTACTTACGTAACTATATTGCTACACCTTTGAAGTATAGGGTTTATGCTTATCTGAAATGATATTGTAATGTTTTACTATATTTTATACTATTTTATCTTGTGAGGTTTCGACCCTGTAAATACTTTTTATAAATGATTTGTTAATTCAAATGAATTTTAGTTTATTCATAAGTAAATATTATTTCCATAATTATTAAAATAACCTTACATTTAGTCTATTTATAAAGTATACAGATGAAATAATATCTTATTGTTATACTAATATGATTTCTATGCTAAATAATTTATAAGAATCATTATGTATCTATATTACCCTATCTAAAATATGACATTAGAAATTATTAAGCAAATAAGGGTAATAAACAAATAACTTAATTCATTTCTTTACAGAAATAGTAGTATTTGTTTAAATTAAATCTTTTCTTAGGAGATAGGTTAGTAACTTTAGAAATTGAAAAAGTACAGTTAGATAAGATAAGTAAAATATTTACAATATCAACATAAATGAAATATACCTAGCTAACATTCTTAAGTCAATTAGTTTTATTATTAGAATTAAATCAGGGTTATCAATCCTTGCTTACAGTTTAAGTTTTTGTAGATAAAAAAATAGTTATCCTTAATAAGAAAAGAAATGAACTACAAAGCTAACAAGACATTTTTATTTAACCTGTAATTTAAGCAGTCATCTGCTAGTTTCTTTTCTTTCTGTTTCAATATAGAATAATGTTTGCAGAAGTAAATACTGTGTAGAAGAATGATTCACATACTAGAACATACTACAGTTGGTATAATGATATGACTACTTTTCTTTTTTCTAAGATTCTAACATACACAGTCTAGATATAACACAACTCTTTGAACAGATTAATATTTCCTCTGGTAAATAATTATCTAATGAAAGAAAAAAATTTCAATATTGATAGCTAACATTTTGTTTTATATTTACATCATACTTCATTCATCTAAATACACTACCTGTGCTAGAGTACGATCTGGATTACTCCAGATGGGGAAAAACACAGGTAGGATTTATTTTTCATCAAGAACAGATTCAACATTAAACAAGCTAAGATATTTTACACTCTACAATTTACATCATTTTCTCACACACAGATATAACTATAACACAGAAATTAAAGATGGTAGAACCTGTTCTTAAAGTTGGATGACAACAACAATGGGAGGCTGTTCCTCCCTACCAACTCCTGGAGAGCGCTCAAACAACGATTTCTCAGGACCCCCGAGCCTGCTCTGGTCTCCTTGGCTGGAACTAGGTGGAGAAATAAACACAGTACTAGATCAAGTTCCTACAATTTACCTCTCAAAAACACCTTCCTTTCCATTTCCCTTTCCCAATGAATTCCTTGAAGTGCATTCACCTGAATGATTCTTCTCCTAGAATGAGCAGCCTCAGCTCTCTACATTGGGCACTTTTAATAAGATTGCCTAGGTCTTTTTGGGTTAGTTGTCATTAATTGAGGCACCTGCTCTGATCCCACTTTCTTGGGGGATCATGACCCCAAATGTAGGGAAGTTTCCACCTACAACATAGGAAGTGTTTGAGGATGCTGCCACCTATATTTTTGTTCTCCACCTAGTTCCTTCCACCAACTTGAACAGTACACTCTTTTTAACAGCTCTCCCAAGCTGTTGTCTCCACTTTTATTTATTTAAAAATAAAATATTCAGAATTACATTCCACATCTTTTGACTTTGCTGAGTCATCAGTTTCAACTTAGCATTAAATTTAACATAATGTCTTGGAATCTAATCAAAACAAATAATATTATTTTACAAAATTTGGGCATGTGACATACACACCCCCTTAGAATATAACATCGTCCTCGATGTTACTTATTCTTCATCCTCCGAAGTCCCCTGGAACACAATTGGATATGCATCTCGCATCTTACTTTCCAATTCCCGGGTGGCTTCTTCAGGACTAAGGTGCTTCCATTGCACCTTCACCTGTCCAATGGTGTGGTTCCAAAGTGTAATTTCCCTCCTCCCAAGGATACAGTCCGGTTCCACCAGAAATTCTCCTTTTGGTTCCACCTGTACAACATTCCAATTAACCACGTGAGTAGCATCATGAACATATTTCTTTAAAACGGAAATGTGAAAAACATTATGTACTCTTAAATTAGGTGGTAATGCTAATTGATAAGCTACTTGACCAATCCTAGACATAATTTCAAATGGACCACAGTAACGAGGTGCCAATTTTGTACAACTCCCCAGTCTTAGAGAGATTTTCTTGGGCCTTACCTTGATGAACACATGTTCACCTACCTAGAGCTCCTTTGGAGTTCTTTTCAAATCTTCTTAACTTTTCTGCCGATCCTGTGCCACTTTCAAATTTCCCTGTAATTGTTTCACAATTTCCTCCATTTCTTTCAACAATTCTGGACCTAATACCAATCTATCTACTGTATTACTCCAAGAGATAGGAGTATTACATTTTCGTCCATATAAAATTTCAAATGGACTGAATCTAGATGATGTCTGATAATTATTACTATACGCAAATTCTACTAGATGTAAATAGTCCTCCCACTTACCTGGCTGATCTTTCACATACATTCTCAATAAATCTTCCAGTACCTGGTTTACCGTTTCAGTTTGTCCATCTGTTTGAGGATGGAAGGAAGTGCTGAAATTCAATGTTGTATTTAATCCTTTAAATAAGGACTTCCAAAAGTTTCCTGTGAATTTAGGATCCCTATCTGAGATTATGACTTTTGGTACTCCATGTAATCGAAAAATCTGCTTTAGAAAAATATCAGCTATATTGGCGGCCTTGTAAGTAGTTTTAATAGGTATAAAATGAGCTGCCTTGCTTAACTTATCAACCACTACCATAATAGAGTCATTCTGATTCTGATTTCTAGGCAGTCCAATAATAAAGTCTAGACTAATCACTTCCCATTTCCAGCTGGGAATAGGTAAAGGCTGTAGCAAACCAGCTGGGTGTTGGTGTTCGGTTTTTACTTGTTGACATTCTAAACACCTTGCAATATATTCAGCTACTTCAGTTTTCATATTTAGCCAAAAATACTATTTTCTTAGCATGGTTATAGTCTTTTGATAACCTGGGTGACCTGAATATGGTGTTTTATGGATTTCATCCAGAATTAACAGCTTAACCTTAGGTACATACAGTTTATCTTTATATAGTAAAAATTCATTTTCTTTTAAACTATAACCTTTTATTAAGCTTTTTGTAGGGTTTTCCTTAGCTTTAGTTTGCAATTTCTGATAAATTTCATCTTGTTTTACCCCTTGTTTAAGCTGTTCATCTAAGTCTGAAACGTAAGTGCTGATTGTTGTTGCAAAATTCAGCCTTGCGTTCCTACTTAATGCATCAGCAACTTTATTTTCTTTACCCTTTATATGTTGGATTTCAAAATCATACTCGCTTAAGAAAGCTAACCACCTAGCTTGTCTAGCATTTAAATTAGGCTGATCTAAAAGATATTTCAATCCTTTATTATCAGTCATTAAAATAAATTTTCTGCCAATTAAGTGATGTCGCCACATTTTTAAGGCATGTATTACAACTGCTAGTTCCAGATCATATGTTGCATAATTCTTTTCATGAACCTTTAACTTTCTAGACTCATAGGAAATAACATGCCCTTCTTGAGTCAGAACACCGCCTAAGCCATCAATACAGGCATCAGTGCACACTACGAATTCTTTATTAGGATCTGCTATTCTTAAAATAGGTGCACTAGTCATTAAAGTTTTTAACTTCTTAAATATTTCTTCACATTTCAGGTTCCAGTCGAATTTCTTTCCTTTCTTTTGCAAGGAGGTTATCGGATTTGCTATCCTTGAAAAGCCTTCAATGAACCTTCGGTAGTAACCAGTAATTCGCATGAAAGACCTAACATCCGTCACATCCTTAGGAACCGACCAATCTTCGATTGCCCGTATATTTTCAAGATCTATGAAAATTCCTTCCTTGGTCACTACGTGACCTAAATACTGAATCTTATCCTTAAAGAAGTCACACTTACTAAACTTTGCGAAGAGTTGATGTTCTCGCAACTCTTGCAAAACAATTTTTAGGCGTTTTTTATGTTCTTCTTCAGTTTTTGAATAGATTAGGATGTCGTCGATAAACACGACCACAAACTTAACTAAATACTTATGCATTATGTTGTTCATTAAACACATAAATATAGTTGGGGCGTTAGTAAGCCTGAATGGCATTATGACAAATTCGTAGTGTCCATATCTTGTTCAAAAGGCTGTCTTGAAGATATCTTCATCTTTAATCCTCACTTGATGATATCCTGACCTTAAATCTATCTTTGAAAACACCGTGGCTCCACGTAGTTGATCAAACAGATCATCTATGTGGGGCAATGGATATCAATTTTTGATAGTCATCTTGTTTAGCTGACGGTAGTCTATGCATAATCGCATAGTTCTGTCTTTCTTTTTAACAAAGATGACAGGTGCCCCCCAGGGAGATACACTTGGTCAAATATACTTCTTATCAATTAACTCTTTTAATTGTGATTTTAACTCATTAAGTTCCAATATGTTCATTCGATAAGGGGCCTTAGAGCTAGGTACCGCACCCGGTACTAGTTCAATGGTGAAATCCAATTCCCTTTTCGGAGGTAATCCCGAAATTTCTTCTGGGAATACATCAAGATATTCTTTTAAAACAAGGATGTCTTCTATTTTTAACTTATCTGTTTTAGTTTTACTTTCCTCATCTGTAATGGTTACTATGTAAGTTTTACATCCTTTTCTAACAGCTCTTTTAAGTTGTAAATCAGAAATCTGCCTTACCATAGTTTTTCTAGGAATACCCTTAACATTTACTGCTTGTTCATCACTATTTAAGCATGTGAAAGTTTTATCGTAACAGTTTAAAATTACTCTATGCTGTTATAACCAGTCCATACCAATTAGAAAATCATATGAGCCAAGTGGTAAAACATTAAGTTTAACAATAGTTTCAAACTTATCCATAAGTAAAGCACATTCTTTCACAAAACAAGTTACTCTTCTTTTAGCCCCAGTGCCTAATTGAACTAACCATAAATTCTCAAACTTATTGACAGACAACTTACTTTTTTCCACTATCTGAGGTGCGATATAACTAAGACTAGCTCCTGGATCAATTAAAATGGTCATAGGGGTCTGATTAATCATACCTTCTACTTCCACCATGGAAGTCTGGTATTCATCTTGTCAGTTCTCCAAGGCTGCATTAATTCTAGGCATGCTCCTTACTAGTTCCCCAATGGTCATCTCCTCCTGTACAGTATGAATGTTGCTAACAGTCTTCTTCTGGTTTGGACAGACTGAAGCATAGTGCGGGCCATTACATTCCCAGCACTTAACAGGCTCTTTACGCTCAAAACTCTTGGTAAAATTTCCATGATTATTCACAGTTTCTTTACCCTTAAAATTGTTCTGATTGTTGGGTGTACTATTCATATTTCCTTGGAAATTCTTGTTGTTAGAATAGTTTTTGGCGTTACTATTCTTGAAATTATTATTAGGCACAAATTCCTTCTTCTTAAATTCAGACTGATTGTTATTTTTCCTAGCCTTCCAATTGGACATGGTGTACTCATTGGTCTTCATCTCGAAGTCACCATCACTTGCTGAGAAATTTCAGTGACCTGTGCTCTAACTTTCTCAGCAACATCCTGACATATAAGCCAATCCTAATTCAATGGGTGCTCCACCATCTTTGCATTGATTTTCTTCTTACCGTCCTGCACAACTTGCAGCACAGTGACAGCTTTTGCCGGCAGTTGGGCTCCAATCTCTTGGAACTCGTCAAGCTGGTCGTTGCGTTTCTGTTGTCGTTAATGAGCTTTTACCACCTGCTGTTGTAGCTCCTTTAACTCAGTGGATCACGTGATTGACACAATGGGCGGCATGGTCCGCAGCGATTTCTCCAGTGTGTCCAACTGGTTCTCGGCTTCCTATAATTGCATTGTAAGTTGTTCTAGTTGCTCATCGTTAACAATATTGCCCCAAAACTGTGTCGTTACCCCGAATATCTTCTTAGTATCGTGCCCCAGTTCATCAAACTGTGCTGCAATCTCTTCAATGGTGGTATTTCACTCTGCAACCTGCTCTAGTGGTGTGTCCATGTATACAATAGCGTTTAGTAGGCTGTTGTCCATTTGGACCTACACAATGACTTCTCCAAGTCGCTTGGCCTTAGCGACTGCATCCAGTTATGTTGTGCTTTCATGGATGTTTTGACAAGACACATCAACATCCTCTTCAACCTCGCCTCTGCTAGAAAATAGCTACACCTTTTCACTAACAAGGCGGTCGGTTTCCTTTTTCAATGCAGTAATCTCTGCAGCAGATTTCCTCACCAGTTCATCCTGCGCCATCTTCAAGGATTTAATATCCTGTGCTCTTTCTGTTGTGAGCTGCTCCTTTAACTGTTTCATCCCCTCTACTTCCTTCTTGAGCTTCTCATCTTCATCTTGCGACTGCAGGTATCAGTCACTAATCTCCTTCTTCCTATCAGCCAAATCCTAGTTGGCAACCCGTTGCATGTGTACTAAAGCATGGGTCGATAGCTTTTTGATATCTAAGGTGACACTTTCCAGCTGGTGCAGTGAGGAAGTCACATCTGCATTTCTTGTGTCGACTGCAGTCGAGGGAACATGGATGTTCCTAACCCGCGGCTCAGTCCTAATCGATGGGAATTCCTGCACAGCAACACTCTTTGGTGCTCTCTTCAAAATAGCATTATAAACAGAATCCAACTTATTTCTTACCTCGGCAAATCCTTCCTAGGTGGACTGGCGCATTGCAGTCATTGGTGTATCAGATGAATCTATGATGGCCTTAATAAGCCGCTGCAATTGGGCCTCCAACACTGATCTAGTACTATTGTTGGTATCCTGCTCCATTTTGTGCTTTGTTCTGATCTCGTCGAGGATGCGTTGTGCATCCAGATTAGTATGGGTCGACGACTCTCCATCAGACTCATGAAGACTCTACTCTTGGATCGTAGGCTCTTCAGGGGCATCTACATGTGGCCCCTCTGATACTTCATCGGCACTGACCAGGTCACGCCATTCTGCAGGCCAATACTAAACCACTACTTCCAATTCTTCATCCGTCACCTTATACGCCATGGGTAGCCATTGCTTATTAGGGTTGCGGCGTGCCTGGGTCTGAATAGTGTGCGGTCCAATGGTGATCCACATAATATGCTAATATTTTACTACTGTTGCATCTGATAACCTTGGGATTTTGACCGCTACTACTTCCAATGCCTCCCAGTAGACCCAAAAGTGGATCACACAATCTGTTTGTTGACTGGCCTTCTTCCACCCACCATAATTTTGTATATCATGCGCCCTTGTACACCTTAGCAGCTTCGACCATCATTCCTTGGTAATCCTCCGGCTCCATCCAAGCCACTAATGCGATCAATATTAGTAGCCAACTATAACAAAAAGGTCGCTCTCCATCCTGAATTGCAACCGTGTCCTCCGTCAGCTGATTCAACAAAAAGAGGGACCAGTTCATGTGGACTCCCTTGGTACATTTCTGCACACATGCAATAACTCCCAAAGTGCACTAAATAGGGCGATTCTTTAGTACAATCTTACTTGCCAGTATTCGTGCACCAATACACACCATTCTGTAATTGATGTTGTTGATGCGATAGGCTCCTTCAACCGAGCCGATAGACGCTTAACATTGTCTCGTCCTTTGAAATATTGCAATGGGCCTTCCCCATCCTTCGAAAATCCCATAATTTCATAAATCAAATCCACCGTGAGCATGATTGGTGTGTCCAACCACAGAAATGGAACCATTTGTTGGCGCAATCCTGACCAACAAAACCCAGTCGATAGGGGTTCCACTCTAACGACTCTCAACATGCCGCGATCTCCCTGAGCATCGGCCCAGACAGGTTTTACCCTGTCCAGCAACACCCGTAGAGCGGATGAGGTCTCACCCGAGATGTTCAAGGGAGAGTTGTAGGAACCAAGTTTCTACAGTATAGAGGAGGGTTGAAGCATCAGAGGTTCATCAGCTGAATTTCTAAATCTAATCTACTTACTGAACCATTCATCATGTCGCATTTATTCATTCATCATTAAAGCAGATCTACCAGTGGGGAAAACAGATCTAAAAGATGACAGTATCTATAAGCAGACAGTTTACAAATTTTTGTTACACTACGAACTTGCTTAATCTTCTATCGCATCAATATTATAGTGATTTAGGAACTCTCCTCTCCAAGTTTTTTTATCACAAAATAAAACTCTAAAGAAAATGAAGTAGTTTCCTTACTTTTGTTTTCTTTCTTAAGGTCCAATAAACCAAAATTGGTCTCACTATACATTAATTACCATCATCATCATTATCACATCATAAATTATATAATTGAAATTAGATTCATTATTTTATCATCATTATAATCATAAAAAATAAAAAAATAAATACATATTTATTATTTTCTTCATTATATTCATAAAAATTTAAACAATTTTTCCAAAAAAAACATTTTTTTAATTCTAAATCCAAAATGACTTTCTTTTTATTATTCCTTATTTTTTTGGTGTCATATTTTATATATAATATTCCATGCATTAAAATTGTGAGATAAAGGTGAGGTGTAATTTATTCATTATATTAAAAAATTTCTAATTTTAAAATTAATTTTTAAATGAATATTATTTTAAGCATATAAAAATTTCAAGGAGCGTAAAAATTTTGGTGAATCTTATTTTTCTTGAATTTTCAACCATAAAATGTTAGGCAAAATTTGTTTTAAAAAATTCAAATTTCCAAGAATTTTATATAATTTTTCAACAACTTTATCCATTTTTAAAATAAATTGATTTTATCCAATAAAATAAAAATGAATCGAATTAAAAAAATAATGAAAATTAAAAAAAAAATCAATCTATAAACTAAATTTCACCCCTAAAATATGTTTATTTTTTAAAAATTATAATTTTAAAATAAATTCCATATTTCTTATAATAATTTCATCCCTCAATTTAACCCATATACTTTATAAATAAAATAATATCATTATTATGCTGAAAGATGACACTCCAAACTATAGGCTTGTCGTTATTAATAAAGTTAAAGAAAGAATTACTACAGTTTGCGTAAAACCCCATGTCCAGTGGGAAATTCAAGTCATGAATTACTAAATGCATGTCTCAATCTAAAAGGACATGGTTCATTTGGATACAACCTACATATAAACAAGTAAATAAATATTTTTTTAACTAATGATAACAATTAATGAAATCCATGCCATTTAAATCATTCCTTCATGAAAATATTCGTTGTAACTTGCTTTATGAGTGGACTTGACTAGAATAAAATGAGTTTCTTTTCATATTTTGTTCACCACAACTATAATTGAATGATGATTCTTCATTGTTATTGGTAAACCTATTATAAACTTTATAAAAATTGTTTTCCATTTCTATTTGGAATGGAAAAAGGTTGTAATAGTCTTGTTGGGTGTTGAAGCTTTACCTTGACTTGTTGGTATTTTTTACACCGAACAATATATGTTGCTATATCCTTCTTCATTCTATGTCAAAAGTATTGCTTTCTTGTTGTCGTTAATGTCTTTTGATATCTTGGATGTCGAGAGTATGTCATTTGATGAATTTCATCTGTCACTAACTTCTTTAAATCTGCACAATTCAGAATGTACAATCTACCTTTATAAAAAAGAGGAACATCTTCTCTAAGCTGGTATCCTTCACACTTTTCATCTACTTTTCTATGTTGCAATTTTTCTTTAACTTGAAGGTAAGTTCCATCAATGTTTTGGAATTCGAGAACTCTTGTTCTCAAATATGATTTGCATATGCTTAATACTGCTACATGAAATTTTCTGCTTAGGGCGCCTGCAACCTTATTCTCTTTCCCTTTTACATGCTTAATTTCAAAATCAAATTCACCTAGAAATTCCAGCCATCTAACTTGCCTAGCATACAAGCTTGGTTGGTCAAACAAATACTTTAAGATCATATGGTTTGTCCTAAGCTCGAATATTCTTCCCAACAAGTAATGTCTCCACGTCTTGAGAGAATGTACTATGTATTCCCAATGGATTTCACTACTCATGTGAATTTCTCGGCGTTTTTCACACTTCAAACACGGGTTCTTTACAAGTTGTTATTTCTGCAAATTTTACTATTGGGAATGCATAGCAAGATGGAAATTGATCTTTGGTAGTTCAACAATGGAATGGGGATGATGGAAAACGAATTCCCATGACGAATGATGAATTATGGGTCAAGTAAACCATGCCCATACCCAACCATATGAATTTCTAAGTTTTCTCATTCTCCATTAATGCATGAGTTCATTTTCTCAACGACCATCTTACAAAAAAATAAATGTTAGCAAAGGAAGTCAAGATGGGTTCTCAAGATAACATTTGGAAACATAGGGTTCAACCCCACAACCCCCTCACCTCTCCCTAGTGGATACACATGGCCCCCTTATTTTAGTTTCTTCCATAGCTAGTTCTTGGTATTTTATTGCATTATAAATATTTACATGATTTTACAATTTTTCATGGCTTACTAGCACATGGCTAGCAAAATGTAAAATACTTTCTTTTTTTTAAAAGAGGGGCATTCACTAGCGAGGCCTTGGCCTTGAGGTCCACAGTAGGATTACATACATTGTGTATACACAATATTTACATATAAATCTAATGCATTCTAAGGATCAAAACAGGGGTATTACATTTTTTTGCAACTTTCTAATCATATGCTAATCTTTTTTTTCCAAAATAATTCCATATAATTTGGCTTAAAAATGTTATTCATAATGGTCCTATAATTAGATGGGTTTTTTATCTCCACTTCTAAAATAAGAACAAAGAGGCTTTATGTCTAGGGTTGTGGATGTGAGGGATGAGGAAACGTCCACTAATATTTAATATTTCCACTTGGTATCCTTCTATGTCCTTAACTTTACCTTTTGCAAGTCGCTTAACTCCAAATTATATGTCTTCTAAAGAGAAAACTTAAGTTCCTTTGT
>LPNX010718438.1:11508-78126 GCA_001517045.1 Pseudotsuga menziesii | reverse complement strand
CATGGGACACAGGTAAACCCGGGTGGGATTGATCTCGTGACCTCCAATTTACAAACAACTTCATTACAACGGAACCGCCATTGAGCCACACCCGTGCGGCTAGGAATTTCAATCCTTAAGTGAATCATATTGTTTTCATTATTTCTACAGCTCAGAGTTTGTCTCTAGAACTTCCTAGGATCTACATTAGAGATGTGTGAAATATTCTCTCGCTTTCTATTTATATAACACATTTTTTTAATTAGTGATTGTACCTAGAGATATTGTCAATTTTGAAAGAGTCATTAGAAGCATCCCTGATAGATTTTCTAGCATGTATGCACTTTTTCTCATACCAAGGGTTGGTCATTATATTCTCCTTTTTACATGACACCATGATAGAGAACTTGTAAATGAAGTAAAGAGGAATGTGGTAAAACTATGGTAGAGATTTTCAATATTGTCCTTAGAATATAATATTTAGTTCATTATCTAAATCTTCTAAAAATATATCAATTTTATTTTTATTGAAGATCAAGCACTTTTGGTTATTATAGTTATCGGTTATGTAGCTTGTGTTCCTGTCAAAGTTTAGAATTAGAGTTAAAGGTATATGGTTAGAGTCAAGCTCATGGTCATTTAAGAAGTCAAAATTTACTATTTTGTTGTATTTATTTAAAAATAAAATAAAAAGTGGTGTAGGTGGGATCAACCACAGCCAACCCAACTAGCACCTCCAGGATCTGGTGGCTCCTACACTTAGCAGGAATACTAAATTTAGCCATCGGCCAAATTCTTCTCTAAAATTACCTCCCAGCAATCCTGCTTCTGCAATAGGCTTTCCGCATGTGGGATGCAGGATGCGGGATGCCCGAGCAACTTTCCAAAGTTTCTCCCCTGCAACTTTTCTTCCGCAATTTTTCAAGCCATCAGATCTTTGCGGCCTTCTCCACGAATGTCGATCTACTCTTTGATGTGGATCTCACATATCTTTGTAGATCTGTTATCGCCCTCGCAACTTCCGTTGCGGATCTCTCCTGGACTGTGAGATATTCGTCTGCAGACTCAATCCCCACCGTTCATTCTCTGCAAAACTTGTTAAGGGTAGAAAATCTGCATGTTGCGCTGATTGATCAGAGAATCAATCAATCCAGCCTGTAATATTCAAGATTCATTAGCCTAACACTTCTATGCATGCATTTACAACCTATTTCAACTATTCAAGCAACACTTTAATTCGTGAATCAACAATTTCACAGAAATACACAAATGTTGAGAAAACCGCCGAAGTCGGCTCTTCACGGATACATCATTCAAACAGTAAATGAATCTAGACTAATAACACTGCAAACACACAGCTAATCCTTCTATTAAGTAATAGAACAAACACACAACTCGACTCTCCTTCTTTAGTCTTTTCAAAATATTTACAAGTGGAACCGGATGTAGGTCTGACCTTCCCTTCTATGAATTGGAATTCTAACCCTAAAGAACAGAACCCCTCACACTTCTCTAACCTGCTTATTTAAACTAAACTGTTACCTCCCCCACCAAGTGGTCCTGCAACCAAAAACAAACAACTACAAAGCATGATGAAACGTCCCTATCACAAAAACAACTTCGGCTTGATATCCTCGTAGGGAATCATGATCCGCCATCATTCCTAATGGTGCTAACAAACTATGACTCAGCAAAACAACCAAAAAAATATGCCACGGCATTGGACCAACTCATCACATTGTTGGCATGCCGCGATGCTCCTGCATCAGACTCACAAGAGTGAAAAAATTATGAAACATTGTTCATTAGATCAGCTACAGTGAAACCCTTGGCTTCCAACTCTGCAGTGCTCATCCAAGTAGAATCCTCTGTTGGTCGCTTCTTCCATTTGACAAATACTCTAGATAATCCTTCTTCCTTGTACTCTTTACCACTTTAGTGTCCAGAATGGCCTCAACTTCTAATGGCTGTGCCATAGGCATCTGCCTCACCCATTGTAGGTCTTCAGTAGGATCTTCACCTTCTGCAAAGGTTCCAGTATCACCTGCTACATAAGGATATAGATCTACAACATTAAATATTGGTGAAATAAACACTCTAGTAGGAATCTCTAACTCATAAGCATTTGCTGAGAATTTTCTGAGTATCCTGCAAGGTCCAATCTTCTTCATCTTCAACTTGTTATACTCTCCCTTTGGAAATTTGTCTCTCTTTAGATATGTTAAGACCAAAACTCCTACTTCATAGTTCTTCTCTCTCCTTTTGGAATCTGTTCTGGCCTTGTAACTGGTATTACTTTGATGTAACATTGCTTTCACTTGCTCCTGTAGTTCACTAATCCTCATTGCAAACTCTTCTCCGTCAGCACTCCTTTTCTCCAATTGACCTAAGTCACAAAGTTCACACACTCCTCTTGGATGCATTCCATATAGAATTTGAAATGGACTCATCCCTGTACTTCTATTTGGTGAATCATTATAGGCAAACTTAGCTTGAGCTAATACTCTATCCCATTGTTTCTGACTCTCTCCAATCAAACTTCTCAACAGGTTCCCCAGACTCCTATTAACTACCTCAATCTGTCCATCAGACTGTGGGTGATAAGCTGAACTGAAGTTCAGTCTGGTACCCAACTTCTTCCACAAGGTCCTCCATAAATGACCTGTGAGCTTCACATCTCTGTCTAATACAAGGCTTCTAGGTAAACCATGTAGCTTCACAAATTCATTCAAAAACAAGTTAGCAATGTGTGTAGCATCACTAGTCTTGTATCATGGAATGAAATGAGCCATCTTAGTGAATATATCAACAACTACGAATATAGAATCATGTCCCCTCTAAGTTCTTGGTAAGCCCAGAATGAAGTCCATACTCACAGAATCCCAAGGCCTAGTTCGAATAGGAAATGGTGTATACAACCCTGTGTTCTGGCTTCTTCTTTTAGCATGTTGGCATACTATGCATCTGCTTACAAACTTCTAAACTTCAGACCTCATCCTTGGCAAAAAAATAGAAATGACCTAATTGTCCAAAGGTTTTATCACTTCCAAAGTGACCTGCCATACCTCCATTGTGTTTTTCCCGTATCAAGTTCTCTCTCATGGAACACTTTGGTATACACAATTTACTGTTTCTAAAGAGTAAACCATCCTGTAGCGTATACTCCATCCATGGCTCTCTGTCCACCTCCACTGGATTCTTACAAGCCCTGTAAGCCTCCTGGAAATCAATGTCAGTCTCATACAAATCCCCTAAATGCTCAAATCCCAAGACTTGGATCTGATTCTCTTGCACAATCAGTAGACTCCTACTTAAGGCATCAACTACTATGTTTGATTGTCCACTTATATGCTTCAACACAAAGGTAAAGCTTTGTAAGAACTTAACCCACTTGACATGTTTCAAGTTCAACTTAGGTTGCTACATAATGTATTGCAATGCATGATTATCAGAATATAACACAAATTCTCTAGGCATTAAATAATGTCTCCAATGCTTCATTGCTTGAACAATAGCATAAAACTCCTTGTCATAAGATGAATACTTCTGCTTTGCATCATTCAGCTTCTCACTGAAATACGCTATAGGCATGTCCTCCTAACTGAGCATAACTCGGATTGCTACTCCCCGGCGTCACACTTTACTTGGAAAGGGTGTTTGAAGTTGAGTAACTTCAATACTGGATGTTCAATGATCTTCTTCTTCAAGAACTGAAAACTCCTTTCAGCCTTTGTTTTCCATTGAAATGGATGTCTATCCTTCTTAATTGTCTCGACAATAGATGCACAAATACCACTGAAATTCTTTATAAATTTCCTATAAAAAATTACCAATCCATGAAAACTTCTTACCTCAAATATGTTCCTAGGTGAAGGCCAATCAATGATTTCTTGCAGCTTTTCTAGATCCATCTTCAACCCATCTCTTGAGATAACAAGACCTAAATATACTAGCTCTGGCTTCATAAATGTACACTTCTTCACATTTACCAACAACTTTTCCCGTTGCAGCCTCTCTAAAACATATCTCAGATGCTTCAGATGATCTTCTTCTATTTGGATGAAAACCAAAATGTCATCAAGATAAACTATCACAAACTTACCTTTGAAATCTCTCAAGACTTCATTCATCAATATCATAAAAGTGTTTGGTGCGAAAATCCAAATGGCATGACCAACCACTCATACAACCCATCATTTGTCTTAAAGGATGTCTTCCACTCATCTCCTTCTTTGATTCTGATTTGATCATATCCACTCTTCAAATATAGTTTTGAAAAGCATGTTTCCCCACTTAGGCAATCCATCATGTCATCCATCCTTGGTAATGGAAACCTATATATGATAGTAATATTGTTAATTGCTCTAGAGTCAATACACATCCTTCACTCACCATCCTTGTTTGGTGTCAGTATTGTTGGTACTGCACATGGACTCGTACTCTTCTAGACCAACCCTTTGTCCAACAATCCTTGGACCTGTCTCCTCACTTCATTCTCTTGAGGTGTCAACCTATACATTGCCTTGTTTGGTAAACTGGCTCTAGAAATAAAATCAATTTGATGGCTTATATCCCTTCTTAGTGGTAACTCATTGGGTAAATAATCCACCACGATATCACTAAACTCACTTAGCATCTCCTGAATCTCCTCAGGTAGATCTGTCGCAATAGTCTTCATTGTCATCGCTCTCGGTTTGCATTCCACGGCATAGTTCAAGTCTTCCTTCTCAGTCTGTTGCAAATATTATTTTCCTGACAACATCAGGACTTCGGGTGTTGACTGTCCTATTGCACTACCTTCTTGTAAAGGGTGAAGTACATGTCTTATCCCATTTTGCCCAAAACTATGACACTTACTCCTACCATCATGAATCACTTTCTTATCAAATTGCCACGGTCTTCCTAACAATATATGACAAACATCCATGGGCATAACATCGCACAGAATCTTGTCCTTATATCGACCTATTTGGAAATCAACTTCACACTGCTCACTTACCAGGATTTGATGTCCTTTATGTAACCAAGATACTTTGTATGGAACATGATGCTTGGTCCTCCTTAAACTCAGCTTCTCTGCCATCTCTGTGGAAACAAGATTGTCAGTGCTCCCACTGTCAATCACCATCTTACAACACTTCACTTGGACTTTACACGTGGTCCTAAATAAATATTTTCTTTGAGCGGGCTCTGCTTGCTCCTTCTCAGGTTTCAACAAGACCTTATTCATCATCAAAGCCTCTCATGTCTCTGGAAAAACTTCTGCCATTGTCAACTGTTCTTGATACTACTCATTATGTGCTACATAGGCTCCTCTCTATCCTACTTCTTCCTTCCCTAGACATTCAAATGATCTATGACCCAACTGGTTGCATTTGTAGCACCTATAGACAGTTCATCTACCTCTTTCTCTACCTCTACCTCCTTGGTAAGGTCCTCTTCTGCTAGAGTCACCTCCTCTACCATGCTTCTCTTGCTGGTTAGAGTTACTGGATTCTCCCCTTTGTGCTCCAAATATTCCTCTTCCAGCTGCTTGTCCTCTTCCAGTTTCCTGTCCTCTTCCTCTGGTTGAAGCTCAACCTCTGTTGAAGCTCTGCTTCCTCGCTATCTTTCCTTCTACCCTTAAGGTACATTGATATGCCTCCTCCATTGTTCTAGGTGATATCATGTTGATCTCTTCTTAGATATCCATACTTAGACCATTGACATATCTAGCATCCTTTTCTGCTGACTCTTCCACATATCCTACCCTTATGTTTACTTTGTAGAACTCTTCAGTGTACTCTCTCACTGTAACAATCTTTGTCTAAGGTTCTGTACCTATCTATACATAATTAACTGGTAATCTTTGGGTAAGAACTTAGCCCTCATCTTTGCTACCATCCTATCCCATCTTTTTATCAATGACTTATTCTTCCTCCTTATTTCTGCTTGCACACTATCCCACCACAAGGATGCATGCCCTTTCAACCTTGTCACAACCAATCTGACTCTCTTGTCTTCTTCAATCTCATCGTACTCAAAGTACTTATCCAGCTCACTCATTCAGTCAATGAGATGCTCAGCAATATGACTTCCATCATAGGTAGACAACTCAGGTTTCGGCTTTGAAGTTGCTTCTAGAATCGATCTGAAATACCTTAGCTTAGGCATTTCCTGCATAGGTGCATCTTCTTCTCTTTGATCTTAATCCTCAAGTTCACTTACATCCCCTTCTTCTGGGTCTCTTCATCTTTCTGTCTCCATGGCTTCCAGACGTGCTCGTAGCTCCCTGATTTCCTCCATAACTTCTACGTTCACCGTTGATCGACCTCTATCATGACCTCTTGCTCTGCCTACGCATGCATCCATCCTCTTGCACTAAGCCTCTGCAATAACAATTCTATTTCACACTGCTACAACTTACCTCACCAAGCCCCTTCTCTGTACTTGGTCTTTTGGCAATGCTGGTCCTCTATCTAGAACCTCTTGAGCACTCTTCTTTTCTCCTTCTAGGCTTCTACTACTACACTTCTCTCTCACATGAGCTCCTCCTCACTCTGAAACCAAAATTGGTGCAGGTGGGATCAACCACAGCCAACCCAACCAATACCTCCAGGATCTGGTGGCTCCTACACTTACCAGGATTACCAAATTTAGCCCTCGACCAAATTCTGCTCTAAAACTACCTCCCCACAATTCTCCTTCTGTAACAGCTTTTACGCAACTCTGTTTTTGCAACAAGATTTCCACATGTAGGTTGCAGGATGCAGGATGACGGATGTCCGACCAACTTTCCAAAGTTGCTCCCTCGCAACTTTCCTTCTGCAATTTTTCTAGTCGTCAGATCTTTGTGGCCTTCTCCACGACCGTCAATCTACTATTTGATGTGTATCTCATAGATCTTTGTAGATCTGTTATCTCCCTCGCAACTTCTGTTGCAGATCTCTCCTGGACCGTCATATCTTCGTCTGTGGACTCAATCCCCACCATTCATTCTCTACAAAACTTGTTAAGGGTAGAAAATCTGCGTGTTGCGCTAATTGATCAAAGAATCGATCAATCCAGCTTGCAATATTCAATATTCATTAGCCTAACACTTCTATGCATGCATTTACGACCTATTTGAACTATTCAAGCAACAATTTAATGCGTGAATCAACAATTTCACAGAAAAATATAGATGTTCAAAAAAACACGGCTCTTCACGAATACATCATTCAAACAGTAAATGCATCTAGACTAATAACATTGCAAACACACAGCTAATCCTTCTATTAAGTAATAGAACAAACACACAACTCGACTCTCCTTCTTCAGTCTTTTCAAAATATTTACAAGTGGAACCAGACGGAGGTATGACCTTCCCTTCTGCGAATTGAAATTCTAACCCTGAATAACAGAACCCCTCACACTTCTCTAACTTTCCTATTTAAGCTAAACTGTTACCTCCCCCACCGAGTGGTCCTGCAACTGAAAACAAACAACTACAACGCATGATGAAACGTCCCTATCAAAAAAACAACTTGCGGCTTGATCTCCTCGCAAGGACTCACGATCCGCCATCATTCCTAACAGTGCTAACAAACTATGACACATCAAAAAAACCAAAAAAATATGCCACAGCATGTGACCAACTCACCACATTGATGGCATTCCACGATGCTCTTGCATCAGAAAGCATTGTATGCATGTATATATTGAAGTAGTTTTGATCCTTAATTTGTTGTAATTTGTTAAAATTAAAATTAAATATTTTTATTTTTATTTTTTAATTAAATATATGAAATTGTCATGATATTTGTTTATTTGTCTTTAACAAATACAATAATATTTTGTAATATTTTGTATTTTAATATTTTTTTTTATAATTATATTTATATTTCAAGGTAAAAGAGATAAAGGGTAAGTCAGTTTAGAAGGTATCACTCCACCATAGACCACCTCATTACTCTCAGGATCAGTGCGGAGGAATATTGCAACAATAAGCTCAATCTCCTTTGTTTCTTTGTGGACTTTACAAAATATTTTGATACAATGCCTAGAAAGCGCTTGTGGAAAATCTTAGAAGAGTTAACGATTCCTTTCAAGTTGAGAACTAGAATGTAATTTCCAAGTTTAAGAACATTGAGGCTTGGCTGGAAGAGATTAATTGTAATATAGGAGTTAAGCAAGGTTATCCCCTCTCTCCTACCCTTTTTGGTATATACATTGATTAGTTAGAAGGTTGTTTAGTAGAGATCAGTTGCACTAGCACAATGTTAGTGGGTATTGTCATCATCCTCCTTGTTTATGCTGATGATATTATTCTTCTGGAATGATGTCCCTCTATTCTTAACAAGCAATTAAGAATTCTCAATGATTTATGCTACGATATGGGCATGGAAGTCAATATAAAAACAAACAAAGTTATGTTGATAAATTATAATAAGGTCATCCACGTTCATTTTTTATATGATAATAACAACTTGGAGGAAGTGTCTTCCTACAAATAACTTGGGTTTGATGTCCATCACAAGCTCAACTAGAACTAAAACATCGAGAAAAGGATTGTTGGAGGGTGGAAAGCTTATTTTGGTCTTGAAAACAATTGTAAGTCATCAAACCATGTGATGTGAGATAAAAATAAATTCTTATTTAAAACTCTCGTTACTCCCATTCTCCTATATGATGGGTGTGAAGTTTGGGGTTGATGGGTGGAGAAGGATTGAGCAAATCTAGAAGCATTTTATAACCCATAAACTTAAAATTAAAAGTAATACACCATATCATATTCTCCTCATTGAAGTGGGTCTTTCCCCCATTAAGAGCATAGGTATGACTAGGTACGTAATGTACAAGAAAACACTAAATAACTTGGAAGGCTAGAGACTTCCAGAAATTTCTTTAAATCCCAATCAAAACCACCTAAGGCTCAAGCAAGGTTGGCATAAAGATGCCATGTCTTGTTTAAATATTAGGGGAGTTGATGAAAATGTGACTTTGAAAAAGGTAGATGACATTAAAAATATTATTACCTCAAAGTTCAAAGAGAAGATGTGGTGTGATGAAAATATAGAGGATAAAAAAATTAAGATAGTACAAGTCATTAAACCAAATCTTGAAGATCAAAATTATTTCTCTGTTTTGGCTAGTGTAAATAAGAAAATCCACATAGCTAAAATAAGAACGAACTCTCATGATATGCTCAGTGAAACAAGGTGTTAGACCTTTCCTAAAACTTCATGGGATGAAAGAATCTGTCATCTTTGTGAGACTATGATCGTTGAGGTTGAAAACCACTTCCATTTAGATTGACCTATTTACACCCGCATAATATCTCAGTTTCAAAATTTTTGTTATACTATGAACTTGCTTAATATTCTATCTCATCAAAATTATAGTGATTTAGAAACTTCCCTCTCCAAGATTTTTTAGCACAAAATAAAACTATAAAGCAAATCAAGTAGTTTGCTTACTTTTCTTTTCTTTATTAAGGTCCAATAAACCAAAATTGGTCTCAGTAGACATTAATTATCATCATATTTTTTTCCCAAGAAAAAAACCTCTTTTGATATTCATAATTGAATTAAAAAAGGAACACATACATCTCATCATGTTCATACTTTTCCAATATTTGGCAGAGATCTTACCTAAAAAACATCTACAATCACTAAGCCCCTTGGTATGTCCATGACAGAAAAAGACCCTAAAAATCTCATAGTTTCTAGCTATTGTAGACATTTTTGAAAGAATAGATGTCAAAAGATAAGCATAACAAGGATGCCCCTTAGCCTGTTCATGACATAAAAAGACCCTAAAATGCTCAGAACTTCTATCAATTGCAAAAAAATCTATAAAAAAAAATAGATATCAATAAATAAGCATAACAAAAAATCAGTCTACGATAGTTGAACCTTCCACCGAGATATTCCCCTCAATCACTTCCCGATAGAAAAACTTGCCAAAAACACAAGAAGTTGCCATTTTTGACAAGTTTCCTGCTTCACTGTTGAAAACTTTGGAAATATGCATGAAGGAAAGGTTAAAAAGAGAATTTTCCATAACCTCAATTCTTTTGCACCAACTCTTCAAATTGATGACTTCTAATTTGAAGGACCCTTTAACACATTCCATTACAACCTTTGAATCTACAAAAATAATCAAGGAATCAATTTCACAATTCTTTGCAAAGAAAAGAATCCCCCAAAGGCCAAGAAGATCAACTCTTGTATTGCTCCCATCATTACCTCCCATCCAAATATTAAAAATGTGTTGCTCATTTAATTTCAGAACCATACCACATCCACATCTCCCTTCCCTCAAAGAACCATCAAAGAAACCTATAGTTGCAAAAGGAGAAAGGAGAGGTTTGTGCAAAACTTTTTGAGAATGGATCCTTTTGTCAGTCACAAATTCTTTAAAAAGAAAAAGGCTCTTTGAAACAACAAGATTGACATTTGGCTTCACATTCTCAAATAAAACCTTATTCCGAGCTTTCCAAATATGCTAGAAAAAATGAAAATTGGAAGAGTTATGAAAGGGGAAATTAAGGTATACCAAGTCTGAAAATTTTCATGCAAAGGACCTTCAACCCAAGCAGAATTCAGATTTAGATCTTCAGTAACAAGATTCCACACTGCTTTGCTAAACCCACATTCAGTAAATAGATGTCTCATCTTCATCTTTGCAAATAGGACAGATCCCTGGACCTTCCCATCTTTTTTTTTAGATTATGCCAAGTTATATAATTATCCCTGAACATTAATTATCATCATCATCATAAATTATTGCGTCGAGAGGCGCTCTACAACCCAGTATGGGGGAGATCTTGTAACGTTACGTAACGTTATTTTTATTAATAAAAATACTTTTTTTAATTATAGGCCAAAATAAATGTCGGCCAAAAAAACAACCTAATATGGGGGAGATGTTGTAATCTTCCTACCTAACAAAACAATAAAAAAGTAAAAATTTAATTATCCGTTAAAAAAAATGTGGGTCATGAAAAAAACACAATATGGGGGATATGTTGTAATGTTTCTACCTAACAAAATAATAAAAAATAAAAATTTGAATTATCCTCAAAAAAATGTTGGCCTTGCACATGGTTGTAAAACCATGTGCATGGTTTTAAACCTATGTGCACATGGTTTTAAAACCATGTGTACATGGTGTGTGCATGGTTTTAAAACCATGTGCAAGACCTTCTAAACAACCCATAGTTTTATTGTACATGGTTTAGGAGGGCCTTGCACATGGTTTTAAAACCATGTGCATGGCCTCCTAAACAACTCATGGTTTTATTCTACATGGTTTAGGAGGGCCTTGCAAATGGTTTTAAGACCATGTGCAAGGCCTCCTAAACAACCCATGGTTGTAGGAGGGCCTTGCATGTGGTTTTAAAACCATGTATGGGGAAATGTTGTAATGTTCGTTCCTAATAAAATAAAAAATAATAATAAATATTATATGTCGACCATAAATAATATTAAATATTAATAATAAAAATATTATATGTGGACCTTCAATAAAAAGATGTGTCTTTTGGTTTGAATCAAATCAATGGATACCTAAGAAGAGATTTGATCCCTCTCGGCGCTTGATAGAGCCTAAGATTTGGATCTACGGTGGTATAATTTTAATTAGATTCATTATTTTATCATTATTATAACCATAAAAATAAAAATAAAATAGATATTTATTATTTTCTTCATCCTCATATTCATAAAAATTTAAACAATTTTTCCAAAAAAAAACCATTTTTTTAATTCTAAATCCAAAATGGCTTTCTTTTTATTATTCCTAACTTTTTGGTTTCATATTCTATATATAATATTCCATGCATTAAAATTGTGAGATAAAGGTGAGGTGCAATTCATTTCATTTTTTTAATTTTAAAGTTAATTTTTAAATGAATATTATATTAATCACAGAAAAATTTTAAGGATTTATGATTTTCTTAAAGTGTAGAAATCTATCTGAATTTTATTATTTTTTAAATTTTAACCATAAAATTTTAAAATTTTAGGCAAAATTTTTCTTAAAAGATTCAAATTTCCAAGAATTTTATATAGTTTCTCGACAACTTTATCGATTTTTAAAATAAATTGGTTTTATCTAATAAAATAAAAGCAAATCGATTTAGGAAAAAAAATAAATAAAAGATTTTTTTAAATAAAAAATTAATCCATAAATTAAATTTTGCGGCTAAAATATATTTATTTTTTAAAAAATCTAATTTTAAAATAATGATCATATTTCTTATAATAATCTCATCTCTTAATTTAACACATATTCTTTATAAATATTTTATTTATAGATATTATTAGTATGCCGAAAGATTACCAATTTTCTCCTCGGTAAAAATCATTGATTTTAAGAATAAATTTCAATAACCAAAATTTCTTTAACTTTAGTAGGTTAACAAAAAGAATCTCTCATTTTTGTGAGACTATGAGAGTTGAGGATGAAAAACGTTTCCTTTTAGATTGTCATATTTACACCTACATAAGATCTTTGTTTCAAAATTTTTGTTACACTAAGAACCTGTTTAATCTTCTGTCTCATCAAAATTATAGAAACTCTCATCTCCAAGCTTTTTGAGCTCAAAATAAAACTCTAAAACAAATCATAAAACTCTAAAACAAATCATGTAATTTCCTTACTTTCATTTTCTTTGTTAAGACCCAATAAACCAAAAATAGTTTCAATAAATCTTAATTAATTATCATCGTCATAAATTATATAATTTAAATTAGATTCATTATACTCATAGATTGTATGATTAAATTTCAATAAACAAAAGGTCTTCAACTTTAGTAGGTAAACAAAAAGGATGTTATCAAGTAGTCTCAAATTATTACATAAAAAGATGCATCCACTCAGCTTTCCACTTATGATGAGAACAGCACAACACTCATAAGGAGATAGTGACGTTTCCGGCGATTTCGGAAGAAGTTACATGTGGTGCACATTAACAAAATTTCACTCCAAACTATAGGCTTCTTGTTATTTGTAGGTATTTATAAAGTTAAAAGGAAGAATCATTATCCCAACCTACTAGAGTTTGCGTATAATTATTGTTAGCAAAAACCACAAGTCCATCGAGAAATTCAAGTCATGAATTACTAAATGCATGTCTCAATCTAAAAGGACATGGCTCATTTGGATGCAACCTACATATAAACAAATCCTCTTTTTAACTAATGATAATAAATTGGAACTACTTTATAGGAAAGTGAAAGCAAAAAAGGAGAATATAAGGTTTAATGCTAAAATCCAATCCTATGAAGAAGGAATATTGTTTACATTTAAATATGAAATTATTTATATGCATTGGACTTAAAAGGAATCACCAACTCACCTCGTTATAATTACTTTAATTAAAGAAGGTAATAGATGTAGGTATTAAGCCAATAATAGTGAGTACATAAATTAAATTGAATATACACATATAAAAACAACCATCATAATAATAATTAAAATATAAAATAAATGAACATAGATTTATCGTAATCTTAATTTCTTAAGCACTCGTAAGTTTGTGGTACTTTAATTTATTATTTAGTTCTCTAAATCTAGAGTTAACATAAATCTATGTTGATAAATTTAACATTTCTCTATAACATATTAAATAGGCAATGATCATATACTTGCATCGTGATGAATTGCTCTGTAGCTGAAATCTTGGCGATGCCTTAGTATTGCTTGAGTTGAGATGGCATCCCCCTCCAAGAAATAATGAAGTCACCTTACGTTCATTAGCGAACTTGCTTGGAAAGCAGAACCATAAGCCCCAACCCTCTCATTTCATTAAAAAATTGTTTGAAATACCAAAAGAATAAATGCATGTAGCCTTAGTGTGTCTTATGGCTTTGGTGCTAGTAGATCAATGGACGAAATATCCATTACTTTTGTGGGAGAGATTTCTACACCTTCCTTTTTGAAAACAAAAGTTGATCGAGATATCATCTCCCAAAGCGTCCCTTATTTCTTCAGCAACAAGGGGATGTACCTCAACAAGTGGACTCCATATTTTAATCTAGAGTTCGATATTCCTACAATTGTGCCAGTCTAGGTGAGATTGTTGCACTTTCTTGTGCATTGTTGGGGAGATGAATCTTTGAACCAAATAGGCAATAAGCCTAGGAAGTACATCAACCAATCCGAGCCAAAAGAAGGGATGTTCACATGTGCTAGAATATGCGTAGAAGTCGATCTAGAAAAATGATTTCCAGAGGCTGTCTGACTAACGCTTTCCAACTAGATATTTCTACAAAATTGGATTATGAGAAATTTCCATTCAAGTGAAATTCTTGTCATGAATACGGGAATTTCACGAATATTTGTCAAAAAAATCTACTTCAGATCACTCGATTCCACCAAAAGAGGATCAATGGCAAGCTGCATAAAAAAAATTTGAGTGCCAAACAAGGAAACATGGGGATTAACTCTATTGTACATCTTTTAGAGCCAATCCCTTAGATTCCCTCATCGTCTTAACCCTCAATGATAATCCCATCAATCACTTCATCTTACTTCACTTCTACCACCCATCCTACATCCTTCGCCATACCTTTTGTTTTGATTCCCCTTGAAATACACTCCTCAGACAATCATTTTGTTGTCCTCTCTAAAGAAAAAACTCTTATCTTTCTTAAACTGTCTCCCCCTCTATTAATCCATCGGGATCGTCCTTTCCTCCTCATGCCCCTTTTCCCTTCTATACCCCCATTGAATCCTTAGAATAAAATCAAGAGGAAAAAGGTGAGATTGACCCCAAAATTCAAGAAACAAATGACCATCCTCCATATCAAATCAGTGAGAAAAATCAAAGAAAAGGGAAAGGAGCACAAACAAGAAAGAAAATATTGCACCAAGCCGAATAAGAAACAAAGGAAGGAAGAACTGAAGAGTAAAAGGCTCAAAGACAAGCATGAAGGAGATCAACAAAGGAAATAAGAGAAAAAATGACCAATAAAAAGAAGCACATGGGTCTACAAACAACATTAGAAAAATCAGTGATCTTAGGAACCAAAATCAAGCCCATTGGAAATTTAGTACCTTCAATCGAAGGAGGTATCAAACTCTAATCCAGTAAATGATGAAAATTTTATCTTGGAACTATTGAGGACTGGGCAGTAAGTTGAAAGAAACAACTCCGAAGAACCTCACTCAAGAAGAGAAATTAGCTATCCTTCTACTCCATGAGACAAAACTTGAGACAATGGAAGTTATTAATGCAAGAAAAATACAATGGAAACAATGTGAAGGACTAGTGGTAGATTCGAGAGGCACCTCCGGAGACCTGAGTACTTTATGGTACAATACAATTTACAATGTGGAAATGCATTTGCAAATGCAACAATGGATCTTGACAAGGCTACGATATCTCACCTCCAGAATAAGGTACACAAAAGAGCTTTCAGGATTTGAAGCAGACACAAATCGCATTTTTGGGGGAGACTTCAATGTGATTTTGAAAAACAAGGAAAATATAGGAGGGAATAGGGTAAGAAATGCATTTATGGGACATATGGAGGACCTAATAGCAATATGATATTTAATTGGCACTAAAATCCTCTTGGGGAAGTATACATGGACCAATAAACGCCTTGGTCTAGGGAGCATAACAGCTAGACCTAATATATTTCATTTTCAAAGCGATCTCCTACTCCATAATATGACATTTAAATCCAAAATCACTCCCTCTACTATATTCAATCATAAGCCAATATCACTTCTCTTTTAGAAGTCCTTTAACTACGGGATACTCCCCTTCTGGTTCAACCCACTCTGAATTCATGATCCACTATCATTAGACATCTTTTCAAAGACTTGGGCCACACCTATCAATGGTTCCCCGTCATATATATGGGAGTAGAATATAAAGGCAACCAAGCTAGCCTTAAAATATTAGGATGAATCCAACTTCAACTCCCCCGCCCCAAGAAAAGATAAAATTCAAATCCAAGTCAAGTTGGGATCTTTACAAGCAAGAATGGAGACTCATGAAGTTACCCTTCAGCTTCAATAAAAATGGAAGGATCTTTGTAATAAATATCAAGATGCAGCCAAACATGAAGAAGAAATGTGGAGATTGAAGACCCGCAGCTTGTGGCTACAAGAAAAGGACGAAAATACATTCTTATTTTATAGAAAGGCTAAGGCAATAATTCATAGGAATAACATAAAATAAATTTAGCTCAATGGTGGGGGCAGTGTACAGGAACAACAAGAGATAAAAGAGGCATTTAAAAGGAAATTTGAGGAGTTGTACACCAAACAAAATCGAGATATGTTGTTGGAACACTTAGTCATAAAGGGATCAAGCAATAGGGAACTTATATCTCATTTTCCATGTATCGGTATCTAGACCTCTTTTAGATGCATCGGAATTTCAATATCCCTTGGCTCTCTAGGAACATAAATATGGAAAGACATCATCCGAAATATCAAAACAAGTTCAGTCAATAGGTATCTTGTTGACTCAATGCACATGGGTGAATTGTCCTTATAAATTCTATCCACGCATCTTTACCAGTATACCAATTCTCAACAATTCTAGATCTGAAAGGAATTATGATATAAATAGACAAATATTAGTTTTTCTAATCTAATTGAAATTGATTAGGATCCTTATCTAAAAGAATAACAAGCACAATAAGATGCGTAACATAGGGAAGATACACAATACACAAATATTTTTCTCATGGAAACCATAAAGGAGAAAACCTCATAAAACTCCTCAGAATAGCTCCATCACTAAGACAATATCACAAGATGGAAAAACCCAAGTATAAGAAGTCTTATGCAACTCTCTCTCTCCTCGTTAACCTTCTAGCTCTCCTCATGTGAACTTGAGTGACTCAGTGTGTGTATAAATGAGGGAGGGTGCCTCCCTATTTATACCCCTCATGTGACTGACCTTACAACTTTACTGGGCCGAATTCTTACCCTAACTGAGCTGACTTCTCCTAGAACGACCTAAAAATACATTAAATTATATTTTTTCTTGGAGACTACTTCCCTGAATTACAACAGAGGGTTTACCTCAATGACCATAGACAATAATGACATCTCGAAAGGAGGGAAACACGTTTCCAATGGGAGTACAATAATATACATCAAAATATCTTCTAAAGTTACAATTACAACAACACTCCCTCTTAACTAGGAATTTATTCTCTTGCCACGGTCATCAACACATCTGGTCACATCATCATTGCTTAATCATCAACGTTGATGTTTTCTTATTTCTCATCTTGTTGAACATTGAATAGTGACATTTGTCCATCTATTCGTCATAGGAAGTTTCTACAGAGCCAACCCTATTTCATGTTGGGTGTAGGCCTAGTCCTCATCTAGGTCTTCATCATATCCACGAACAATCCATCGCGAAGGTACAAACCAAGACCATTCATTACATTTCCACTACAATCACCTGTGTCTTTTATTGTCATCTTGTCATATCAAAATCATCTCGTCGTATATGTATCATCTTGTCATTGTACATGGAGCAAAGTTTAGATGCATATAACTGACTACCTACATTCTACCAACATAGGACCACACCATGACTCATTACGTCACCAAGACAACCTGTGTCTACCACTATGCAAGAATCGCCTAGGAGCACACCAAGTGCATTCTATCTCTCCACAGTCAACCTGCATTCTATAAACATAGGAGCACACCATGACTCAATATGTCACCAAGACAACTTATGTCTACCACTATGTGAGAACCACTTAGGTGCACACCAAGTTCCTTGTGACCTCTCATCATCTCCAACATGGGACCACATAACGACTGATTACATCCAAGGGAAACCTACACACCATGTCAGGGATGATTACATCCAAGGATAACCTCAAGGACTTATTACATCTAAGGAAAACTTGCGTACCACGCCAGAACAGATTACATCCAAAGATAACCTTCCGAGACTCATTACAACTAAGGAAAACATGCGTACCATGCCATGACTGATTACATCCAAAGACAACCTGACAGGACTGATTACGTCTTGGGACAATGTACATACTATGCCGAGACTAATTACATTCAAGGATAACATGTATACCTTCCCATGTGAGATCTTGTACTCATGCATTTGCTTCGTCCAGTCTTCTCATCATCTCCAGCACAGGAGTACGCTAGGACTCATTACGCCACCAAGACAACCTGCGTCTCCAACCAAGCGAGAACTCGTCACTCCCTCTTTCTAGGGACCTCGATCTGGAGAACATCAAGTATCTCTCTGAAGTATTCAAACTTCACTCTATCTAGAATCTTGTTCAACACATCCGCTATCTACTCATCCATCTACATGTACTAGAGATTCACTGCTCCTCTCTGCACCATATCTTGGATATAGTGATACTTGATCTCTATGTGCTTCGACTTGTCATGGAACCGTCAAATTCTCTGAAAAATTCACATAACTTTAGTTGTCAAAAAAGATACAAGTCGCCGCTAACTAGAGATCAAACAAATCAGACAGTAGCTTCTAAAACCATACTACTTCACAACTAGTTGAACAAGCTACAACATATTCTACTTCGGTTGTACTCAGTTCCACACATGATTGCTTCCTACTAAACCAAGAGATCATATCAGATCCCAAAATGAAGAAACATCCTGAAGTTCTCTTCCTATCAGTGGTGTTTCCTTCCGAATATGAATCAACATAACCGTGCAGGTTAATCTTTTGATTCACATCATATTGTACCCTTGAAGTACCTCAATACATGATTTGCAGCTGTCACGTCCCCTCCCCTCATCTCCTTGATGGAGAGGATGCGACTAAGCTACCAGTACTGTCAAACATGAAATCTATCCCCATAACAAATAAAATAAAATTCCTTGAACATAAAATCCAAATGCATATGTATAATTCATTAAACAGTGGAAGAAAATACATTCATTCACATTCAAGCATTCAACATGTTCATGATAATTTACAAAACAAATACAGTTGCAGAGTTAAATACAATAAATACTTATCATGAAAAGGGGTTCTCCCGCAACTAGCTATGTCGCTGCAACATTCCACCCAACCATAGGCCAGTGTGCTCATAAATATCTCAGCACCACTGCCACCCCTGAGCTAGGCATGATTTCCACAAGGAACTAGGTAACAAGAAACTTACACACAACAAGACCATACACCCATAGTCAAGCCAACACCTAGTTGGACTTATCAGACTACCCAACCAAACAAACACCTAGTTGGGTTAATAGGCTGCAGGTTTACCAAGCCAACACACATCAAACACATTCAACAAAACTAATAGTTGGGTTTATCATGCTAGTAAGGCAATGGATAGGTAGAACTGTTGGGCTAGTGAGCTCAACCCTAGAGCTAAGGATACCTACACTAGATCTGGCTTGGTCTCCATGTCTCCACCCCACCCTACATAAGGAATTATTCCTTTATCTGTTTACCTAGTCCCTCGGTCCATACCTTCCCTCTAGTGTTCATGCCGATGTGTAGGTCAGATTTACCAGCCCCTTCGATCCTTTTTGTGTGGTTCCTCTTTTACTAGGCTTATCATCCAAATCTGGCCCTACTCCACCTTAAGCCTTCAACCCAAAATAGGGATGCACTACACAACATTCCACAAGGAAAAACACATCCCACGGGCTTCACTCTGTAACACAGATAAAATCACTATGGAACCACTTATCCGCGGCTTAGGAGATTAAGACAAATTGCCCTGATCAACAGATCATATCACCCATAAACCAAATAATAGTTGGGTTTCTTGGGCTTACTCATCCAAGCCAACATTCACAATCAGAACCAGCCAAGGGTTACACAACACCTCAAGCCATAGGAAAACATAGCAACCCACACTGTAACTTAGTAAAGCAAGCTCCTCTGTGTACACAAGGAAAACACTGTAACCGAGGATTTTCACGAAGGGAAAGACACCAACGCTGGGAACCCATGAATAACCAATATGTATTGTAAAATCGATTGATCTCCACTGCTCCTTCGCTTAACAAAAGCAACTAGCTTCTCTGTCAGGGATAGTGACCAAAATGACGAACATTGACCAACAGTTTGAAATTCACAGGAAAAAACCATGGTTCTACAATAGCGTAAACACATAGCGCGCAAGAGTAGTGTGGAGAGATTGAAATCAATGGAATGAACAACGAAGGAATGGTCCCCCCCCCGGAATGAATGAGCGTGAGAAAAACCCCCCAAAATGTGATCCTCCACTGATAAACAGGGTACACATCACGTGCTTTCTTCCTACAAAAGAAAAAGTGTGGATACCCTAGGTTGAAGGCCTGCGTAAAAAGCAGTCTCTGATGCTTTGCGTTGCCCCAGGCATTAACTGCCTCATCCAATTTCTAGAAGGAATCAATGATTGAGGACAAAGGACAAAAAGGGTAGTTGAAGGTTCATGGGTTTCCCCATTGACATATGGTCACACCGTACTGGCTCAGGAGTTTGACTAACTCCCCTCCCTATCCCTTGTGGAATCATGTCCCCATCTCTTTAACATTTGTAGTCCCATATCTAGTTTTGGTTTTATATTAATTTGTACATTTACATGATATATCAAAATATATCTACTATACTTGACTTAGCAGTATCACCATAGGTATCAGCCTCGATCACCGATACACAAAACATTCATCAATGACAGTGCCTTGGCCTTGAGCTCCATGCCATGATCTCAATACAATATTTACACTATGTACAATTAAATACCAAGGGGTAAAAAATGGGGTATTACAATCCCCTCCCCCTTACAACAACAATTTTCTTAGTGCTTTATAAAATTTTAACAAAAATGCTACATTGGCACCGCCCTCGGTGTTCTGCAAATTTGAACAAAATGGATGTCTGAATAGCATGGCACCCTCCAGCTCCCATGTAGCCTCATCAGGACCATGGTGCTCCTTTGCACCTTTACCTATCCAATGGTACAATCTGGAACTTCTCCTCGGTTCCACTTCGTGGTTGTCTTGCATACGAACTCCTCCAAGTCCTTGATTTCATGCATCAAAACACACCACATAATCTTTTTCTGGGTCTTGAAGAATCCTTCTCCTCATCTTGGAACATTTCCAATCTCTTTGGAAACCAACAATATCTATGTTCAATCCTTAAGCAATGAGTCAATTCCCATGTTAGTATTCATAAGATTTTCCAAAATCATATATGAATCACATGCACATGTATATCGACATAAAATCTACAAGAAGTTTCCAAGTGAACCAAATACTTATCTGCATAAGTATCTTCTTTTAGCTTACGCAGGTATCTGACTTGACTTTATATAACCATGGCACTCACAACCTTGCCCCACCCTACACCTCGGTGTGCATTAAAAGGTAGCCCAATTTTTGCAAGACTCGGATCACCTGAAAATACCTCTCAATCGAGGTCTGACAGCTCTGTTCTTGAGCCCAACACCTCCTCTAGGTGATCACGAAGCTCAGGTGCTTCCTTTCCAGACACCACAATGAATTAACTCACATTTCAGATTCATTCCTATAGGATGCAATCTATAACAAGATTTTCAAAACCATGGCTACATCATATTCTCATGTATATTTACAAAAGATCAACAACAGCAAAATTTTGATAAGTAAACCAAATACTTATCTGTATAGCATCTATCAACTGAGATCTGGTCAGCCCCACTTTAAATCCTAACACCTCCTTAGGTGCTCAATGGAAGCTCTAGCTCAATGGCATAGCACCTCTTCTAGTGCTCACCAATGCTCAGGCTCTCATTAGAGGAATTTTGGGGTCTAAAATGGGCCTCCTAAGAAAAATAATAAAATAATAGTTAAAATAATAAAATAATAGTTAAAATAATAAAATAATACTTATTATTTTTGGAGGAAGAATGAAAAAAACTACTTTTTGTGTTCGTATTTTCGACATATCTCCCTATGTATTTACTCAAATTTTGAGTGGGAGAGCTCATTGGATGTAGAATTTAATTCCGCATCCAACGAGTACCCACACTGCATACTTTTGACGGACCCCACTACCCCAAAAACAAGAAATACCTGAAAAAACGTGATGATGATGTCATCATCACATTTTTTCAGGTATTTCTTATTTTTGGGGTAGCAGGGTCCATCAAAAGTATGCAGTGTGGGTACTTGTTGGATGCGAAATTAAATTCCACATCCAACGAGCTCTCTTGCTTGAAATTTGAGTAAAAAGACATGGAGATATGTCGAAAATACGAACAAAAAAAATAGTTTTCTTTTATGACAAATATGTCAATTCAACCATTATGGTTCACTCATTTTATTGAAATTCTATTGGTTCTTGAATTCCAACTCACAAAATTTGTTGTTGGCACGTTTTCTTATAAGGCCCATTTTAGACCCCAAATTTCCTCTAATGTCCTTTCCAGGCACCATAACAGATTAATTCACATGTCAGATTCATTTTTCACAGGATTCATTTCTTAACAAGATTTTCAAAATCTTAGCTGAATCATTATGCAAATGTGTAATTACATAAAATCAACTAGTATTTTCCAAGTAATCCAATACTTATCTATGTAACATCTCTCAACCAAGATCTGTTCATCCCCACTTCAGAGCCTAACACCTCCTTGGGTGCTTAATGACATCTCTAGCTTAAGGGCTTAGCACCTCCTCCAAGTTCTTACCAATGCTCAGGCGCTTCCTCTCCAGACACCATAATACCTAGGGTTTATTCTCTTCATGGCCCCCCCACTCTCATGACAGTCCCCTTACGGTGTGAATGGGTGTGGAAGGAAGTTTAACTAGATGTATTACACCCTCGGTGTCCCCAGTGATGCATATTGGTGCCTAGCTGGTAGGGGGGAGAAGCTATGTACCCAAGTACATCCTTCCAGAGGAGCCATGTACCCCAAGTACATATTTTCATTATCTCACTTGCGTTACATACAACCATGCAGTTCACATCATATGTCATCTTAAAATTTCAATCATAGGTTTTCAAACCTATTCCAAACACAACCCTCAGAGAAGTTATGTACCTAGGTGCATCCTTCGAAGGGGCCATGTATCCCAAGTACATGCTTTCGGGGAGTTATGTATCCCAAACACATCCTTCCAAGAAGCTATGTACTCCAAGGGCGTATTTTCATCATCTCACCTGCGTTACATACAAGTATGTTGTTTACATGAGATGTCATCATAAAATTTTAATCATAGTGTCATAACCCCAAAATTTCACAAACATTTAAATTTTTTAAGATAACATAAAATGTTTGAAAACGCAGTTTACTAACTGCTAGTGATTAGCAGAAAATGAAACAATCTAACAAATAGTATTAATTAGTTTCATATCATGATAACTAATACAACTTCCATTTTCGTAATGTAAAAAAGATAGATCTGCATTCAGATTTCTTTCAGCTTTACTAACAAGTTTACTTTTTGGCAAGTAGGTGAAATCTATCTTTGAGAAAAACTTGGGTTCACTTAGCTTTATGCTAACGCAGATGGACTGCTGATTCTTACAGGTTCAACAGGTAACGATCGATCAAGTAGAAGTTTAATTCATAAGTAGCAAGAAGTAATTCTGTTTGCATGTTAATATGCTAGTAAATAAACTGATTATTATCAAGCGAGCTCTGATGAGGTAAAGTACTTTGTCCTCTATAGTTTTTGTTTTCAAAACAATATTCAAAGTATAAATATAAAGATCGTTATCTTTATCCCATTTAGCAAAGCAAGAGATATTTACAGTGAGCTTAGAGCTCATGTTCTTTGTTTTACTTTTACTTCTATTTTATCATGCTTATAACGTTAATGTTGCATTTAACTGTACGGTCTTTTATTCATGGAAGTATTCCTGTCAATTTCGAAGGTAAAGGTGTTCAATAGAATGCATGTTTCTATCTCGTCTCTATCTTACTAGCCATGGAAATTATTAAGCTGTTGTTTGCATGTGAAGATGCTAATCATCGAGTTTTGAACTTTAGCATTTGAATCATTGCTTTGATGCATGTATTATTGTAACTATATACATTACCATATCATTTTATAATGTACCAATCTGATTGCCACTTGCATCCTGTGGAGATCTTACTACCTAGTAATTTCTATAATTACAAACCTTGTGCATGGTTTACTCCATAAATAAAACTACTATTGTCATGTTGCCTCACTGATAATAAGTTGTAGTTGATAATATTTACTATAGTAGATTACATTACTTAGAACTTCTAATCTAAGGTATTCATCAAGTGAGGCAATATGACAAAGATTCTTATGCTACACTAGAACCAAGTATACATAAACAATCATAAACTGTTTTGTAAAATAGTGATAGGAATCATTATTATTGTCATTAATAAGTTGATCCTACAAAACACTAATGTAAAAGCTTACATTAAAGTTAACCCTGTGATTGTTTGCTTGATATGGTTAAATACTTTTGCTCCATAGTCCAACGATGAATATAAGTTATTAGCAATTGTAACTAATCTTAACCGCCGATTGCAAATGATATGGTTGTAACTAATTTTAAGTTGATTGTAAAGTAAACATACAATTCATTAATTTTGAAATGTTATACTATGGTCGAATTGGTATTGTTTTTCAATGGCAAGGTCTCACCATCCTTACTCTATAGTCAACGTTATATATATCATTGTTAATGATTGACACAAACCTCGACCCCAACGATTACATAGTTCATTTGTTGATTATTGCAATAATGAAATAAATAATTTGGAATGCAGGTTTACTATAGTCTAGACCCATGTGTGGTTAAAAGAAATGGAGACCACGTGGTTTGTTCTTGTCCATGCACTGATGATTTAAAAGATTGGAAACCCTATTCACCGGTCATTTGCCTCCAAGGGTTTCGCTGGCCTGCGGGCTGCTTTGTGTATTTTTTTTCTTCGCGGCCATGAGAGGCTGGTCCTCTGTTTGCTTGCTCCATGGCTTGTATTTGTTGTTGCTGTAGTTTCATTTTTTCATTCCTCAGCTCTAGAACTTCGTTGTTGTACCCTTACTACATGAGTGGTTACTTGTTTATGTGTTTGGTTCTCGGCCTGTCCATAGATTTCAGTTCTAGTCCTTTCTTGGCTTGTCACGGTGTGGTGAAACTTCAGCTCGTTGACATTGTATCCACCCAGGTCGGTGTAGGGGTTGACTCTCCTCTGTGTACATTGCTAAGCTGGTGACAGCTTCTTCGTTGCTCGAATCCTCTTCTTGTTCACAGGTAAGACCACTCAATCCCTTATCACGACAATTTCTTGTTAAGTTATTAATACGTTTTAGGGTTTTTAACTTAGAACTATGCATTGTTCTAACTCTCTGTAAATGTGCTCTTTACAGGAACTAAGACAACTTGAAACTTCAGTGAAGAGGAACAACAATGGTCAGCTCCCGTGGACTCATGGCCCCAACCGGTAAGCCCTGTTTTCAACTGGGTTTTTACCCTACTTGCAATGAGGATTGTGGAAGGAGAAATAAACAGTGCTTGGAAGCCTGTTTTGGTTTCTCGTTAGTTAGGAGATTTAATATAATGTTCCTTTCCAGTTTTAAGTGCAGACCCAAGCTATTATGCTGGGTAAAACTAGCCTTTGAGCAGTGACATGTATTTGGTTTTTAAGTTAGAATTCAACCTTATGGCTTGACAATGTATTACAGTTGGTTTTATAAATAAAGATTTTATTTATCTTGAGCTCTGTCTTGTGATTGTTATGATTTCATTAACCTATAAATAATGTTATTGTAAAAAAGGTTTTTATTTCCTTCTTCTACTGACAGTGAAGAAATTTACTGTTTATGCTACGTTTATAAATATTAATGTTAATATAAAGACTGTGGAACAGTCGTAATGTAAATTTATAAATTTTATTCTTATCAGTAAGTAAATAATTGTTAGGGTTTACTGGAAGTGAAACCCTTGTATAAGTGTATTCTTAAATTAATTATTATATGAGCACAGTTTCTTGTTTGATTCTATTTCACTTGTACATGTGTATTGATGTTTATTAACCTATTTAAGAAGTATTTAAAATAAATGAGTTTATAAATATATTATAAAGTTTTAGGGACAAGACTGTAATCAGTCTAGCTTAAAGTCTTCTTGTTTAATTTATTTACACAGTTATCAATGTATATGGTTAAAACTTATATAAATCAATTTATAGAAAGATAAATGAAAAGTTAGGGTTTCGACCCCCAGGTTTATCTTGCATAGGTTATAAGCCTGTTTATTAAATATAAAATAGTTTCTAATAGGAAAATCTTATTTTTATTTTATTTAATGTTTACATCTATATTTTTTTTGTTTCTATTCTGTAAATTATAGTTATTCAGAACTCTGTAAAGAATAGATGGTTAACCTTGGAACTCTGTTTATTTTTCACAAAATAAGGGTTTATATAGATAACCCTAATCTGGTTTATTTTTAAGTAATGGTTTAGAATTTAGTAATTATTTTATAAGATATAATGTGTGGTTAATAACTGTTATCTTCTATAACTTCTATTTGTATCAGTATACTTTTACTGTAACTCTAGTGTAGTTACTATTTCTTTTCCTGCATTTTATTTAGTTATACTAAGTAAAAACAGCAAACACAAATGAACCATAACACTGTTTTTCCTAATATTTAAAATATTGAAATAAATTTACTCTGCTATCTACAAATACAAGATTCTATCTGCTATTTTCATTCTCTTCAGAATTCTTTCATCTACCTAAAACATTCTAATTGTGCTAGAGTACGACCTGGTTTCCAGGTGGGGAAAAACACAGTGTAGAAATTTATCTTCAATCTATTTCATTAATTATGTAAACCACTATCATTTCTATAACAATCTAATAAGAATACTAAATCTAGCATTTCATCAACTCTGAACTTATAACATTCACATAGCAGTCAAACTAAGATTTATTTAACTAACACAGTAAAATAAAATAACATAGAACCTGTTGAGGACAGACAACAACAGCTTTAGGAGGTCATTCCTCCCTACCAATCTCCTAGAGAGAGCTCAAACAATGCTTCCTCAGGACCCCCAAGCCTGTTCCTGGTCTTCTTGGCTGAGAACTGGTGGAGAATGCAAATAGTAGAACCCTCTGTCAACTGACTAGTTCAATACCTCAGTAAAACACTCTACTCTCATCAGTATAATCTTCAGCTTAAAAGCTGCACTAGATCAATCAGCATTTATCCCCTCAAACACTTTCCAAATTTCCCTTCCATTGAATTTCTCTGAAGTACATTCATTCAACCTGAATGATCACTTCTCTAGAATGAGCATCCTCAGCTCTCTTCAATGGGAATTTTTATAAAGATTGCCTAGGTCTTTTGGGTCAGTTTTCATTAATTGAGCCACCTTCTCTTATTCCACTTTCTTGGGGAATCATGATCACAAATGTAGGGATGTTGCCACCTGCAATAGTTGGAAGTGGTTTGAGGATGCTACCACATGTCAGTTTGCTCTCCACCCAGTCTCCTCCACCAATTTGACTAGTAAACACTCTTTTAACAGCTCTCCTAAGCTGTTGTCTCCTCCTTTATTTATTTATAAATAAAATATTCAGAATTTACATTAAATATCCTTGACCCTACTGAGTCATCAATTACAACTTAGCATAAAATTTTAAGATATTGTCCTCAAATAATATAAAATTGTTTTTTGCAAAATTGGGGTATGTGACATACACACCCCCTTAAATTATAACATTGTCCTCGATGTTATTTATTCTTCATCCTCAGAATTCCCCTGGAACAGAATTGGATATGCATCCCGCATATTACTTTCCAATTCCCAGGTGGCTTGCTCTGGACTAAGGTGCTTCCATTGCACCTTCACCTGACCAATGGTGCGGTTCCAAAGTGTGATCTCCCTCCGCCCGAGGATACAGTCCGGTTCCACCAGAAAATATCCTTCTGGTTCCACCTGTACATCGTTCCAGTTAACAACATGAATAGCATCATGAACATATTTCTTTAATATAGAAATGTGAAAAACATTATGAACTCTTAAATTCGGTGCTAATGCTAATTGATAAGGTACCTGTCCAATCCTAGACAGTATTTCAAATGGACCGCAGTAACAAGGTGCTATTTTGGCACAACTACCCAACCTAAGAGAGCTCTTTTTGGGTCTCACCTTGACGAACACATGTTCACCTACCTGAAACTCCTTTGGAGTTCTTTTAAGGTCCGCTTGACTTTTTTGTCAATCTTGCGCAATTTTCAGATTACCTTGTACTTGATTTACAATTTCTTCCATTTCTTTCAATAGTTCAGGACCTAATACTAATCTGTCCGCCGGATTACTCCAAGAGATAAGAGTGTTACACTTCCTTCCATACAAGATTTCAAAAGGACTAAATCTAGCTGAAGCTTGATAATTATTATTATAAGCAAATTCCACCAGATGCAAATAATCCTCCCATTTACCTAGCTAATACTTTACATACATTCTTAGTAAATCTTCCAGTACTTGGTTTACTCTTTCAGTCTATCCATCAGTTTGAGGATGGAACAAAGTACTAAAATTTAGTGTAGTATTTAATCCTTTAAACAGAGATTTCCAAAAGTTACCTGTAAATTTAGGGTCTCTATCTGAGATTATAACTTTCAACATCCCATGCAGTCGAAAAATTTTCTTTAGAAAGATATCAGCTATGTTTGCAACTTTATACATAGTTTTAACAGGTATAAAGTGAGCTGCTTTACTCAATTTGTCAACTACTACCATTATAGAATCATTTAAATTCTGATTTTTAGGCAGTCCATTAACAAAATCAAGACTAATTATCTCCCATTTCCAGCTAGGAATAGGCAATGGCTGAAGTAATCCAGCTGGGTGTTGATGTTCATTTTTTACCTACTGACATTCAAAACACCTAGCGATATATTCTGCCAGTTCAGTCTTCATGTTTGGCCAAAAATATTCTTTTCTTAACATAGTTATAGTCTTCTGATAACCTGGATGGCCTGATTATGGAGTTTTATGGATTTCATCTAAAATTAATAACTTAACTTTAGGTACATTTGGTACATACAATCTGCCTTTATACAGTAAAAATCCTTTATCATTCAAGATGTACCCTTTACTTAAACTTTATGTTGGATTTTCTTTCGTTTTTGCTTGTAAATTTTGGTAAATTTCATCTTGTTCTAACCCTACTTTAAGCTATTCTTCCAGATCTGTTGTATAAGCGCTGATAACTGCTGCAAAGTTCAGTCGTGCATTTCTACTTAATGCATCAACAACTTTATTTTATTTCCCTTTAATGTGCTGAAATTCAAAATCATACTCACTTAGAAAAGCTAGCCACCTAGTTTGTCTAGCATTCAGATTAGGCTGATCTAAAAGATATTTTAGTCCTTTATTATCGGTCATTAGAATAAATTTTCTTCTAATTAAATGATGATGCCACATCTTTAGAGCATGTATAGCAACAACTAATTCCAAATCATAATTCGCATAATTCGTTTCATGAATTTTTATTTTCCTAGATTCATAAGTGATAACATGCCCTTCTTGAGTCATTACTCCGCCTAAACCATCATTGCAGGCATCAATACAAACTATGAAATCTTTATTTGGATCAGGTATTCTTAAAATAGGTGCGCTGATTAATAAAAATTTTAACTTTTTAAAACTATCCTCACACTTCTGATTCCAATCAAATTTCTTTCCCTTCTTCTGCAAAGAAGTTATCAGATTTGGAATTCTCGAAAAACCTTCAACGAACCTTCGGTAATAACCGGTAATTCCCATGAAGGACCGAACATCAGTTAAATATAGGAATTGGCCACTCTTCAATCGCCTTTATCTTTTTGGGATCCACCGAAATTCCTTCCTTAGTCACCACATGTCCTAAGTACTGGATTTTATCCTTAAAGAAATCACATTTACTAAACTTTGCAAAGAGTTGATGATTTCGTAACTCTTGCAAAACAATTTTTAAGTGTTCCTTATGTTAACACATCTATTTAGCAGGGGGATGAAAAGACCATGATGAACTAGAAATAATAGTTGCTTGTTGAATCTTGGTTACAAGTTATATTATAAGAGTAGGATGGTAGGAAAAAACGATCAAGTTATCAAAAGATCCTACGATGCGAGGTGGAAGGGAGAAAATCTACGGCTTATATTATCTCTGCTCTTCAAAAGATGCGAGCGGGATAAGCATAGGCGGGTGGTTAAGGTAATATATGGATCAACGGTCATTGATCCATCTGGATGAGATCCATAGCCCGTATGAGTTCCGCTTTATGAACATGCGCGATGGTTAAAACAACAGAGCCTAGCGGAATTGGATACGTGCCACCCAATCTGACGGCTAGCAAATAAACATCGATCACATCGATGGTCGTAAACGATTCCGGAACATAAACTTACGCGAGAGATAAGATCGGGAATCCCAGTGGAATTGGATACGCGCCATCTAATCTAACGGCGGAGAAATAAAGTTGATCACATCGACGGCTGGGGATACCTCCGGAGCAAAGACTTGCATGGTGGTTACGACCAAGACGCTCGGTGGAATGGGGTATGTGGCACTTAATCCAAAGGTTGGAAATTAAAGATGAATGAGATCAACGGTTTCAAATGGGTCCAGAGTGTGGAAGCGCACGACGGATAAAGGTAGAGGGTGGTCGCGGATTATAAACTGTTTTCCACGTGGCAAATCATGGCATACTCCGAAGGCTAAAGTGGTTTCGTGCAAACCGTCAAAGGAATGCTCCGGAGTGGGGTCTTATAAAAGGAATTTGACTTGTCCCGTGGATTTTTTGTTGGCTCCGAACGGGTGAAAGAGACATGGGGATTTGTCAACCTTCAACCATCATTTTCAAACACACTGCTGCAGTTAACAGGTAAGGCTTGAAACACCCATAATTCGTCAGTTTAATTGCCATTTATCACTGAATTATGGGCCAGGAGAAAGAATTGCAAGGGTCTGGGTGTGTTATTGACGACAGAGAGGATTATTTGGTCGACAGAGACAGGGGCGTATGTGACCCCTTCCTATCTATAGGAAGCGTGTCCATCAGTAAAGAAAGATTGTGGTATTACAATTCACAAGGAAATGATATATTGAATGTATGTAAATCTTTTCTGTATTACTTCGCCCTCGAACAAACCCTTCATTTCCCAGAATTTGCAGAATGGTGTGCTGTTAACTACTCCCCTTCTCAGAGAATTGTCGTGAGTCAGTCCACGTCCCGAATACTTTGTAAAGTTAATGCCATCGTCATACGTGAGAACCTCAATTTGCCTGAAAATTACCCCGACAACCGTGAGTCAGTGAATGAGTTGGTCCTTGCTGAATTTTACAAGAAGTGTGAAACTGAAATTCGTTGCCAATTTCTGTCTAGTATTCTGAAAGAAGGTCAATCTTTAGATGGTTTTTTCTTGCCTTACCCTATGCATATTTTTAAAAATGAAGTCCAATTGGTAGTATCTCTTGTCTGTCAAATATTGGGTCTTGATGATGATTGTCGCGTGGGCGAAGTCATTCTTGGTTTTTTATTGAAAATAAGTTCCTTAGGCTCTGAATCTCAGTCAATTCCTGTGTTTAGTCTAGATGAGTACCTGGCTGACACAATCCATCTTCAGTTGAGTGAGTTTCCAAAGGTTCGGTTCTTTAGATTTCAGACCTACTTGTTCAACATGCTGTTATGTTCCAATGTCACTGAGCTGCAGTTTTTGAATACTATCTGTTCTTCTGATTTTCCCAAGAAAATCAACATGTTCGAATTTGCTAATTCGATTATGTCTGAAGTGTATAAAATGTTGTTTGATGAAGAATTTCCCCGTGTTTTGGACAAGATGAAATGTTTGATGCAGCCTTCACCCGAAGACCGAATTTAAGATTGGTTCATGCATAAAGACTCCACTGTGTTAAGGGTATATGGATTTATCGGGCAGCCTTATAAGCTACCTACTTTCCTCACCCCGAGGATTTTTGCTTTAGAATTCATGAGACAAAGGTTGCAGTCTGAAGAAGAACATTTTGAAGATTTTAAAAAGTCTTCAAATATTAAATTTCCCCTCAAAGTCGGCTCTTTCATTTTCAAAAGTAAAGGTGCTTTAGTGTTCATAGAGAAATTGCTGGAGAATATGGATTTCCAAAAGGAGCCAAAGATAAATTATGATCCACACCATGTAATCTCCTTGAGGAAGAAGGCCAACAAGAACAAACCGTTTGATCACCAGTTTATTGAAGGTCTGGCTGAAATAGCCAATATGTTGTAGTTTACCGAGATTTCAAGGTTTGATGCAGATGCACATACTGTACCTGTCACAGCATCCCAAACAATAGAGGGTACTAGTATTATGGTTAAGAGAAGTCTATCTGAAATCGAAAGTATGGAAATTGATGAAGATGGATCACATAAAAAGGCAAAGTTGTTTCAAGGTGGTGAAATTTTAAATGAAGAAATTTCTGATGGTTTCAAAAAGGTTGCTCTAGTTCCAATGAAGGCTGTGCAAATAAACCAGTTCTCTTTTAAAAGTGTGGATGGTTCATATTTAAGCCCGGTCTTTAAGTCAAAGGAGAAACTCAAAGCCAGTTATATGGAAAAAAAAAAGCAGTCTCTGGAAGAGATGAGAAATTTGCTTCCTCGAGTAAGAAATTTATACAGTCCAAAAACATCTCTGATTTCTGCCAGAGATGCTGAAAGAAATACGTTCAAGTTAGCCATGGTAAACGACAAAAAGATGTCAGAGATGGAGATCCGATTGGATAAGATCAGTATACCGGATAAGATACAACTTCACAAACAAACCAGTGATATCATTTATTCAGACTTGTTACAAGCTATGGTAAAGATAAATAAATTACAAATTTTGACAGATAAGTTAGAGATTCAATTGAAACACGAAAGAGTAAAAAATAAGGCGAATGCCATCCAGATTAAGAAGCTACAAACAGATATTGTCAGTACAGATAACACCCAAGCAGTTAGAAGAATGCTGGAGAAAAAGGACAATGCACTCCAAGTTTTAAAGAAAAATCTGAAAATCCCAGGTACTGAACATGTTCAGTCTTCTGAATTATTGGCTCTCCAAGAAGAGAAAGATAAGGTCCATCAAGAGATGATGGAATATAAAGGGAGAGCTGTTGAGTTGCAGGAAGAAAAACACAGGTGGGAGGCCAAACGGAATGAACTGTTATCTCAAATTTCCTTGATGAAAAAGGATCAAAATGATGAGAAGGAGATTATGGAGGAGTTAATGAGTCGGACTCCCACAGGCGAAGACCTGTCCATTGTGAATATCGAGAAGCCATTGGATGATTTTTCTGCAGATGATTTGTTAGTGCCTATGTCCCAGGTTATTTTAAAAGATGAAGAAATCAAAGAGCTGAAGACAGAGAATGAAAATATCAAGTCTGAATTGGCCAAAATGAATGAAAGTAAAAACAAAATATTACAAGACAAAAACCAATTGCAAAAGAAGTTCAATGAATTGAAGGAGAAAAACATAGGTAAGGGTCCCCTGCAAGGAGCAAAACACATTATTTGGGACACGCTATCTATAGAAATTACCAAATTCCGGCATTATCTGAATTTCGTTGATGATCAGAATATTTTGATCAATTTGGCCCACCAAAGATTAAAGTTAGTGAATGAACATATGGAAAGAAAACCCCTCACTACAGCTCAGAATGTGCTGAACTTTTTAAATTCACTGACATATCAGAAATTACATGATATGGGAATAAAAGACAGGATATCCATAGTGCTGTGGGCTAAGAAATTTATCCACAAACATCATTTAATGAAGACAGTCCAGGACCGAGCTGATGAAATGGCTGCATAGGTTAATAACTTCAAGTAGGTTTTCAAGGAGATATTCGAGGATGGTCTGCCTTCCTTTTGGGACGCAGAAGGGTGCTTGTTTTCTCAAGAGCATTATCACAACTTGCTAGTTCAGAGTCGCATGGACCATTCCAAGTTTGATGACTTGGAAAAAGGCCTAACTGGGAAAACTATTGTGGATAAATTGACAGAAGATTTTGAGATTCTACAAAAATTCCTGATTGTCAGAAAAGGATTGCCTAAGGTGTCATATGACGCTTACATGGAGCTTGAAGTATCGATTAGAGAGATGATGGAATGTGACACCCCGAGCGTAGAGCAGTGGAAAGCCGTGGAGAGGTTTGGAAAAATGAAATACATACTTCATTCGTAGAGATAGGCGTTGTACACCGAGGAGCTGACTGGGCGAAGACATGGAGCTGACTGGGCGAAGACCTATTATCAAGTTGATTTTTACTTTATGATCTGTTAGGATTGGAGCTGTAATTTATTCCTAGAAGTTAGGGGTTTAGTTACAAGACTCTAAATTAAGCCGATCATTCCGTTATGAATCTTCTTGGAAGATCTATTATTTTATGTATATATTGGCATCTTTTTTAGAAGATGGGGGTTGGAACCCATCATATTGTGCAATGATTTTGGAGAACATATATTTTTGAATAACAAAGTGAATGCATGAAGTTTTATCTGAGATTCCTGTGTCGTTGATATCACAATCTGTGCCTCTTTCTTTTTGTGATTGTATTTTCCCAGTGTAACACTTCATTTTGTTTAAGTTCTTCGTATCTAAAATACAGCGTTGGGTGATTAGAATTTATATGTTTATGATCTAGTCATCATTTCAAATATTTTATACATTTTTCTGCTAAAGTTGATATAGAATTCATCTTTGATGCTCTGTATTAATGGGTTGTTTCTTCGTCTCTTCTGTTTCACATGGATTAAATTGAACGACTGTGATGAAGTGATTATCTTGCCTTTGATGAATCTTGTGTAAATGTCTTTGTGATATCTTTATACGTATGTGACTCCATGCCCAATGGTTATGTGATTGTTTCAGCAATACATACAAATATTTAAATGTTGTTTTATATCTGGTCCTGTTAAATCTGTATTGAGAGATCCCTCTCTGGAAGAAAACACCAGTTTCTTTCTAAAGTGGTTTTGCTGTTACCTTGGAGTTTACCTTTTACAACCTGGGTACATTCTAAGTGCTAACAAACCGGCACTGTTGCCGGGGACGAAAGTGCATATCTTCCCTGGGAGAATGACAAAGCTTGAAGAAAGATTTCTGTGGGAAAACATGAATTTTATCAGCAGAAGAGGTTGTATATTTTCCCTGGCGACTCCATTGTGAAGCTTGTTCAAAACTTAAGAAGTCATTCTGGCTTCGAGAAGACACACGCGAGGTAACTCTGGTACCGAAGTCTTAAAAAGTTTTGAAGACCCAGAAAAGCTATTTAAAAGAAAAAATAAAGAAAAGATAGAATTTCCTTTGTTTGGTGCATCATCATCTCGAGATTCTCATTTTGATCCAAAATGGGAAGTTAACGTGGGAAAAAATCTGTTGAAAACCAAATCTGAGTCTGACCTTAAGGATATTGAGTTTAATCCCCATAGATTAGAATCTTATTTGTTAGACTCCCTTTGGAGAGATTTGCAACAAACCACAAAGGCTGAAACATTTACCTCTCAGAATATTCAAACCTCTTCAATCCCTGCAAATCCACCTAGACCAATAGGACTCAGATTTGCTCCCTTGCGTTTGCCTGCTGTGTTACATGACCTCCCTCAGAACTATTCCCAAAGAATCTCTTTGTTTGATGGAGAAGGGGACATAACCGCGAAACAGCATGTTGCCAAGTTTGAAGATTTTATTGACTTAGAAGAAGTTGATTATCCTGATGTTAAAATGCGGTTATTTGCCCAAAGTTTGTCAGGAGAAGCAAAGAAGTGGTTCAAAGACTTGCCAAACGGGTCTATAGTAAATTTTCAGGCCTTCCAAAATTCTTTCCTGGACAGGTGGGAGGATAAACAGAATCCTCTGCAGCTTTTATCTCAGTATAACAGTCTCAAAAAAGGGGGTTTCGAATATGTTCATGAATTTTCAAGCAGATTCATGAGGCCTTACAACTCTATTCTGGAAGATATAAAACCTTCTCCTACAGCTGCTAAACTACATTATGCTGGGGCTTTTGATAATGATTTTGCATTCTCATTACGGGAGAGGAAATCAGCAACTCTTTCTGCCATGTTTACTGATGCCCTAGAAGTGGAAGCCAACATGATGGCGAGTGGAAAGATGAAACATAGGGATTTGGATAGGAGGAGAAAAGAAGAGAATTTGCCTTCTACTTCATCCTCTTCTGCTGATGTTAAATTTGAAATGATGTTGAAAACCATGGAAAAGTTGATGGATAGATTAACTATGGATACTAGGCCTTTCAACAGAGAGCAAGGGGATCCCCAAATCAGGAATCCAAATTTTAGAAGACCCAATCCCCCTGCCCCTCCCCAAAACCGATAGAGAGACATGAGAAATCCAAGAAATCAGGAAGAACAGCCAATTCAGCCACCTTTTCCTGAAAATTATGTTGCTGATGAAGAAGACCCAGCTGAAAATGAAATTCACCTTTTTGGAGAGTAGGATTCGGAGATATATCTCACCGAAGAGGAGCATAACATGTTCAAACAGGAAGGTGGGAATGAAGATTTTGAAATGGAGAACGAGCTGTATCAAAGAGGATATTTACATGCTATGGATGATGTGCAGAGGAAAATCAGATTGAGGAACAGGGATGTCCTCATGAATAAAGGAAAGGCGAACCCAAATCAGCCTTCCTCTAGTTCTTTAAATGTAGAAAAGGGAAAAGAACTACAAAAATAATCTTTTGTAAATAAAGAGGTTGAAAACGATGTACAAAGGGATAAAATAATAAAGAAGGCGACTCCAGTTGATGTGGAAAAGATTAGTGTTGGTTTTAATTTACAAAATGAGCTTTCAAAGCTAAAAATATCTGTTTCGTTTAATGAATTGTTGAGAAACACTGAATACAGGGATATTATCACAAAATGGTCAAAATCAAGGGGAATGGCAGTCCGACATTTTAGAACTGAATGATGATAATCCCGCTATTTCATTTGGATCAAAAGTTGAAAATATGGAAGGTGAAGAAGTTCCTCCTTTCTATTTAAGTCTAAATGTGCATGATAAAGTGGTCCATAATGCTATGCTGGATTCAGGGGCATCGCATAATCTAATGCCCAAGGGAGTGGTAGAAATTCTGGGATTGGAAGTCATAAGACCCTATAAAGATCTGTACTCTTTTGATTCTAAAAGAGTAAAATGCCTTGGATTAATTAAAGACATGGTGGTAACTCTAAACAAATTGCCTTCTAAAACTATAGTTATGGATGTGGTAGTGGCAAATATCCCACCAAAGTTCGGGGTACTGTTGTCAAGATCCTGGACTTCCAAATTGAAAGGCAGTTTACAGATGGATATGTCGTATGCCACGATTCCTGTTCGAGATGGGGACAGAAGATTATATAGTGAAAAGAGAACTCCATATGTAGTAAGCAGTCAAGATAAACCTGAGATTCATCACATTTATGCTGTTGATACCTATTTGGGGTCCTCTATTTTCTTTAATGATGTTGTTCCACATGATGTAGAAGAGGCTTTGCAGAAGAAGTATGAAGAGAATAAGGAAAAGGAAGTGATAGAACAAGATTCTTTGGAAGCGAAGCAAAAAAGAGAAGGCCAATGGATTATGTACTTTGATGGGTCTGCTGCAAAGATAGGTGTTGGAGCCGGTGTGTACATAATTTCGCCTATTCGGGATTTCAAAGCCTTGTCATACAAATTGACATTTGAATGTACAAATAATGTGGCAGAATATGAAGCTCTATTATTGGGATTGCATGCTTTAAAAGATTTGGGAGCTCAAAAAATAAGAATCTTAGGAGATTCTGAGCTGGTGATAAACCAAATAAATGAAAGCTATCAAACTAGGCATCCTCGGATGCGGGCTTATAGAAATGAAGTATGGGATATGCTTGGTAACTTCTTCGCAGAGCATACAGTTCAAGTGATTCCTAGGCATGAAAATTTGGTAGTTGATTCTTTAGCTGTGGTCGCTGGAAAATTTGAGACCCCTGTTGCAGGTCAGAGGGAATACCAGGTGGAAATTGTGAATAGACCGTCTATTCCTGATAACTCTAAATATTGGCAAGTGTTCGAAGATGATATGTAAATCAAGAGATTCCTGGAACTCTCAAAAGAATTTGTGAATACCCCTATTGACACAGAGAATGATAATGATGAGAATATTCAGGATGATGAAATACTTGAGGAGGAAAGGAATAGTACTGGAAAATTGAAAGGGACCTTAGGAGGTAAGGATATCATCCAGTTGAAAAGCAATTTCATACCAAGAGGACTAATCCCTTTAGAAAAGATTTTTTATCAAAATGGTGTGGCTAAAAATCCAAAAGTGAGGCCTGTTAATGATGCTATCGAAGACAAGAATATTGGTACCAAAGAAAATCCTAAGATTGTGAAGTTGTCCAAGAAATTACCTGAAAAAGAAAAAGAAGAGTATGTAAAATTAATGAAAAAGTATACAGATGTCTTTGCATGGAGCTATGAATATATAAAAGAGTATGATACCTCTATCATACAACATACCATTCCTATAAAGCCTGGCGAGAGACCTTTCAAATAGAAGCTCAGAAGAATAAACCCCAAGCTGCTGCCCATTATTCAGAAAGAGATCAAGAAACTGTTTGACGCCAAAATCATTGTAACATTGAGGTTTTCAAGATGGGTTGCAAACTTGGTTCCTGTCAGGAAAAAGAACGGAGAGATAAGATTGTGCATATATTTCTGTAATTTAAATAAAGTTTCCATGAAAGATAACTATCCTCTACCCAAGATGGATCAAATACTGCAGCAGGTGGTGGGAGCTGAAAGGATTTCAATGCTGGATGGTTTTTCCGGGTATAATCAGATCAAGGTGCTACCAGAAGATCAGGAGAAAACTGTTTTTACTACACCTTGGGGCACCTTTATGTATGCAAAGATGCCTTTCGGTTTGATGAATGCAGGGGCCACTTTCCAGCGAGCTATGGACATCGCTTTTGCAAGGGAAATTGGAAATTTTGTAGTGATCTACATGGATGATATCACAGTTTACTCCAAGTTTGACAGGGAGCATCTACGTCATCTAGAAAAAGTGTTCATGAAATGTAGAAAGTTTGGTATATCATTGAATCCAAAGAAATCCAACTTTGCATTAGAAGAGGGAAAGTTACTGGGCCATATAATATCCAAAGATGGCATAAAGATTGATCCTGAGAGGGTGAGTGCCATTTTGAAAGTAAGTGAACCACGGAGCAAAAAGGAGATACAATCTTTTTTGGGGCAGGTAAATTTTCTGAGAAGGTTTGTGCCAAGTTTTGCTGAGATTCTAATGAACATCACCAATATGTTGAAAAAGGGGCATGAAATAAAATGGAATACTGAAGCTAGACAATCCTTTTGGGAAATCAAGAAGGCAATTTCAAAGGCTCCTATATTAGTGAGTCCATATTTTACTAAAGACTTCTCAATATTTTCATATGCTTTAGAATATACTATAGCAGCTGTTTTATTGCAGAAAAATGATGAGAACTTGGAACAGCCCATAGCATTCTTCAGCAAAATGTTGAGGGATGGTGAATTGAAATATGATATTATGAAGAAACAAGCATATGCTTTAATTAAAGCATTGAAGGATTTCAGAATATATATTTTACATTCACATATAATTGCTCATGTTCCATCTACTGCAGTAAAGGGAATCCTGACTCAACCAGATCCAAAAGGTAGGAGAGCAAAATGGATTGCTACATTATTGGAGTATGATATCGAAATAAAGCCTACCAAATTGATTAAAGGACAAGGATTAGCTAAAATGATGGCTAATTCCAATTGTGAAGCTTTGCAAATTAATTTTATTTCTCATCAAGCTAATCAGTTGGATACAGAGGTAGAAGTAATGGTTGATTTTGTGGATTCCCCATGGTATTCTGATATTGTATATGTTCTTCAAAACTTGCAAGCCCCTGAAGGATTGAGTAAGTCGAGAGCCAGGTCTGTAAAGTTGAAAGATGGTAAATTTTGTATCATAAATCGATATCTTTATTGGAAGGACCCTGGAGGAGTGTTGTTGAATTGTCTTTTGGAAGATGAAGCTCAGCAAATTACGAAAGAATTTCATCAGGGAGACTGTGGAGGACATCATTCATGGAAAGTGACTGCTAATAAAATTCCGAGAGCGGGCTATTATTGGCCTACATTATTTTCAGATGTGTATAAAGAGACCATTAAGTGCCATCGATGCCAAATTTTTTATGGAAAGAGAAAGGTACTTCCTCTCCCTTTAAACCTGATAACAGTAGAAGATCCTTTCCAGTAGTGGGGTTTGGATTTTATTGGTGAAATAAACCCCAATTCCTCAGGTCAGCACAGGTGGATTTTGACAACCACAAACTATTTTACTAAATGGATAGAAGCAATTCCTACCAGTAGAGCCACTGAAGACGTGATCATGGATTTTCTTGAAGAAAACATATTGGCTCGATTCGGGTGCCCAAAAAGGATAGTGACAGATAATGCAGCTGTTTTCAAATCCAGGAAAATGATTAATTTTTGTCATAAGTATCACATAACTCTCAATCACTCAACTGCCTATTATCCTCAAGGAAATGGGTTAGCTGAATCTTCAAATAAGAGCCTAGTAAGGATCATCAAGAAGCTGTTGGAGGATAATAAGAGGTCCTGGCACACCAAACTAAAATATGCTCTATGGGCTGATAGGATTAGCACTAAAAGGGAAATTGGCATGTCTCTGTTCCAGCTGGTGTATGGGGCTGAAGTGGTTTTTCCAACGTCATTAGGGGTTCTAGTTATGAGATATTTCCAAGATCAGCAAGAAGAACCAAATCACATACAGCGAAGGATAAATCAGATCATCGAGCTGGAAGAACGGAGAAATAAAGCTTATGACAAAGTGCAATCACATCAGGAGAAAATGAAAAATACTTTTGACAGAAGAATCAAGGAAGAACAGTTTCAAATTGGTGACCTGGTTTTGAAGTGGGATGCTCCTAATGAAGACAAGCATGGAAAATTTGATCCTATGTGGGTAGGACCTTATATTGTTGCTGGATACAGAGGGCAAAATGCATTTCTGCTAGAATATACAAATGGGGTTCTTCTGGAGAGCAACCCTGTAAATGGAAGGTACCTGAAGCATTACCTATCCTAAGGAGAAGGTAAAATTTATATCATAGCTTGTAAATACTTATTTTTCTTTACAAGTTAGCATGAATGGTAAGCTGAGTGTATTTGAAGCTCGCAGTGAAAGCCCTAAGATTCAGGAAGCATACCATTCCTTTTCTAAAAATATATAAAAATGATATATCTATTAAAAGCAAAAAGATGAGTTTTGTAGAAGTTATTATGAAAAATCAAAAGAAGGCACCTGGTCTACGAGTTCTTTGATACCTCACAGGGAGGATATCATCCCCAGATGGAGCCAGTTGTTAACACATCTATTTAGCAGGGGGATGAAAAGACCATGATGAACTAGAAATAATAGTTGCTTAGTGAATCTTAGTTAAAAGTTAAATTATAAGAGTAGGATGATAGGAAAAAATGATCAAGTTATCAAAATATCCTACGATGCGAGGCGGAAGGGAGAAAATCAACGGCTTATATTATCTCCGCTCTTCAAAAGATGCGAGTGAGATAAGCATAGGCGGGTGGTTAAGGTAATATATGCATCAACGGTCATTGATCCATCTGGATGAGATCCACAGCCCGTATGAGTTCCGCTTTATGAACATGTGCGATGGTTAAAACAACGGAGCCCAACGGAATTGGATACGTGCCACCCAATCTGACGGCTGGAAAATAAAGGTCGATCACATCGATGGTTGTAAACGATTCCAGAACATAAACTTACACGAGAGATAAGATCAGGAAGCCCAGCAGAATTGGATATGCGCCATCTAATCTAACGGCGGAGAAATAAAGTTGATCACATTGACGGTCGGGGATACCTCCGGAGTGAAGAATTGCATGGTGGTTACGACCAAGACGCCCGGCGGAATGGGGTATGTGGCACTTAATCCAAAGGTTGGAAATTAAAGATGAATGAGATCAACAGTTTCAAATGGGTCCGGAGTGTGGAAGCGCACGACGGATAAAGGTAGAGGGTGGTCGCGGAATATAAACCACTGTCCACATGGAAAATCGTGGCATACTCCAGAGGCTAAAGTGGTTTCGTGCAAACCACCAAAGGAATGCTCCAGAGTGGGGTCTTATAAAAGGAAGTTGACTTGTCCCATGGGTGTTTTGTTGGCTCCGAACGGGTGAAAGAGACATGCGGATTTGTCAACCTTCGACTATCATTTTCAAACACACCGCTGCAGTTAACAGTTAAGGCTTGAAACACCCATAATTCGTCAGTTTAATTGCCATTTATCACTGAATTATGGGCCAGGAGAAAGAATTGCAAGGGTCTAGGCGTGTTATTGACGACAGAGAGGATTATTTGGTCAACAGAGACAGGGGCGTATGTGACCCATTCCTATCTATAGGAAGCGTGTCCGTCAGTAAAGAAAGATTGTGGTATTACAATTCACAAGGAAATGATATATTGAATGTATGTAAATCTTTTCTGCATTACTTCGCCCTCGAACAAACCCTCCATTTCCCAGAATTTGCAGAATGGTGTGCTGTTAACTACTCCCCTTCTCAGAGAATTATCATGAGTCAGTCCACGTCCGAAATACTTTGTAAAGTTAATGCCACCGTCATCCGCGAGAACCTCAATTTGCTTGAAAATTACCCCGACAATCGTGAGTCATTGAATGAGTTGGTCCTTGCTGAATTTTACAAGAAGTGTGAAACTGAAATCCGTTGCCAATTCTTGTCTAGTATTCTAAAAGAAGGTCAATCTTTAGATGGTTTTTTCTTGCCTTACCCTGTGCATATTTTTAAAAATGAAGTCCAATTGGTAGTATCTCTTGTCTGTCAAATATTGGGTCTTGATGATGATTGTCGCGTGGGAGAAGTCATCCTTGGTTTTTTATTGAAAATAAGTTCCTTAGGCTCTAAATATTAGTCAATTCTTGTGTTTAGTCTAGATGAGTACCTGGCTGAAGCAATTCATCTTCAGCTGAGTGAGTTTCCAAACGTTCGGTTCTTTAGATTTCAAACCTACTTGTTCAACATGCTGTTATGTTCCAATCTCACTGAGCTGCAATTTTTGAATACTATCTATTCTTCTGATTTTCCCAAGCAAATCAACATGTTCGAATTTTCCAATTCGATTATGTCTGAAGTGTATAAAATTTTGTTTGATGAAGAATTGCCACGTGTTTTGGATGAGATGAAATGTTTGATGCAGCCTTCACCCGAAGACCGAATTGGAGATTGGTTCCTGCATAAAGACTCCACTGTGTTAAGGGTATATGGATTTACCGGGCAGCCTTATAAGCTACCTACTTTCCTCACCCCGAGTATTTTTGCTTTAGAATTCATGAGACAAAGGTTGCAGTCTGAAGAAGAACATTTTGGAGCTTTTAAAAAGTCTTCAAATATTAAATTTCCCCTCAAAGTCGGCTCTTTCATTTTCAAAAGTAAAGGTGCTTTAGTGTTCATAGAGAAATTGCTGGAGAATATGGATTTCCAAAAGGAGCCAAAGATAAATTATGATCCACACCATGTAATCTCCTTGAGGAAGTAGGCCAACAAGAACAAACCATTTGATCACCAGTTTATTGAAGGTCTGGCTGAAACAGCCAATTTGTTGCAGTTTACCGAGATTTCAAGGTTTGATGAAGATGCACATACTGTACCTGTCACAGCATCCCAAACAACAGAGGGTACTAGTATTATGGTTAAGAGAAGTCTATCTGAAATCGAAAGTATGGAAATTGACGAAGATGGATCACATAAAAAGGCAAAGTTGTTTCAAGGTGGTGAAATTTTAAATGAAGAAATTTTTTATGGTTTCAAAAAGGTTGCTCTAGTTCCAATGAAGGCTGTGCAAATAAACCAGTTCTCTTTTAAAAGTGTGGATGGTTCATAATTAAGCCCGGTATTTAAGTCAAAGGAGGAACTCAAAGCCAGTTATATGGAAAAAAGAAAGCAGTCTCTGGAAGAGACGAGAAATTTGCTTCCGCGAGTAAGAAATTTATACAGTCCAAAAACATCTCTGATTTCTGCCAGAGATGTTGAAAGAAATACGTTCAAGTTAGCCATGGTAAATGACAAAAAGATGTCAGAGATGGAGATCTGGTTGGATTAGATCAGTATACTGGATAAGATACAACTTCACAAACAAACTAGTGATATCATTTATTCAGACTTGTTACAAGCTATGGTAAAGATAAATAAATTACAAATTTTGACAGATAAGTTGGAGATTCAATTGAAACACGAAAGAGTCAAAAATAAGGCGAATGCCATCCAGATTAAGAAGCTACAAACAGATATTGTCAGTACAGATAACACCCAGGCAGTCAGAAGAATGCTGGAGGAAAATGACAATGCGCTCCAAGTTTTAAAGAAAAAATTGAAAATCCCAGGCACTGAACATGTTCAGTCTTCTGAATTATTGGCTCTCCAAGAAGAGAAAGATAAGGTCCATCAAGAGATGATGGAATATAAAGGGAGAGCTGTTGAGTTGCAGGAAGAAAAAGACAGGTGGGACGCCGAACGGAATGAACTGTTATCTCAAATTTCCTTGATGAAAAAGGATCAAAATGATGAGAAGGAGATTATGGAGGAGTTAATGAGTCAGACTCCCATCGGCGAAGACCTGTCCATTGTGAATATCGAGAAGCCATTGGATGATTTTTCTGCAGATGATTTGTTAGTGCCTATGTCCCAGGTTATTTTAAAAGATGAAGAAATCAAAGAGCTGAAGACAGAGAATGAAAAGATCAAGTCTGAATTGGCCAAAATGAATGAAAGTAAAAACAAAATATTACAAGAAAGAAACCAATTGCAAAAGAAGTTCAATGAATTGAAGGAGAAAAACATAGGTAAGGGTCCCCTGAAAGGAGCAAAACACATTATTTGGGACACCCTATCTATAGAAATTACCAAATTCCGGCATTATCTGAATTTCGTTGATGATCAGAATATTTGATCAATTTGGCCCACCAAAGATTAAAGTTAGTGAATGAACATATGGAAAGAAAGCCCCTCACCACAGCTCAGAATGCGCTAAACTTTTTAAATTCACTGACATATCAGAAATTCCATGATATGGGGATAAAAGACAGGATATCCATAGTGCTATGGGCTAAGAAATTTATCCACAAACATCATTTAATGAAGACAGTCCAGGACCGAGCTGATGAAATGGCTGCACAGGTTAATAACTTCAAGCGGGTTTTCAAGGAGATATTCGAGGATGGTCTGCCTTCCTTTTGGGATGCAGAAGGGCGACTGTTTTCTCAAGAGCATTATCTCAACTTGCTAGTTTAGAGTCACATGGACCATTCCAAGTTTGATGACTTGGAAAAAGGCCTAACTGGGAAAACTATTGTGGATAAATTGACAGAAGATTTTGAGATTCTACAAAAATTCTTGATTATCAGAAAATGATTTCCTAAGGTGTCATATGAAGCTTACATGGAGCTTGAAGTATCGATTAGAGAGATGATGGAATGTGACACCCCGAGCGCAGAGCAGTGGAAAGCCGTGGAGAGGTTTGGAAAAACAAAATACATACTTCATTCGTAGAGACAGGCGTTGTACACTGAGGAGCTGACTAGGCGAAGACCTATTATCAAGTTGATTTTTACTTTATGATCTATTAGGATTGGAGCTGTAATTTATTCCTAGAAGTTAGGGGTTTAGTTACAAAACTCTAAATTAAGTCGATCATTCAGTTATGAATCTTCTTGGAAGATCTATTATTTCATGTATATATTGGCATCTTTTTTAGAATATGGGGGTTGGAACCCATCATATTGTGCAATGATTTTGGAGAACATATATTTTTGAATAACAAAGTGAATGCATGAAGTTTTATCTGAGATTCCTGTGTCGTTGATATCACAGTCTGTGCCTCTTTATTTTTGTGATTGTATTTTCCCTGTGTAACACTTCATTTTGTTTCTTCTTCGTATCTAAAATACAGCGTTGGGTGATTAGAATTCATATGTTTATGCTCTAGTCATCATTTCAGATATTTTATACATTTTTCTGCTAAAGTTGATATAGAATTCATCTTTGGTGCTCTGTATTAATGGGTTGTTTCTTCGTCTCTTCTGTTTCACATGGATTAAATTGAATGACTGTGATGATGTGATTATCTTGCCTTTGATGAATCTCGTGTATATGTCTTTGTGATATCTTTATACGTATGTGACTCCATGCCCAATGGTTATGTGATTGTTTTAGCCATACATACAAATCTTTAAATGTTGTTTTATATCTGGTCCTGTTAAATCTGTATTGAGAGATCCCTCTCTGGAAGAAAACACCAGTTTCTTTCTAAAGTGGTTTTGTTGTTACCTTGGAGTTTACCTTTTACAACCTGGGTACATTCTGAGTGCTAACACCTTATGTTCTTCTTTAGATTTGGAATAGATTAATATTTTGTCGATAAACATGACCACAAATTTGTCCAGATATTTATGCATTACATTGTTCATTAAACACATAAAAATGGCTGGGGCGTTAGTAAGCCCGAATGGCATGACGACAAACTCGTAATGGCCATATCGAGTCCTGAAAGTTGTTTTAAAGATATCTTCATCTTTAATCCTAACTTGGTGATATCCAGACCTTAAATCAATTTTTGAAAATATCGTGGCTGCACGTAGTTGATCAAACAGATCATCTATGCGAGGCAATGGGTATCTATTTTTAATAGTCATCTTATTCAACTGATTGTAATCTATGCAAAGTTGCATAGTTCCTTCTTTTTTGATTAACGAAGATGACAAGTGCCCCCCAGGGAAACACACTAGGTCGTATATACTTCTTGTCAATAAGTTCTTTTAATTGTGACTTTAGTTCATTAACTTCAAGTATGTTCATTCGATAAGGGGCCTTTGAGCTGGGTACTGTACTCGGTACCAAATCAATGGTAAAATCTAGTTCCTTTTTTGGAGGAAGTCCCAGAATCTATTCTAGAAATACATCTGCATACTATTTTAAAAACTGGTATATCCTCCAATTTTAATTTATCTGTACTATTTAGATTTTCCTCATTAGTTACAGTTACTGTATAAACCTTACAACCTTTCCTGACAACTCTCTTAAGCTGCAGAGCAGAAATATGCCTTACGGTTTTTTTCCTAGGGATTCCCTTTACACTTATTGATTTTCCATCATTATTTATACAAGTAAAGGTTTTATCATAACAGTTTAAGATCACCCTATGTTGCTCTAACCAATCCATACCGATTAGTAGGTCGTAAGAACCAAGAGGTAGTACATTAAGCTTTACAAAAGTTTCAAATTGATCCATAACTACTGCACATTTCTTTACAAAACAAATTACCTTCCTCTTTGCACCAGTGGCTAACTGAACCAACCAAGAACTTTCAAAATTTTCAACAAGAAGCTTACATTTTTCTACCAATTCAGGTGAAATATAACTTAGACTAGCTCCTAGATCAATTGAAATAGCTATAGGGGTTTGGTTTATCTTACCTTCTACTTCCACCATGGAAGTTTGATAGTATGCCTGTCGATTCTCCAAGGCTGCATTGATCCTGGGAATAGTCCTCGCTAAATCTCCAACAATCATCTCCTCCTATATTGTATGGATATTATTGACAATCTTTTTTTGATTAGGCCAGACTGAGGCATAATGTGGACCATTACACTCCCAGCACTTTATGGGTTCCTTGCATTCAAAGTTCTTTGTGTAATTTCCATGATTATTAGCAGACTCTTCACCCTTTTTATTGTTCTAATTGCTTGGTGAATTATTCTTATTCCATTGGAAATTCTTGTTAGGAAAATTTCTGGCCTTATTATTTTTAGAATTTCGATTGGGCACAAACTCCTTATTCTTTTGATCATAATTATTATTATTCTTTTTGGCCTTCCAGTTGGCCATGCTCTCCTTTTTCCGGTTCTGTTCATAACAGAAATTGGCTTTCCTCATAACTTCTTCCATAGTTTTTGGATTGTCATACTCAATCCTATCCTTTATGTGATAAGGTAAACAACTGAGGAACCGTTGTACCTTCAGTTTTTCATCTACAAGGTATGGCACATACCTAAGCAGACTTAAAAACTTGCTATTCAAATCTTTCATAGTCATTGTACCTAGTTTAAGCTCATAGAATTCTTTTTCTCTTTCTTCATAGTACTGCTCAGATAAAAATTTCTTTTTAAAGTACTTCTTGAAGGTACTCCAATTTACGTTCTTTTCTCTTATTCCTTTCACTCTCTTTAAATCTTTCCACCATATATCAGCTTTCCCTGAAAGATTATAGATCGCCATTCTAGCCTTTAATTGATTAGAATAGTTATAAATCTGGAAGTACTTTCTCATCCCAGATAACCAGGATTCTGCTTCCTCCCCCTTCTCAGTTTCTCCATTAAATGTTGGCGGTTTAATCTTTTTAAACTCCCCAGAAATTTCCTCATAAGGTTTATATTTTCTCTTTTTAGTATAATGGTTGTTATCACTACTATCACCAGTGGAATGAAAATTACGTTGATCACCAAATACTTCTGAAGATGAGCTGCTTTCATTTTTATTCTGTTTAGCCTTTTTATACTTATGTTGGTAACTTATATCTTCTAAATCAGCTCTTTTACCCCTTCCCTCAGCATGAAATCTTTCTTTTAGGATCCGATTCAGCTCCTCCTGAGCTCTCAGAATCCTCTCATTTTCGTTTTTAATAGATTCCATTTCAGATTTTAATTCTTTTACTGTTTGTAAAATTTCTAAGGAATTAGTGGTTATGTTTTCCTGTATAGGTTATCTTTGTAAGTTTTCTTGTTCAGTAAAGGGAGATTCCTCTTCTGCATATTCCTCTAGTCTTTCCATACCTATTGTTAAACTAAGAAACAAATTTCTCTGTTGAATAACATTAAAAGAAAACAACATCAGCAAAATTATTTAATACACTGTTTCATAAAAGCAAGTTGAGCTTCATCAAGGCCTAGTGTTTGAACCTTGTGCTCTGATACCACATGTCATAACCCCAAAATTTCACAAAAAATTAAAATTTTTAAGATAACATAAAATGTTTGAATACGCAGTTTACTAAATGCTAGAGGTTAGCGGAAAATGAAACAGTCTAACAAATAGTATTAATTAATTTCATATCATGATAACTAATACAGCTTCCATTTTCGTAATGTATAAAAGATAGATCTGCATTCAGATTTCTTTCAGCTTTACTAACAAGTTTACTTTTTGGCAAGTAGGCGAAATCTATCTTTGAAAAAAAATTGGGCTCACTTAGATTTATGCTAACGCAGATGGACTACTGATTCTTACAGGTTCAACAGGTAACGATCGATCAAGTAGAAGTTTAATTCATAAGTAGAAAGAAGTAATTTTGTTTTCATGTTAATATGCTAGTAAATAAACTGATTATTCTCAAGCGAGCTCTGATGAGGTAAAGTACTTTTTCCTCTATAGTTTTTGTTTTCAAAACAATATTCAAAGTAAAAATATAAAGATTGTATCTTTATCCCATTTAGCGAAGCAAGAGATATTTACAGTGATCTTAGAGCTCATGTTCATTGTTTTACTTTTACTTCTATTTATCATGCTTATAACGCTAACCTTCCATTTAACTATACGGTCTTTTATTCATGGAAGTATTCCTGTCAATTTCGAAGGTAAAGCTATTCAATAGAATGAATGTTTCTATCTCGTCTCTATCTTACTAGCCATGGAAATTATTAAGCTATTGTTTGCATGTGAAGATGCTAATCATCGAGTTTTGAACTTTAGCATTTGAATCATTGCTTTGATGCATGTATTATTGTAACTATATACATTACCATATCATTTTATGATGTACCGATCTGATTGCCACTTGCATCCTGTGGAGATCTTACTACCTGGTAATTTCTATAATTACAAACCTTGTGCATGGTTTACTCCATAAATAAAACTACTATTGTCATGTTGCCTCACTAATAATAAGTTGTAGTTGATAATATTTACTACAGTAGATTACATTACTTAGAACTTCTAATCTAAGGTATTCATCAAGTGAGACAATATGACAAAGATTCTTATGATACACTAGAACCAAGTATATATAAACAAACATAAACTGTTTTGTAAAATAGTGATAAGAATCATTATTATTGTCATTAATAAGTTGATCCTACAAAACACTAATGTAAAAGCTTACATTAAAGTTAACCCTGTGATTGTTTGCTTGATATGGTTAAATACTTTTGCTCCATAGTCCAACGATGAATATAAGTTATTAGCAATTGTAACTAATCTTAACCACCGATTGCAAATGATATGGTTGTAACTAATTTTAAGTCGATTGTAAAGTAAACATATAATTCATTAATTTTGAAATGTTATACTATGGTCAACTTGGTATTTTTTTTCAATGGCAAGGTCACGCCATCCTTACTCTATATTCAACATTATATATATCATTGTTAATAATTGACACAAACCTTGACCCTAACGATTACATGGTTGATTTGTTGATTATTGCAATAATGAAATAAATAATTTGGAATGCAGGTTGACTATAGTTTAGACCCGTGCGTGGTTAAAATATTTGGATACCATGTGGTCTGTTCTTGTCCATGCACTGATGATTTAAAAGAATGGAAACCATATTCACCGGTCATTTGCCTCCAAGGGTTTCGCTGGCCTGCGGGCTGCTTTGTGTTTTTTTTTTCTTGGCGGCCATGAGAGGCTACTCCTCTGTTTTCTTGCTCCATGGCTTGTATTTTATGTTGCTGTAGTTTCATTTTTCATTCCTTGGCTCCATAACTTTGTTGTTGTACCCTTACTGCACGAGTGGTTACTTGTTTATGTGTTTGGCTCTCGGCCTATCCATAGTTTTCAGTTCTGGTCCTTTCATGGCTTGTCACAGTGTGGTGAAACTTAAGCTCGTTGACACTATCTCCACTCAGGATGGTGTAGGGGTTGACTCTCCTCTGTGTACATTGCTAAGCTGGTGACAACTTCTTCGTTGCTCGAATCCTCTTCTTGTTCACAGGTAAGACCACTCAGTCCCTTATCACGACAATTTCTTGTTAAGTTATTAATACATTTTAGGGTTTTTAACTTAGAACTGTGCATTGTTCTAACTCTCTGTAAATGTGCTCTTTACAGGAACTAAGACAACCCAAAACTTCAGTGAAGAGGAACAATAATGGCTGGCTCCCATGGACTCGTGGCCCCAACCTGTAAGCCCTGTTTTCAACTGGGTTTTTACCCTACTTGCAATGAGGGTTGTGGAAGGAGAAATAAACAGTGCTTGGAAGCTTGTTTCGGTTTCTCGTTAGTTAGGAGATTTAATATAATGTTGCTTTCCAGTTTTAAGTGCAGACCCAAGATGTTATGCTGGGTAAAACCGGCCTTCGATCCGTGACATGTATTTGGTTTTTAAGTTAGGATTCAGCCTTATGGCTTGACAATGTATTACAGTTGGTTTTATAAATAAAGATTTTATTTATCTTGAGCTCTGTCTTGTGATTGTTATGATTTCATTAACCTGTAAATAATGTTATTGTAAAATAGGTTTCTATTTCCTTCTTCTACTGATAGTGAAGAAATTTACTGTTTATGCTACATTTATAAATAATAATGTTAATATAAATACGGTGGAACAGTCGTAATGTAAATTTATAAATTTTATTCTTATCAGTAAGTAAATAATTGTTAGGGTTTACTGGAAGTGAAACCCTTGTATAAGTGTATTCTTAAATTAATTATTATATGAGCACAGTTTCATGTTTGCTTATATTTCGCTTGTACAGGTGTATTGATATTTATTAACCCGTTTAAGAAGTATTTAAATTAAATGAGTTTATAAATATATTATAAAGTTTTAGAGATAAGACTATCATCAGTCTAGCTTAAAGTCTTCTTGTTTAATTTATTTACACAGTTATCAATGTATATGGTTAAAACTTATATAAATCAATCTATAGAAAGATAAATGAAAAGTTAGGGTTTCGACCCTCAGGTTTATCTTGCATAGTTTATAAGCCTATTTATTAAATATAAAATAGTTTCTAATAGGAAAATCTTAGTTTTATTTTATTGAATGTTTACATCTATATTTTTTTTTCTATTCTATAAATTATAGTTATTCAGAACTCTGTAAAGAATAGATGGTTAACCTTGGAACTCTGTTTATTTTTCACAGAATAAGGGTTTATATAAATAACCCTAATCTGGTTTATTTTTAAGTAATGGTTTACAATTTAGTAATTATTTTATAAGATATAATGTGTGGTTAATAACTGTTATCTTCTATAACTTCTATTTGTATCAGTATACTCTTACTGTAACTCTAGTGTAGTTACTATTTCTTTTCCTGCATTTTATTTAGTTATACTAAGTAAAAACAACAAACACAAATGAACCATAACATTGTTTTTACTAATATTTAAAATATTGAAATAAATTTACTCTGCTATCTACAGATACAAGATTCTATCTGCTAATTTCGTTCTCTTCAGAATTCTTTCATCTACCTAAAACATTCTAACTGTGCTAGAGTACGACCTAGTTTCCAAGTGGGGGAAAACACAGTGTAGAAATTTATTTTCAATCTAGTTCATTGATTCTCTAAACCAATATCATTTCTATAACAATCTAATAAGAATACTAAATCTAGCATTTCATCAACTCTGAACTTATAACATTCACATAACAGTCAAACTAATATTTATTTAACTAACACAGTAAAATAAAACAACATAAAACCTATTGAGGACAGACGACAACAGCTTTAGGAGGTCGTTCCTCCCTACCAATCTCCTGGAGAGTGCTCAAGCAACGCTTCCTCAGGACCCCCGAGCCTGTTCCTGGTCTTCTTAGTTGAGAACTGGTGGAGAATGCAAACAGTAGAACCCTCTGTCAACTGACTAGTTCAATACCTTAATAAAACACTCTGCTCTCAGTAGTATAATCTTCAGCTTAAAATTTGTACTAGATCAATCAGCAGTTATCCCCTCAAACACTTTCCAAATTTCCCTTCCATTGAATTTCTTTGAAGTACATTCATTCAACCTAAATGATCACTTCTCTAGAATGAACAGCCTCAGCTCTCTTCAATGGGATTTTTTATAAAGATTGCCTAGGTCTTTTGGGTCAGTTTTCATTAATTGAGCCACTTGCTTTGATTCCACTTTCTTGGGGAATCATGACCACAAATGTAAGGAGGTTTCCACCTACAACAGTTGGAAGTGGTTTGAGGATGTTTCCACATGTCAGTTTTCTATCCACCCAGCGTCCTCCACCAATTTGACTAGTAAACACTCTTTTAACAGCTCTCCTAAGTTGTTGTCTCCTCCTTTATTTATTTATAAATAAAATATTCATAATTTACATTAAATATCCTTGACCCTACTGAGTCATCAATTACAACTTAGCATAAAATTTTAACATATTGTCCTCAAATAATATAAAATTTTTTTTGCAAAATTGGGGTTTGTGACACATAGATTTTCAAATCTACTTCATGTGTACATGATTTCCCAAATATCAAACGATCAATAACATTGATAGTCAAATAAAAATATCAGTTCACAATTCTGCTTCCTGCAAAAAATTAGATTTTTGCAACCATGAGGTCATCCTCATATTGTTTGGATTTTGCAAGTGGGAGCACTTATCCCCTACTTACACATGTTGTCCAAAAACCTAGACATCCACATACAACATGTCATCTTGACACCATTTTAAATCAGCCAAACAATCAATAGCAATCAACAAGAAAGCTTGAAATCTGGAATTTAAAGATCTACCATGTTCAGAGGTTAGATTTCAGTCATGAGATTCTTCTCATAGCACATGACAGCTTCCTACCCTAGTTTCACTGGGTACAACCATACTTCCCTTTCCAGGTCATTCTACTGTAGTCTCCAAGAAGTCTTGAAATGATTGTACACACCCACAAGGGTCATCTCCTCATGGAACTACAAGTTCACATCCAGGCCTCCTCAGCCTATACATATACTCAATTTTACCTATTGAATATCCTTCAGTTAACCTCTTGCAATATCCTCCAAGTCCCATAAAATATCTTACATTGGTCACCTCTCTTGGACCAAGCCAACTCATAATGGCCTCAACCTTTTCAGGCTCTACAGATATTCCCTCATCTGAGATGTTGTGACCGAAATAATGAATTATATCTTCATAGAAGTCATAGTTGCTCAACCTTTCATACAGCTTATGCTTCCTGAGCAATTTCAAATTCATCCTCAAATGTTCCACATGTTCTTCCTCATTCTTAGAATAAATAAGAACGCCATCAAGGAGAACAAGAACTAACTTGTACATATACTTACTGAAAACACTATTCATGAGGCACATGAATGTAGCTGGTGCATTTGTGAAACCAAATGGTACCACTACAAACTCATAAGGTCCATACCTTGTTTTGAAGGTTTCCTTATAAACATCTTCATCCTTGATCCTTACCTGCTGGTAACCAGACCTCAAGTCCATCTTGGAAAATACCTTTTCTCCTCTCATTTGATCAAAGAGGTCATCAATCCTAGGAAAAGGATACTTGTTCTTCCAAGTGACTTTGTTCAACTGTCTGTAATCAATACATAAACAAAGTGTATCATCTTTCTCTTTCTCAAACCAAACTGGTGCTCCCACAACTCTTGTAACTGCATTTTCAACTCTAGAAAGTCTGTCATGCTCACCTTGTAGGGTGTCTTGGACATTGGTGTTGCTCCCAACACAAGTTCAACTGTGAGATCAACGTCCCTCTTTCGATTAAACCCTGGAACTTCATCAAGAAAAACATCCTTGAATTCCTGCAACACACGAAAGTCCTCCAACCAAGGGGTTTCATTATTTGTTGCCCCCAAAACATGAGCTTCATGTACTCTACAACTTTTCCCACAAAAATTATTCAGTTTTATTGGTGAAATATGCCTACTGAAGATCACTTTTGGAAATCCTCTTACAAGCTTTAGTTTTCCTTCTTCATCCAAGCACTCAAAATTCTTGTTCTAACAATCAATATTTGATCTATGTGCTTCCAACCAATCCATTCCAATGAGGACATCATAGGATCCAAGTGGAAAAACATTCATATCTGCACAAGTGGCTAACCCATCCATGACCAATGGACATTTCTTTACCACCTCACTAACTTTCTTGTTGGTTCCAGTGGCTAGTTGGACTAACCATGATCTTCTATGATTTCACTTCTTCAAAGTACACATCTCAACAAGTCCAAGGGTGCCATAGTTGTGAGTGGATCTAGGGTCAATCAAAATGAAAACAGTCTGTTCAACAATCTCACCCTTAACTTCCACCATAGTTGATTTATAACCTCCCTGGTGGTCTTCTAACACTGCACAAATTTTAGGAATGGTCCCTGCTTCCTGGCCCACGGATTCATCTTTCCGACACCTGTAATTCCCACCGAAAAAATGCTGAAATTATCTGTTTCAGAGAACTCAGCTTTTCCATCCAATCAGTGAAACTCAAGTTTTCCTTCTGACGTGTCGGCAAAACTCATCGAGTTTTCCCCACACGTATCGGCAAAACTTTTCCTTTTCATCCGATCAACAAAAAATCGATTTGGCTTCTAACATGTCGGCAAAAATCTGATTTTTCTCCCAACACACCAACAAAACTCATCCTTTTCTTTCGATCGAAAAAACTCACCAAACTTCCTGATGTGTCGACAAAACTCATCAAGTTCACCCAACATGTATCGGAAAAACTCATCTTTTCTTGCCAACAGGGGAAATTTCAACACTTGGAAAAAATAATATTCTTTCTTTATTTATCGGCAAAAACTCAACTTTTTTCACCCAAGACGCATCGATGAAACTCAACATTTTCACCTGACATGCATCAGTGAAACTCACCTTTTTCTCTCGGCACGCATCGGTGAAACGTGCCTTTTTTGCCCGACACCCATTAGCGGAACTCACTGATTTCATCCTACATTTATCGGAGAAACTCCCCAAGTTTTACCAACATGTCCATACTTAGAAAAATTTTAAAAGTTTTTTTGTCTTTTCTAAGTCGTCGACGAAACTCACCAAGTCCTTCCGATGTGTGCAAAACTCAACCAACACAACCAACGCATCGACGCATCTCGGAAAACTCAGTCGACACTGCAACTTCAAACACTTATAAATTTTTCTTTTCATCCTCTTTCTCGTCAGCTCATCTTAACCTTTCATGCCAACACGGTCACTGCAAGCTTGTTGGGGAAACTCACCCAACCCAGCCGAAATGTATTGGATCAACTTAGCCTTTCATGACAACGCCATCGATGCAAATCGGGCAGTTCAGCCGACATGAATCGAAGAAAACTTGACCAACTGAATCGACATGTAAATTTTCAAAACACTTAGAAAAATTTCTGAAATTTTTATGTCTTTCTCTTCGTCAACTCAACTTGGCCAACGCAACCAACACAGTCGCTGCAACCTCATCGGCTTGACTCAACTAACTCACCCGACATGTGTTGGCTAAACTCAGATAACTCAACCGACATAGTCAATACTTAAAAAGAAATGAAAACTTTTATGCCTTTCTTCTAACATTGGCGAAGCTTGGCCTTTCATGCCAACACGTATCGCCGCAACTCAAATAGTTCAGCCAATCTGTATCAGCAAAAAATTGGCCAACTAATCCAACATGAAAAATATTCCAACACTTAGAAAAAATCTTGGAAATTTTTCTCACATCGGCTCAACTCAACTTTTCACGTCGACACCATTGGCGCAACCAGTCCAACCAACATGTATTGGCAGAACTCAGCAAACTAAGCCAACATAGAAAATTTCCATCGACAGAACTCTGCTTCTTTTCCTGCTAACCACAAAGGGTGATTCTTCCTCTATCAACTGTTCATCTTGGCCCATTGAGTCCCAATGTTGCAACCAGTGCTCTGATACCACACTGTCACGTCCCCTGCCCTATCCCCATAACACATAAAATAAAATTCCTTGAGCATAAAATACAAATGCATATGTATAATTCATTAAACAGCGGAAGCAAATACATTCATTCACATTCAAGCATTCAACATGTTCATGATAATTTACAAAACAAATACAGTTGCAGATTTAAATACAAGAAATATTTATCTTGAAAAGGGGTTATCCTGCAACTAGCTATGTTGCTACAATGTTCCACCCAACCATAGGCTAGTGTGCTCACAAATCTCTCAGCACCACTTCCACCCATTAGTTGGGCATGATTTCCACAAGGAACTAGGGAACAACAAAATTACACACAGCAAAACCATACACCCATAGTCAATCCAACACCTAGTTGGGTTAATAGGCTGCAGGATTACCAAGCCAACACACATCAAACATAATCAACCAACTAACAATTGGGTTTATCAGGTTGTTATGGAAATGGATAGGTCGAAGTGCTAGGCTAGTGAGCTCAACCCCAAAGCTAAGGATACCTACACTAGATCTATCTTAGTCTCCACAACTCCACCCCACCCTACACAAGGAAGTATTCCTTTCCTTGCTTACCCAGTCCCTCAAGCCATACCTTCCCTCTAGTGTTCACGCGGGTGTGTAGGCCGGATTTACCAGCCCCTTCGATCCTTTTTGTGTGGTTCCTCTTTTACTAGGATTATCAACCAAATCTATCCCTACTCCACCCTAAGCCTTCAAAACAAAACATGGATGCACTACACAACATTCCACAAGGGAAAACACATCCCACGGGCTTCACTCTTTAACACAGAGAAAATCGTTGTGGAACCACTTGTCCGTGTCCCAGGAGATTGAGACAAACTGCCTTAATCAACAGATCATATCACCCGTAAACCAAATAACAGTTGGGTTTCTTGGGATTACTCAGCCAAGCCAACATTCACAATCAGAACCAGGAAAGGGTTACACAATACCTCAAACCATAGGAAAACACAACAACCCGCATTGTAACTCAGTAAAGGAGGCTCCTCCCTGTACACAGGGAAAACACTATAACCAAGGATTTTCATTGAGGGAAAGACACCATCATTGGGAACCCACGAATAACCAATCTATCTTGTAAAATAAATTGATCTCCACTACTCCTTCGCTCAACAAAATCAACTAGATTCTTTGTCAGGGATAATGACCAAAATGACCAACGATGACCAACAAATTAACATTCACAAGAAAAAAACATAGTTCTGCAACAGGGTAAACGCATAGCACGCAGGAGCAGTCTAGAGAGCTCGAAATCAATGGAATGAACAGCGATGGAATGGTTCCCCCCCCTAGGAATTACTGAGCGTGAGAAAACACCCCCAAAATGTGTTACTCCACTGATGGACATGGTACACATCATGTGCTTGCTTCCTGAAAAGCAAAAGCGCGGCTACCCCCAGGTTGCAGACCTACGCAAGGTGCAATCTACCATGCCTTGCGCTGCCCCAGGCATTAACTGCCTCATCCGATCTCTGGAAGGAATTCATTAGAGTAAATTTCAGCTCAAAATGGGCCTCTTAAGGAAAATTAATAAAATAATAGTTAAAATAATAAAATAATATTTATTAATTTTGGAAGAAAGAAAGAAAAAAACTACTTTTTTGTTTGTATTTTCGACATATCTCTTTGTGTTTTTACTCAAATTTCGATTGAGAGAGATTGTTGGATGCAAAATTAAATTCTACATCTAATGAGTACCCACTCAACATACTTTTTATGGGCCCCACTACCCAAAAAACAAGAAATACTTGAAAAAATGTGATGATGACATCATCATCACGTTTTTTTAGGTATTTCTTGTTTTTGGGGTAGTGGGGCCCATCAAAAGTATTTCAAGTGGGTACTCATTGGATGTAGAATTTAATTCCACATCCAACGAGCTCTCTCGATTTCAATTTGAGTAAAATCACAGGGAGATATGTCGAAAATACGAACAAAAAAGTAGTTTTTTTTATGATACCTATCCCCAAATTTATATTAAAAAATTGTTTAAGAGGTGCTCCATTTTTTAATTTTAAAGCATTTTTATTGGCTAGTACATGATGACATGGAATTTGTATTATTTTTGGAAGGGCTATTTTAAATTGAAATTTCCTCTAAAGAATGATTGAGGACAGAGGACAAAAAGGGTAGTTGAAGGTTCATGGGTTTCCCCATTGACATCTCGTCACACCATATTGGCTCAAGATTTTGACAAAATCCCCTCCCTATCCCTTGTGGAATCATTCCCCCATCTCTTTAATGTTTTCAGTCCCATATCTAGTTGTGTTGTTATATTAATTTGTACATTTACATGATCTATCAAAATATATCTACCGTGCTTTACTTAGCACCATCACCATAGGTATCGGCCTCGATCACCTATCCACAAAACATTCATCAATGGCAAGGCCTTAGACTTGAGCTCCATGCCATGATCTCAATACAATATTTACATTATGTATAATTAAATACCAAGGAGTCAAAACTAGGGTATTATAGCAGCAACCGGTTGAACATGTCTTGGATGCGTCAGGAACTCGCTCAAGGTGTTCACAACAAAGTATATGTATGGTATCGTACTCTTCAAGTACATTAATGAATCAATCATCTGACGATACATCGTGGCATCAGTTGTCTTTGATGAAGCATCACATAGTAGCTTCAAGTTCGATTCCATAGGTGTGTCTATCGCCTTGCAATCCAGCATTCTGAATCTCTTTAGAATCTCCACTACATACTTTCCTTGAACAAGGAATATTACATCTGTAATCTTCCACACATCCATGCCTAAGAAATAGTGCATCATTCCTAGGTATTTCATCTTGAATGCAATGGTAAGCTTCCTATTTGCATCTACAATCAGTACGTCCTCTCTTGTTAGAAATAGGTCGTCAACATATAGCAGGAGCATTATCGGTCTTCTTCCTTCAACCTTGAAGTAAAGGTTGGAATCCGCTTTACTCTTGGTAAATCCTAATCCCATAAGAAATTTATCCATCTTGTCATACCATGTCTTGGGTGTCTGTTTGAATTCGTACAAGGATTTCTTCAATTTGCACACATGTGTCTTCTTTCCATGTGTCTCAAATCCCAGTGGCTGCTCCACATACACTTCCTCTTCTACTACACCATTCAAGAATTTTGTATTGACGTCCATATGGTGTACCTTCCATTTCATTACTATACCCAATGCAAGTATAGATTTGATGCAAATGTATCTTGCTATGGGTGAAAATGTCTCTTCGTAGTCTATGCCTTCTTTCTAGGAGAATCCACATGCCATGAACCTTGCCTTATGTTTTTCAATTCTACCATCTGCAGCATGCTTGATCTTGTATATCCTCTTCAAAGTCACGATGAACTTCCCTTATGGTCTCGGAACTATCTCCCAGACATCATTCTTCATAATCGGTTTGTACTCCTCAATCATGGCATCCTTCCATTCTTTCTTTTCTGCAGCCTCTTTGTAGTTGGAATGTTCTTTGTCAATGATGTCACATAGCAGGGCCACATAGATGTTGTATGGTTTAGGTCTTTTTCCTTTCTCTATGCATCCCATCTGGAGCACCATACCTTTACACATCTTGTATTAGCTCTCGTTCCCATGCAAGTTTTCTCTTGTGGGAGTTCTTCTTGTTAAGTGATTCTACAAGCTCTTGTGGTTCTGCCATGTCATGATATTAATGGTATTCTGGATTTGTTTCTTCTATTGTTGTGTCTCAAACTCTAGTTGCTTCAGGTTCTTCGAATTATACAATATGTATTTTTTTGAATCTAGAGTATGTTGAGTCTTCGTCAAATGTTACATCTCTGCTAATGTTGATCTTCTTGAATCCTGGGAATCATATTCGGTAGGCCTATGAAGTGTCACTATATCCTACCAATATCCCCTTCCTCCTAGAAGGATTGAGCTTGGTCCTCTTTTCCTTTGGAATGTGTATGTATAATGGAAAACCGAATATTATGAGATGGATGAATTCTGGTTTCTCTCCTGAGAAAGCCTCTATGGGAGGCTTTTTGTCGAGTACTCGGTGAGGAGTACAGTTCTGCACATACACAGTTGTCCTTGTTGCTTATTCCCAAAGGTGCAATGGAAGATCCTATTCATGTAGAATTTCTTTTGTTTCTTCCATTATAGTTTTGTTCTTTCATTCTACAACACCATTCTGTTGAGGATTGTCTGTAGTGATTAACTCCCTTGTAATCCCATAGTCTCTGCAGACTTCCTTGAATTCTTCTGAGGTGAACTCTCCACCATTATCTGACCACTGAGTCGTGATCTTCTTTTTAGTGTGGTTCTTGACCAAGGCTTTGAATTCCTTGAACCTGTTGAAGACTTAATTTTTTCCTTTCAAGAAATATATCCAAGTCTTACGTGAGAAATCATCTATAAAGGAAACATAGTATACATACCCACTTAGTGAGTTGGATGGCATAGGCCCACAGACATCTGACCAGATTATCTCTACTATTCCTTTGCTTTTCTCTCATTGCTAGGAAATGTCTTTTTTACATTCTTTCCTTATGCACATCCCTTTCAAACACCTTCATGCCTTGTCTGGATTTTCGGAACTCCTGAAATTGCTTTGCTTGCAATTGGTAGTGCTTTATAGTGCACATGTGCAAGAATTTTGTGCCATAGTTCATTTGGTTCTATGGTGTCATAAACTAATGCTTATCTAGGTTGTCCCTTCAATGTGTACAACCCTCCCTCTTTTTCTCCAATCATAGTTTCATCATCTATTATCCTTCCTCTTGGACACTTTAGGACTTGGCCATCAATGAATGCAACCCTTATTCCCTTTGCATCTAGTACAAATATGGAGAGAAGATTCTTCTTCAATCCTATTGTTCAAGATAAAGAACCCTTGTAACCTAGGGTCTGGGGTTACTAACTTGCTACTAAATTGCAGAAAATCATCTTTTTATAGGGAATGGAAAGAGAACAGGAAGAAAATCTTGACTTACCCGATTAGTGACGGTTGTTCCAAGCTTGATCTTCTCTCGCTCCACTTCCCTCCAAAGATTCTAGGGATGCACTTCTCCACCTACAAAGAGAAAATCCTTTAAGTAATATCTCATGCATATACATATTATAGGTTAGATGAAAAGCATATATATAACATAATCAAACATATTCATTAAGCCAATATACATGAAATAAACTCAATACAAGATTGTAAGAACAATTCTCTTTATTAACAAGTGGTGAATAAGATAAGAGTACAACCCAGCTTTTGACACAAGGACTCCTCTATAACCAAAGGACACTAAGTTCTACTTCTCCAAGACTCTGAAGATATACCACCAGCATAACTTTTCTCTCCAAAATTGATTGATCAGCCCCCACCCCAAGGCCTCTATTTATACTTTGGGAAATAGAGTGGTTTCGAAGGTTGGGATGGTTGAGATGGTTGGGATAATTATGGATTAGGCCCCAACTAATCTCATCTAATCTTGATTTATATTTTTTAATGTCGAATTAAGGTATACGCGAGTATTAATATAGGAAACTCGTGTATGACATGCAAGTTTCTTGAAGGGAACTCGCATATGCAAGTATACACGGGTTGAAATGCAAATACTCGTGTATGATATGCGAGTTGCAATGCATATATCCATGTATGCAACCCAAAACTCATAATAAAAATATACAAGGCTGATTTGAGGAAAATGCATCAAAGGCCATGCCCATCTATAGTGTTTTGGCCACTTTCAAATCCAAATTGTCCTTTTGTGTACCAACATGAGGAATATCAATACTCGGAGGAAGAAGTGCCATTTTGGATGATAACAGATGCCCCTTAATGTGTGAGGTCAGAGGGAAGCAATGACCGAAATACATTATAATAATTATCTTGGAAAACTCAGAAGTCCAAGGAAGCAGAGGAAGTATGTGAAACAAATACATATCAAATGTCATATACAAAATCATATCTAAGGATGCCATGTTCAATATACTGGAACACTAGCTCCTTTACAATATTTGAGTACATCATATGATATGGATGCAAGACCACGTATGTTACAAAGGTGGATTGAAGCCACAATATACAATCATGATGAGTCTTCAAAAATATGGAAGCTGTGGAAGTGAACACAACACAATCTTACGCAACTTAGGTTATAGATGTGAACCTAAGGTCTTCGTTAAAATACAAAGGAGCCAGTACAATCCAAGCCATGTGAATAGATGTGTCAAAGTTGAACATGGAAAGGATTCAACAGATTCCAATCAATAGGTGACAATTGAGAACTAAAGCAAAGGAATTACTAATGATAAAAGTGAATCCTAGGGTACCATCATCAAAACTCTAGGTATTCGTCTTCAGGAAATGTTGATGAGAAACCATGTTGTGATGAGGAAGGCAATAGATCCTCCAACGGATCACAAGAGTGACTAGGAACTGGATAAAGGAAGGTAAACACAAATGATATCATATTGGATAATGATGGAATCAAGATAAGAAGTAGAAACAGGGATAAATCCTTGAACAGTGAGCACAACACAAATATGACCCAAGGCAGCTTTTAACTTTGCAGATAGAACAACTAGACTTATCTGTCATGTAGGAGACATGATCAAATTCCCCAGGCATAAATGACAAGTGGAGAAGTAAGAAACTCAAAGTGATAGTTGGACTGAAAGTGTACACTTAGACATGAGTATCGAAAAGTTTAGAGAGTGCTATGTTCAAGGAGGACATGCTGCCACCAACTGTAACCCAAAGAGAAAACTTCTTCCTTATATTTCCTGTTAAATTTTAACGAGTCTAGGAAAGTCAACTCAGGTCTCTCTTCATTTTTGACAAGCTTGAAGAGAAGAAGGAATAATGCTTGATAATGTCACTTATTCATGGATTTTACGAGCCCGAACTAGTACATGCTCACTTGGTGTTTTCATGTTTAGAGAGTCTGAAAACTCCAAAGAAGACTCCAAGGGGGGTCCTTTTTCATCCAATTTAGTCTCCTAAAACCAAAAAAGTATAAAACATATCTCAGAAGAACTCTCTTAACTTCTGAAGAAGAAAAGGTGAACATTTTTCGTACTTAGTCAGGGAGGTTGAAAAAAGGTTAAATTACCACCTACCCAACGCTCCTTCAAGAGCAGCTTATAGCTTGAGTTTTACGAGTGTGAAGGAAAGCAAGATCAATCAGAAAGATCCATTTGAGTATGAGAAATGGGGATTACAACAGTAAACTCGATGTTTTGTTCTTGTTGTTTAATGAGCATGACAAAGACATAAAGTACACTTGGAATATTTTTCATGTTTAGGTCCAGAGCACGAAAAAGAGAAAACTAAGCTCATACCGAGTGGTCCTTTTCCGTAAGTTTAGTCCCTCAGGTCTGGAAAATTGATAAACCTATGCCTAAGAATACTCTTCTCAATTCTGCAGAAAAGAGAGTGATCCTTTCTCGTATTATTCCACATGGTCCGAGAAAGAGATAACCTACAACCAATGTGGATGCCTATTCACATATTCTTAATGATCCTGAACGAACAAGTTTACTCGATAGTCAAGTCTATTTTGAGGAGTTAGACATGGACCTAAAGAAACTCCATAAGGGTGGGGAGCCTTATAAAGGGGATAGCTTGTAAAAAGAGACCAAAATGAGGCTCAATTTGGCATGAAAAATAGCTAAGAAGGCTCCCCGAAACCTACGACAAATGCGGAATGAGTACCAAAAGGTAATAAATGTGTTCTAAACTAGGGTACTCATGTTAGGAAATCCCTATCCACGAAAGAACAATGATATAGACAAGGTACTAATGGTTGAATACCATAGTCCGTGGTCAAAGTAGTAATCCTAGGGGTAAAGCGGATTAAGTATAAATGCAAAAATGCATATAAATGATCAAAATCCTACCCTATATGAGTGGAAAACGACTTTGAATAACCTTGGACCTGTTTCATTAAGTAAACATGCCATGGCATTAGTTTGATTTTAATAAAAATTACGAACTATAGGTTAAGAAACCCACTTTTTGAAATAATTTCTATAAATAGTGCAAAAATAGAAATCAAATTCACCATTTGGCATTTTTACCCAATATAGACAAGTTTTACCTCTGCTTTCAATTGCTCGTTGTGGTTAAACTGTTAGACGATTTTCAAAACGGCAAGTGCCAGGTAAATCTACTCTCCATGCTCTTTCATTTCATCCAACCAAATTTTTTATTTTATGAAAAATTTGATGTTTTCAACCAATTTAAAGACAGTCGCGCTGTATACGTGGGTATGCAGCGTAGACAGTCGTGTATACATGTATTGCTCGAAATAAACTCATGTATGAAATGCGACATGTCCAAAGGACAGTCGCGTATACTGCGTGACATATAAAAATGCTATAGAGGGCCAAAATCAAACTTTTTTAAATGATTTTAATGTTTGAAAATGGTCTTGTTAACAGGCTAAAACATGGTGTTGGAGTGGAGGGACAGGGAACATGAATACATGGACCAAGATGCTCTTCGAAGTGCCCCCATGGTGCATGCATTGCGGAAAAGTGGGTTGCTTAAATTCTTTTGTACATCACCTATCCGATCGAATGTGTGCTTACTGTAGTTTTTGATAAACTACTGGGATCATGATCTAGGTGCATTTGACTTACAAGGTGAGATTCTAGAGATTACACTGGAAGACATCTATTTCATATCTGGTTTGTCACGATGGGGAGCTCCTGTCAACTTGGAAGGTACCAGTAGGGGCAGTGACCTTCTAAGTGTTCAGAACTACATTGACACTTACTGTGCACCTGGTACTCAGAAAAGAGGTACTTGCATCCCTATTGTTCATATTCGTAGCTTTCCATTACAAGTGTTGGTAAGCACAATAGTGAGGGTTGCAGTATCATCATCAGTTCATCTTGTAACTTGAAACCAAATGAGAATTGCAGTGGAATGTCTACAGGGAGCCTTATATGACTTATGCTCAAGAGTAATCCCGATAACGAAGAAGCAACTCTCTGACTGCAAGAGAGGCCAACAGAAAAACTTTAGTTATTCTAGCATATTGGTGGCCTTTTTCTTTGAGAGAGTGCTCGGTCTCAGTCCCGCAGTACTTCTACCAGTTTCCTCTCCCCGTCAGCCTAGACTGAGTAAGTGGGGAGAAATCTTCCTCCACCATGGTGGTGGTGGATCGGTTCAGAGTGTGTACGATGATGAATTCTACCTATGGTGTGAGCGATAGCTACCGACACTAGAGCAGTTTCCATATGCTGGGTTGGATTTTCGGGGTGACAATGACCTTGTCCTCCCTCCTAGAGGAGCATGGGGAGCGTTAGGTATTTTGGTTTTTTATGTTTTTAATTTTTTATAAATTTTAGTCATAAAGATATATACATATGTAGTTTTAATCCTTTAAATGTTTAAAAATGTAGATATTGGACCAGTCCACCCTGTTGGGCATCCTCGTATGTATGCGTGAACAGTGGCAGGAGAGGATCACAGTCTGATTAGGGTTCTTCAGGGGAAGCTGGCTAGGCTTACCGAAAGAGTACCTAATTTACGTATTGAGCATATCCCTATGCAGGAGTTAGTGATTGGTATCCCACCTATCTGGATACGCCTTATGAGAAGGGTAGCTAGAGCTGTGCTTGTTTACATAGAGGCTATTGAGGCTACTATAGATGAAGAGGGTGAAGAAGCTCGAGAGAAGGATGACCAGGATGATCAAGGTGGGCAGGGTGGTCAAGCTTAGACCTAGGAAC